>OY856411.1:811417368-812017368 GCA_963693085.1 Alisma plantago-aquatica
CCTCTGTGCAAAACATTTATCCTATTTGGGATTCGTTTGCACCCTCAAAAGAAGAGATATAAAAGGTTAAATAATTAAATGTTGAACTTTGGTCCGAGTATGTTTTGGTAACTAAATTAAGGTCACACGAGATTTTTATTTTTGTAGATAATACGTGCACATCAAGGGTTGTTGGATCTCGATCTGACAATTCAGACATCTTATCCTACCTTGTGTCAGACTGGTTCATGCGTGTGGACAGTATCAACGGCCATAAGGCCTGATAATTCGCGAATACTTGCTCGATCCTTAATCATTTTTTGTGATTTCTAATGCTTTAGTTTTGGGAGATGATTTCACACACATTGACCCCTCACACAAGTTATATTTCTTTGGATCTAAGAAATGCCCAATGTTGGCCTCTAAGCTCTCTCACGACCATGGAAGATTTGCCCTAGAACTCTACCCTATAAATAGAGGACTTCACCTCCAGCTTCGTCGCACCTTACCCTAATCTTACCTACTTCCAATTTCTTAACACAAGCTTTGTTTGGCTATGGGATACCTTATTTTCAATCAAAGCTTGCAACGATCACCCTTCCTTCTCCACAGCACCTCCAAACAAATCCATGACATAGGTGAGTTTGCGGAGGTTCAATCATCATTTTCGTATCATTGGATCATTGAGTTGTTACCTCTATTGATTTTTCCTAATCTCACAAATGAGTAGATAAGCTACCCATTTTCCTTGGTACGAGCAGGGAGGGGGGATAATTTCCTCGGTGCTTTTACTCATTTACCCCACCTTGTTTCTTGTTGTGTTGTGTTTTTCATCTAGGGGCAAAATCATCTTTACACCCCTTGTTCTTTTGATCTCACAACTTTGTTAGACTTTGATCGAGTCTTTGCCAGGTTGACATGTATTAACGTCAATGTTTACGACCACTTTATTGTCTTGTCGTAATAAATACAGTAATAACAAAAAACAACATTTTCTACCATTGTTGGTGTAGGCAACAATGACAAATTTTTTTGTCTGTCATAAATAAATAAATTTTCCACCGTTGTTGGTGTAGACAACAAAGATAACTTTTTTATCTATCATAAATAAACTAATTTTCCGCTGTTAAAACTCTTCCTTTTTCATTAACACACTTATGTGGCGCTTTTTAGTAGGACCTTATTTTTTCCCACTTAAACCCCAACCCCTAAAATCAAACCTGACCCCTCGATCGCTCACCCCCTGACTCTTCTCATTCTCATCCCCCTCCCCCAACAACAACATGTAGAAAATTAACCCTCGCTCGAGCGACGACTTGCTAGGGTGTAGCGGCGGCTTCTCCCACCATCTCTCCTCCGAGCAATAGGTGTAGCGACGGCCTCACCTCTCTCCAACACCGGTGATGCCAGCTTTGCTTCTCTGCAGCAGCGGTCACAAAAACTCTCCCCAGCATGCGGCGACATCATCCCTGCTCCAGTGGCGGCCCTCTGCTAAAGGTGCTGGTAAATCATTTTCTCCTCTCTTCTTTCTCTGTTCTTCTCTTAGGGTCTGATGGGTTCTTTCTCATTTCTTCTCAGTTCTTCCTCATTGGAGTAATCAATCATCGCCCCCTTTCTGTTTGAAGCAATTTTAGTTCTAAACTCACCTAAAGTCTACACATCCATCAATTTAAACGAAGATCATTCAGTTCTAAACTTTGACAAATCAGAATAGAAAAATACAACAACAAAATCAATTGTCGTCTCATCTCTTGATCTTCGTCGGTATCTAAATGGAAAAATTGCTCTCCTTCTTATCTTTTATCTTTTCTGGTGGCTTGCTTTGTGAGGCACCGCTTGAAGGAAGAGGGCAAGACGCGACTATACACATTGTGGCCGTGACGGAAGCTTTCCTGTTGTGTTTGTATGAGCAGTTTTTTCTCGAGTCAGAGGATGTGACGAAAGCTCCTTTTCTCCCATGGCGTATCATAAAAGTTAACTGATTAAGCTATATCTCATCCATCAAATCTTCTTCAAAACTACTAAAAATTAGCATGTTGTCTGGAATGAAGTTTCAAATATCCATTCAATGTTTCACCGCATTCAGAGTTATCAATAAAGAACTAAAAATCAAGCACTATACTACTCCAGTCTGCAACATGGTCGGTTGAGTTAGAATTCGACCAACCAACACATTCAATGAATTTCCAGAAATTCTAAAAGTTATAATAACTTTATGTTTAAGTTTACCAAATCATATTCAAACATCACATAGATCCAATTTATGTATAAAATGCTAAATTAAACTTACTATACTATTTTTATCAAATTTTGTATTCATGTACTTGAAATTCCTAAATTTCAACTAATTGAGATTTTTTATTACCACTGAAGAATTGTTAAAATTAAAGCATGTTTTAAGTAAAAAAAATATTGTCATTAATAAATATAAAATTAGGATCAATCAAGTCAAGTATGTAATCATTCAAGAAAATCCTAATTAGATGGCTAAGTTGGAATAGGGTTATTACATTACTAATCCTATTTTTGCTAAACCAACTTTTCCACTTCATTTGTGAATCCCTAATAAAATGCAATATATAGATCTTTTTCCTACAAGTGATGCGAGTTCAGGATATCTCCATCCTTCATGATAGTCTGGACAATAAGTTGGATGGAGAAAATCATTAACAAATTTGGAGTCCAATCTCTTACGAGGCATGCATTACACAATATCTTTTGCAGCTCTATGAGGATCAATAAGCATCTCGTCACTAATGTAGAATCCATAAGTTTAGAATATGTGATGCCTATTTACAAGAAATGTCCCTACTACATGTCACACCTTCTCTTGTAGAGTACATCTTTAAGTATGAACAGACAACACAAGTAGTCACCACCTTAACCGCAAAGATAAAAGAGGGAAATACATGGCTTGTCATTCTCCCTATTCACTGTAAAAACTATTGGATCCTTTTCAGTGATGATCTAGTCAAGCAAAATATTGTCTTATTAACCCATATTGTGCCAAGTTGCACGATGCCGATATGTAGTTCCATGATCCAGGAGAAGAGAATATCATTCGTATCCCCATTTGTCTTCAACGCATGATGCAATGAATGTTGATATTATAGGCCAAATTGGATCAACTATCTCCACCCATTATTCCATCATAAAAATCTACAAATGGGAAATAATGATCTTTTGTTCATGCGCTTCATGCAGTCCCATACATGAGCCATATTAGTTGATTGATTGAATCCTGATGGTTTTACTGCATTACAAAGGATACATGCAATGGAGGTAATCCATGACCACAATTTCTTTCAAACTCTCAATTCTTGAAAATCTAGGGGATCTTTACCCTCTTATTCCATGACATCCTCACGTTTCCATGGCAAGTTCTTCATGACAAAGAAACAAAATATCATGATCTAAGTAAACAATTACCTCAGCTTAAGTAGAGACATTCATCCCAACAAGACTCACAATTTCTTGAAATCGTAACTATCTTAGTGAAAGTTCGAGTGGTGACATAAATTCATGCTTTTTTGGAAGAGTCTCCAACAATTCCTCTTTATAGGAAACCTGCTATCATTGAGCCCAATTTTGTTGATTTTGATAGAAATTTCTGCAATGACCACTCCTAGAATTACTTGTTTTTTCTAATGATGAGTCGCTCAGACAACATATTTAATTTTGATATATTTTGCCACAAAAACATGGTAGTTATGAAGGAAGATCTCTAGGACACCCTAAAACCAGGAGGTTTTCTATCACATAGCCTTGTGGCCTCTTACTAATCTATTTTGAGCCACAATTTATATGATGTCTGTATGGTTGGGATGGTACTAATGAATGACCTTTATGCTAAAACCAACTCTAGAGAAAGGGATTTTCTCATTTAGTGTTTGTAGATGGATATTCAAATATATGTCTTCTTACCATTGCTACATGACAATTATTGGATGATGCTTATTACTTTCACTCAAAACTTATGGTTTGTTTATTACAATAACTTTTATTCATTTCTCAGTTTGATGGGTCTTTAGAATTCTACACAATTCTAAAGTGAAACTGAATTCATAACCTACACATGCATCTAGGAGCTTGTTCCCCTTATTCATCAGCATGGAGAAGGCTACAATTATTAGGAGAAGAAAAAATGTTTCAAACTCCAAATTTTCCACCCAAGTCCTCATCAATGATCTCTATCAAATGACTATGGGTTTTACATCCTTTATCAGATGTATTATCTCTCTATTCTTCATGTTGTGGTTGAAGAATGACAAGCTAAGAACTAGCATGAATTTGTGAGGCAGATAAGCAATGATCCTCTTCAAATCTGAATGGGATGATGAAGAACAGTGTCACCATGCTTCAACAAAAATATCACCTAATTTCATTTTTCATTCTTACTATCTCAAATCTATCTGTAGAGTGTGCTCTAAGTTTAGGGGTGTATTCAGGTGATATAAGTATCAATATTTATCAAACATTTCTCATTTTTCTTCAAAAAAAATGGAACTTTTTCTCATGTACACAATGAAGAAGATCATTCCCGTCCCCCCATTGGAACATGATATGTTTCTTTCATCAGGCTACTTTTGCAAAACTCTGGTGTGGAGAAGCACTAGTCAAGGCAATTTCTAAACTTCCAATTCTAATAGTGACATTTCTTTTCTATCTTTCTCTCAGCAAATAGTATAGATTTTTCTAACTTGTTGTTAATTCTCATAACATCAAATGATTCTTTCTTAAGACATACAAAATAAAATGAATAACTTGTATTCAGTCAAAGACATGGTCTCATAGAAAAACAAAGAGATACTCCATAACTTTTTTGCATCCACATCATATGAAATCCCAAAAAGAATGAGAAATAAAACCCTAATTTTGATTGATAAGATATCAACCTTAGAAGTCGATCATTATGTATTAAGGAGCCATCTAGAAACAGAGGTAAACTTCACCACTCCATCTTCAAAGGTCGACCAAGGGAACATATTCAAATTTCTATATAACCAATATATTTATCTCGAAAAAAAGCTATCGAGTCACTACATCAATCGACCTCCACTTCGATTGATCTAGATAGCCTATCAACCCATGCTAAAAAACCCTCAACATCAATAAAATTAAAGAAAGCCATCTTTCTCTTGAGCTCAATAGTGAACTTATAAAGTCATTAGTCAACCTTTAGGTCGGCACTTGACAAAGCTATCGTGTTGGAAGTAATGATAAAAGCTTAATTACACTCCATCTATCAACCTCTCAAGCAAATAATTGTTGAGGTTCATAGTAATTCTATCATCCAAGAATCCAATCGAGCTACATAGATCAATTACCAAAAGTCAAAGTTTTGATGCCATGTGGACCAATCACATGTTGACATGAAACTAGTCAAAACTCAATAAATAGGACCCTAAGGCATCACTTTCAAATTTTGAAGTGACTTTGAAATTATTTTAAAATTTGATTTTTTATCCCATCAATTAACATTGTAATTCATTATATATTTTTATCTACATCCATCAATCATATTCATAAAGCATTTATCCTAGTGGATATAATTCTCGCTTCTCAGGTTTCTCTTAAAATATCGTATTAAAATTCATATTCAAACTCATTAGGAATTATCTTCAAAATCTATTCGATGGATTCATCTTTCTCATATGAAATTTTAAGCTTGTTAGGTTCCACATTTTTTATATACTTATTTCTCTTTATTTATGTCCATGCTTTGTATTTCCACATGCAATCTTATTTTTCTTCCAAACTATCTTCATCTAGATGCTTGGTCAGGGAAAGCTTAAGTGGTACAAAAAGTAGTTCTATACTAACTTATCCTAATACTCAGATATTTCACCAGAGTATCTGAATATAGAGTTTAGTCAGTATGCATATCATTTAAGTGATGTTCAACATTCATATCATTATCTAGTCCTAGATCATATTGTCCATGCTGACTCATCTAACCAAGACTCTCATACCACATTGTCATGTCCTCTCTTTTGATTAGCATAAGTGCCAAAGATTAGAGAGAAACCCTAAACCTTCACCAAATTATACAAAAATAACAAATTTAACCAAAAAAATTAACTAAAAAAATACACAAAAAACACATGTACATTTTTTCAATTCTTCATGGAACTTCATGAACCAATGTCACATCAAGGATAACATATTTAGTTAAAACAATTCTTTTTAACTTCATTAACTCCTGAATTAAATTTTATTCCTCATATGCAGTCAATTTCTGTTACATTTAAATTAAAGAAAAAACTCAATCTAAGACTCATCTTAAGAAAGAGAGAGTACAAGGACATTCTAACCTAGATTATTCCATTTACACCTTCTTTGTCATGACCTCTATGACAGATAGTATTCTCAGACATCTAGGTGCTAACCTAGGGGCTAGGTCAGATCTAGTCTCTAAAAGACGACTAATCTAACTCTAAAAAGATTATTAAGTTCAAGGTTCTTTAGTTTTGCGTTGCATAATGAGCAAATGTCAGGCTTTGCTATTGTTCATGCTCTGATACCACCTGTGACGTCCCCGGATTTTCTAAAACTTAATCTGATGTGTGACGTCCAAATTGAAACCCTCACCTCAGCGAGAATCCCAATTTAAACATCCCACACTAGGCTAAGAAGAAGAAACTCAAGGGAGTCAGAAGGAAACATACATCAGTAGCACATGCACATGAACAATAATAAAACCACAACACATGTTCACCATTCAACATATAATTACAACATGAATTGTTACAACATTTGATATTACATATTGAACATGACACTATAACATATACATGTACTACAACTAGACTACAGGATCTTAAGACAACAGGTCCACCTGTACATCAGCTCGCTACACAACTCTCTCTCTCCTGGATCTTCAAGAGCAAAACCACAACCTAAACAAAAAGATTACATGCGGTACACGTCAGCACAATATTTCATGAATATTGTACTGAGTACGCCTACGTGTCTTTTATATACCTCTCTTCATATCTTGGCAATAAGATAAAACTAATACTTGGCAGTAACAGAAGAATATAAGAAAAGTGTATACTTGCACAAGGATATTCATTAACAAAAGAGAACACATATTTTAAGCACATTTTCCATTATATCATCCATGCATTTACTACCTGAGAGTTGAATGCATTAAGGCCTTTATGATCTACTACCAAAGAGTTGGATCATTTCTCAATGTGATCTACTACCAAAGAGTTGGATCACTTCCAAGTACTTTACTACCAAAGAGTTGAAGTACTTATTTCCAGCACTTTACTACCAAAGAGTTGAAGTGCTTTGATATAATGGAACAGATATATTATGTTTCATGTGTTCATAGCAATAAGTATGGAAAATCATGCAACATATCATACCAGGACAATCATTTCAATCAATATCATATGCCAAGTCTTTACTACCATATAACACAAGCATATTGTATAATAAGCCAAGTAAGAGGTAATGGCGTACCTTGATCAGGAGATAAACCTAATCATCATATCCTCATGTCAACTATGTATCCCAGGTCAAATCCTGATTAAGACAAGATCACATACGATCATCAGGTTCTCATCTTATTATATCTCATCTTAACCCTAGACGTGTTCATATTAGGGTTTCACTTAGCTCCTTAGGATATTCTTATCATTACTTGCATTCTTACCGTAGATTTATCATACTGATGTCATTTTCCAGATTATGGTTCATTATCTAAATATTATCTTCCATAGCATTTTTGTGCACATTAATTAACCATAGGTTATATCATTAACCTAGATTAGGGTTTTAAACCATAAATTACGTGTCATCTTCATATAACATTAATTCATGCATCTAACTAATATTTGAGTTACATATTAGCCTCACATTACTGATATGAAGGTATTCTGTAATTACCATGAATTATTGAGCATGCATGTATTTATTGCATTTTATTTAGGGTTATTAGCCCTAATTAGCCATATTAAGCAAATTACATGATTTCGTATATCACCATGGCCATATCTAACATCACATGCATTATACACATGATTATAGACTTAATGACATTTTTCCATAATTTTAGGTCGTCGTTTATTATTTATTATACATGAAAAGACCATTATACATCTTACAAGATATCACTGAGATTTAAGCATCAAAACACTAATATTATCTTTCTATGATGTTCTATGCATTTTTCTGAGAAATTTGGTATATTGTACTTATTTTTCTGATCAATGTGCTATTTATATGAATTATCTAAGATCTGGTAAATTACTAAAGATTTACCTTTTGAGGCCAATGAGAATCGGCCACGTGGCTCCAGGGTTGGCGCCCAAGCCTGGGTCGGCTGGTCTACACGCCTGGACCGGGTCTGCATTCCTCTTTCTTTCTCCGACTCTTCCTCTCGCGTAGTTCAGGTTGCGGTTCGTAGGTCGCTTTATGCTGTTCCCTTGTTCTCAGCAAAGCAGCCGCCTCCACGGCTAGGTCTCCGATGGTTTGCTCGATCCAGCGATCTAGACCCACCGCAACTCGCCCTCTCTCTCACGTGAACACCCGATGCACGGTGCCCATCACCTGTACATTGCCGACGCGAGCGCTGCTGCGCTCCACTGGCCCCATACCGCCGCCGCACAGATCACAGTCAGCGGGAACTCCTAACGCCGTCGCCACAAGGCTCCACCCTGCCGCAGACTTCCTCTCACATCCTCACGTTCTCTTCAAGCAGAGTCCGCAGTTGGACTCTGGTCTGCCGTGCACGAGCCGACAGTGCGGTGATGGTCCATGGTGCCGCCTTGGTTTGCTGTCTACAGGAGCCCGCTCACGATGCCACCACCGCTAGCAGGGCAGTTGTTCCTACGACAGAGCTCCTCGTCGTCGCTACAAGTCTCT
This sequence comes from Alisma plantago-aquatica, assembly GCA_963693085.1. Classification (NCBI taxonomy): domain Eukaryota; kingdom Viridiplantae; phylum Streptophyta; class Magnoliopsida; order Alismatales; family Alismataceae; genus Alisma; species Alisma plantago-aquatica. The sequence continues at coordinate 811,426,225 of OY856411.1, forward strand.
CTCTCCCATCCATGATTCCAGCCTGCAGCATGACCTCCTTGTCGCTTCTGGTCTCCAGGTCGCTGTTATTGCAGCTCCTCCTCGCGGAGCCTGTCATCATCATCTTCTCCTACTGTGCACCGACGGTTTGGGGGATTCTGCAGGGTCCTCTTTGAAGCTTGGAAGAGCTCGCCACCAAGTGATGGATTAGCGGCCAAGGGTCTCGCCAAGTGCTCATCTTTAACAGATTTTGATGCCTCCAGAAGCCAAAGTTGTTCTCCCGTGATGGTCATCATTTTTCCTAGACTCCTTCCTCCGATATCCTCTCCCATCTATTGTCTTTGGTTCTCGTGGCTAGTGTGGATGACGGATGTCCTCATCGCATCAGAAAACTAAGAGGGGTGCTATGGTGCCTCCTTCAACCTGTGGCAGAGAAGCCAACGAAGAGGAGAACTAGCTCTCCCTCAACACTAGTCTAGATGACCTGTATGAGGGGCCTGACGATCGGTTTGTATACCTTAGTGCTACCAGGAAGAAACCACCCACTTCCTTTACGTTGTCGATCCACGACCAAGACGTGGGATTACGAGTTGGGTACACGAAGTAGAAGGTGAATCCCAGCCATGTAATCCAAATGTGAGGCCAGGATTAGATCTCCTGATGGCCAATCTATGGTTTCTCAAAGGGGTGCCAAACCATACACATTAACAAGGGGGAGCGTGACTCTGCACATATCAACTGCCTGGTCTAAAATCATTAATAGACCTAGCTCTAAAGTCACCAACACATACATTATTTCACAAATTTCAAACCTCAATCAATAATCGAACTTTACCAAAACACTTGAAACTCTCAAACAACTCAACATGTAGGACTTCGCTTGTGTCATTGGACATTTGAGGATTCTAAAAGTCCACTCCATCACATCCTACACACCTTAAAAGAAATTTCGTCCTCGAAATTAAGCCCAAAATCCAGTCTTTCACATCATAAACATCTTAAAGGAACTTTCGTCCTCGAAAGTAAACCATACTCATACTCCCAGGGAAAGTCTTAACTTGCCTTCATCCACATGTAGGCACTATTCTATGTGTAACATATCTGCAAAGGTTACCTAGAACCATGTATCCAAAGCACTATTAGGGAGGTTTACAACCATCTTGGGTGCACAAACACTCCATTCAAGGTTAAACTCAGGGTTTAAAAACTTAGGTTATGTCGTTACATATCTCATATGCTAGGGTTGCATCCTTATCTTAACCCATGCATTACGATTTCCACATCATATTATCATGTTCCAAAAGAGTTAACCCATTATATCAAGGTGTCATACTCATTTTATTTAGTTCATTGTTAGAACATGTTCATCATTGACATATGCCTTTTAAGCGAGAGTTAACTATAACTAACCCACATTATCCATCTAGATCATAACAAGGTGTAGAAGTCTTTATGTTGTGCTAAAAAAATCAATCTGTATTTTTCATATTTATTAAGCACTAAGGTTAACACCTCGTGTAACATGTTTCATTCACATGATCTTATTTCGTTACTCATAATAAATTACAACATTTAGTAGTGAATTCATCACAAGTTAACCAACAATATCACATTATCATTATTATTCATGTACATGGTTAACCATTTATGCATTGATATTTATTAAACCATCTCTAGGTTTTGCATCATGTCATGATCATATATCACATCCCAAGATTAGATCACATTCTTACACATGTTCTATCATGATTGTTCTAAACAAACTTATATGAGTGGCTTATCACACATATATCAAAACTTTATCTAATCGTACTGAGGTTCTCTTGATCCATATCATGAGGGTAGTGTCATGCTCAGTCTCTCTGAGCTTACTCAACTCTATGAGTATCTCATACGCATATACTTTATCTTTTCTCTCTTAGTCTAGGGTTCTCAGATTACCTCATTGGTACTAGTTGGTTGCTTTACTAGCTCCAGTTACATAAGCACAAACCAAAACATGATATGACATACTCTTCATAGGTCTCTAATCATGAAACATCTTACCCAAACTCTCTTATATACACCACTAGATTCCTATGTGGGAAACCACCAACCCGAGCATGAGGCTTCACAGAAGCTAACATAGCTACCTCCTCCAGGGTCTTAGGCTTTCTCCCTCACCCAAATGGCAGGAACTCAAATTCATATTCACATGCACATATATAACTAGCCTCTCTCTATCTCGAGGGTTTTGGTCTTCCCAAGGACATCTAGGGTTCAACAAGACTATAGGAATCATGCATAAAGCGACTCAACTCAATCACTTAGGAGTATTCTAGTTTAGGACATATCATATCACATATCTCAAAATTCTCATATCTTGGAGTTTAGGTTCTCTAACCTTCTCCCAATGGGTCTCACTCTCTCTAGAGTTAACCCCAAAACTGGTCCTAACACTAGAGGTCCTCCTTCGTAAAAGAGCTTGAGGCTCATGCTGACTCACATCCTTGTCTTAACTTAACATACCTGAACTCATAAAAGCCTAGTCACTTGCATCATAAAACCTTATCTCAAATGCTCAAAATTAAACTTTCCTCAAACAAACTTTATCATCATAGAACAACTTAATTACTATCTCAAACTTATATCATAACATCTAAACTCATATTTCGTCTATTCCAACTATCATATAAATCTCAAAAAGGCTCTAGACATCTAATCTAGAACTACTCTCTCTTCTAGACTGATGTCATCACATTCACTTAGGTTGCATGAACACCTCCTACTCGTACATATGTGGGGACACATTTTTGTAATACATATACATAATAAAATATTATATAGTTTTTCTCCGATAAAACAAATGTTAGAGAAAACTATCGAGGTTCGATCCGCTTGGAATCAAAAACCAAATCCTGAAACGAGTGTCCCACACATAGTAGAGAGTCTAGTGTCATGAAAACTAGTGAAAAGGGTGAGAACAAGGGGTAGACTAGTGTAGCTACTCTAGACAACAAGCGCCATATGTCTAGGGTTTCTCTTCCTTTTATGTACGTCATTTCCAAATAGTGCAACGTCCCATACCGCTGCACTACAAGGAAAGAACGACATCTAAGGACTTGCTACTCAACAAGCACCAGTCTAGACCTAGTTCTCAGACATCTAGGTGCTAACCTAGGGGCTAGGTCAGATCTAGTCTCTAAAAGACGACTAATCTAACTCTAAAAAGATTATTAAGTTCAAGGTTCTTTAGTTTTGCGTTGCATAATGAGCAAATGTCAGGCTTTGCTATTGTTCATGCTCTGATACCACCTGTGACGTCCCCGGATTTTCTAAAACTTAATCTGATGTGTGACGTCCAAATTGAAACCCTCACCTCAGCGAGAATCCCAATTTAAACATCCCACACTAGGCTAAGAAGAAGAAACTCAAGGGAGTCAGAAGGAAACATACATCAGTAGCACATGCACATGAACAATAATAAAACCACAACACATGTTCACCATTCAACATATAATTACAACATGAATTGTTACAACATTTGATATTACATATTGAACATGACACTATAACATATACATGTACTACAACTAGACTACAGGATCTTAAGACAACAGGTCCACCTGTACATCAGCTCGCTACACAACTCTCTCTCTCCTGGATCTTCAAGAGCAAAACCACAACCTAAACAAAAAGATTACATGCGGTACACGTCAGCACAATATTTCATGAATATTGTACTGAGTACGCCTACGTGTCTTTTATATACCTCTCTTCATATCTTGGCAATAAGATAAAACTAATACTTGGCAGTAACAGAAGAATATAAGAAAAGTGTATACTTGCACAAGGATATTCATTAACAAAAGAGAACACATATTTTAAGCACATTTTCCATTATATCATCCATGCATTTACTACCTGAGAGTTGAATGCATTAAGGCCTTTATGATCTACTACCAAAGAGTTGGATCATTTCTCAATGTGATCTACTACCAAAGAGTTGGATCACTTCCAAGTACTTTACTACCAAAGAGTTGAAGTACTTATTTCCAGCACTTTACTACCAAAGAGTTGAAGTGCTTTGATATAATGGAACAGATATATTATGTTTCATGTGTTCATAGCAATAAGTATGGAAAATCATGCAACATATCATACCAGGACAATCATTTCAATCAATATCATATGCCAAGTCTTTACTACCATATAACACAAGCATATTGTATAATAAGCCAAGTAAGAGGTAATGGCGTACCTTGATCAGGAGATAAACCTAATCATCATATCCTCATGTCAACTATGTATCCCAGGTCAAATCCTGATTAAGACAAGATCACATACGATCATCAGGTTCTCATCTTATTATATCTCATCTTAACCCTAGACGTGTTCATATTAGGGTTTCACTTAGCTCCTTAGGATATTCTTATCATTACTTGCATTCTTACCGTAGATTTATCATACTGATGTCATTTTCCAGATTATGGTTCATTATCTAAATATTATCTTCCATAGCATTTTTGTGCACATTAATTAACCCTAGGTTATATCATTAACCTAGATTAGGGTTTTAAACCATAAATTACGTGTCATCTTCATATAACATTAATTCCATGCATCTAACTAATATCCGAGTTACATATTAGCCTCACATTACTGATATGAAGGTATTCTGTAATTACCATGAATTATTGAGCATGCATGTATTTATTGCATTTTATTTAGGGTCATTAGCCCTAATTAGCCATATTAAGCAAATTACATGATTTCGTATATCACCATGGCCATATCTGACATCACATGCATTATACACATGATTATAGACTTAATGACATTTTTCCATAATTTTAGGTCGTCGTTTATTATTTATTATACATGAAAAGACCATTATACATCTTACAAGATATCACTGAGATTTAAGCATCAAAACACTAATATTATCTTTCTATGATGTTCTATGCATTTTTCTGAGAAATTTGGTATATTGTACTTATTTTTCTGATCAATGTGCTATTTATATGAATTATCTAAGATCTGGTAAATTACTAAAGATTTACCTTTTGAGGCCAATGAGAATCGGCCACGTGGCTCCAGGGTTGGCGCCCAAGCCTGGGTCGGCTGGTCTACACGCCTGGACCGGGTCTGCATTCCTCTTTCTTTCTCCGACTCTTCCTCTCGCGTAGTTCAGGTTGCGGTTCGTAGGTCGCTTTATGCTGTTCCCTTGTTCTCAGCAAAGCAGCCGCCTCCACGGCTAGGTCTCCGATGGTTTGCTCGATCCAGCGATCTAGACCCACCGCAACTCGCCCTCTCTCTCACGTGAACACCCGATGCACGGTGCCCATCACATGTACATTGCCGACGCGAGCGCTGCTGCGCTCCACTGGCCCCATACCGCCGCCGCACAGATCACAGTCAGCGGGAACTCCTAACGCCGTCGCCACAAGGCTCCACCCTGCCGCAGACTTCCTCTCACATCCTCACGTTCTCTTCAAGCAGAGTCCGCAGTTGGACTCTGGTCTGCCGTGCACGAGCCGACAGTGCGGTGATGGTCCATGGTGCCGCCTTGGTTTGCTGTCTACAGGAGCCCGCTCACGATGCCACCACCGCTAGCAGGGCAGTTGTTCCTACGACAGAGCTCCTCGTCGTCGCTACAAGTCTCTCTCTCCCATCCATGATTCCAGCCTGCAGCATGACCTCCTTGTCGCCTCTGGTCTCCAGGTCGCTGTTATTGCAGCTCCTCCTCGCGGAGCCTGTCATCATCATCTTCTCCTACTGTGCGCCGACGGTTTGGGGGATTCTGCAGGGTCCTCTTTGAAGCTTGGAAGAGCTCGCCACCAAGTGATGGATTAGCGGCCAAGGGTCTCGCCAAGTGCTCATCTTTAACAGATTTTGATGCCTCCAGAAGCCAAAGTTGTTCTCCCGTGATGGTCATCATTTTTCCTAGACTCCTTCCTCCGATATCCTCTCCCATCTATTGTCTTTGGTTCTCGTGGCTAGTGTGGATGACGGATGTCCTCATCGCATCAGAAAACTAAGAGGGGTGCTATGGTGCCTCCTTCAACCTGTGGCAGAGAAGCCAACGAAGAGGAGAACTAGCTCTCCCTCAACACTAGTCTAGATGACCTGTATGAGGGGCCTGACGATCGGTTTGTATACCTTAGTGCTACCAGGAAGAAACCACCCACTTCCTTTACGTTGTCGATCCACGACCAAGACGTGGGATTACAAGTTGGGTACACGAAGTAGAAGGTGAATCCCAGCCATGTAATCCAAATGTGAGGCCAGGATTAGATCTCCTGATGGCCAATCTATGGTTTCTCAAAGGGGTGCCAAACCATACACATTAACAAGGGGGAGCGTGACTCTGCACATATCAACTGCCTGGTCTAAAATCATTAATAGACCTAGCTCTAAAGTCACCAACACATACATTATTTCACAAATTTCAAACCTCAATCAATAATCGAACTTTACCAAAACACTTGAAACTCTCAAACAACTCAACATGTAGGACTTCGCTTGTGTCATTGGACATTTGAGGATTCTAAAAGTCCACTCCATCACATTGTCAATATTTAAGATCAGATTCCACACTAGACACATAATAATAAGGGAACATATTATGTCTACAAAATAATTACTAACTTCCACAATAGGAAACATAATAAAAAATAATAAATTTATGAAGTAGTAGTAAAAGGAATGTAACAAACATTCAAGTCATGTTATAAATGGCTTGTCAAATTTTATTCAGTTGTTGTGAATCTAATTCACTTGTGCCTATCCATGTAGAAGTTGCCACACCTGATTATCATGTCAACCACTCACATCATTGTATTAGGGTTTATCCAACCACCCTAAGATATCAACAAAAAACCCTATTCCACTACAAGGTGGCCTAAAGAGTCTCACATCCTTATCTAGGGTACATGATAGGAACCAACATAATAGAATGTCACATATCATCATTGAATATCAGATATCATCATATTTCACATGTTTCAAAGTTTTCATTTCATTAGTCTATTCCTCATGTACATAGACTTTCATATCAAAGAATTTAGTGTCGTAATCATGTTGTATGACTCTCTCCAAAATCATGGTGGTCTTACCTTTAAGAGTCCAATCAACACTCTATGAATCCTTCTTAGAATTCTCTAAATAGTACAAGGAGATATGTTTTATATCCCGAGTATGGACCTCGAGAGAAACTCATGTTGTTTAGGGAACCTAGCAAGATGTTCATCATTTCACTTGTTATTTCATCCTAATTATCAGCTTAAAAGGAATTCAGATCATTATATATCAAATGTGTATTTTCTCATTGAACTAGAATTATATAAAGCATATTAGGGTTAATAAGAAAGTCAATAATTGAAACATGAAGAACAAAAAATATGTAATTTGCAATATACTTATTTATTTTCATTTCATATCCTATCATATTATTCATCATTAGTGGGCTATCAGTGGAGGCATAATCTCATTATCAAGTATTTACCCTAAATAGAGCTTCTCAAATGTATCAATTCATGTTAATTCATCCACAACACATTTTCTATCACTTCATACCATACCATATTTCTCAACAATTATTTGTTGACAAATCGTAACTAGCAAAGACATGAGCAGATCTACATCTTGTGTCATTCATCATACTCAGAACAAGTTTATGATAATATATATGCTTATTCCATCTGACTTCATGAATAAATCTCAAGAAGAAATATTTTAATATTTATGGATAACATATTTAATACTCCACTTTTGTGATTTAGCATTTTTAGTTAGGGTTATTACCCACCACACTTGTAATATCATTTGAAACCCAATAATCATGACATTCTCTAAATACAATTGTTCTATAGAAAATTACAATCCTAACATGTGTTTTTATTTATCAAATTGCATCCTTGAACTTCACACTGTAGTTAAATTATACTATACTTATGTATATTCTGTGATCCATTATTTCAAAGTATTATTCATTATTATCTAATGGATCATCATTTTCAGATTATAGTTAGTTTATAAGATCCATCTAACAATTTTATTCATTTTTTCATAACTTCATAATGAATCTCCATTACTTCTTTCATATCATATTCACTACTATTCTTTGATTTGATAATTTTAAATTCACTGAATGCATAATGTTTCTCTCTCATTTAAATCTGTCATAGTAAATTTTATTGTATTTCTTTCAACTGAGGTCAACCCACATATATTTAAAGTATCAATATGAAGGACTTCATCATAATCATTTTTTAATATTCAAATCATTACTTAACATCACAATTCAGTTCATTTGTGTCAATTTCTTTTCTTATATTTAGATACATGTGCCATGTCGTTTGACTTCTAGGGGCGTTTTGGTTACCATTTTCCTTCTATTCCTTATAAAAGTCTCAATTTATGGTATACCACATTTTAAGGGTTCTTCTTACTCCTTAACATCTATCATATTCGAAACTTATAATTTTGTCACTTGTATAAAAGACATGCATTTATATGTGATTTACTCATTATTATACAAATTATAATAAAACAAATGCATTAGACTGAGATCATCTTCATAAGATTTAACACCTTTAATTGAAGCAATAAAACCTAATTTGAGTTTTTCTTCTCGTTACAATATTTTATACAAGTTTAGGCTCTATATCGCATACTCTACCTAATACTTAAGTTCTAGGGTTTTCAAGAGGGGTGGATCTATTTATACATTATAAGCAAATCAATATTCACTAAACTCATTAAGTGTATAAAGGGTCATTAACGCTATTTCATTCCACAAAATCCTAGTTTCCATTTTCACACATTCATCCAACAATTATAAGTATGCATCCATCCAATGGCTCATTTGAGTAAATTCGGAAAACTATCCCATGGAATTTGCCCATTTTAAATCATCATGTTGATCCTCAATTCTAACAATGATCTAAAAGTATAATGAAGAACTCATTTTTATTAAGATCATACATGATTCTATACTTGTAAACTCAATATTAAGCATTACATTCATTTAGTCGACTTTAGGCTACTTGTGTGTAAACAAATTTGTTATGTATCCATAAGGTTTTTCATAGGTCTTGAATCAATATATCAGGAACTAGACGAATATAATTTAATGGTAAAGAATCTAAATCTTTGGAAATCATTTCCAAAGAATCTTCCCAATTGATCACCTGATTGCATACCAAAGCAAGTAAGGATGTGACCGGCCTAAATCGCGCGTCCAAAATTGGAGGCGGATTTGAGGTAGTCGAGCTTTTACATTTATAAACCCGAATCCTTCTAGGCCCCCGCAACTTTGCTTACGGGGTCGAAGTAGTCATACGGGGTCGAACAGAGGGACAAGGGGGTAGTGTTGAGAACCATGAATCGACACGCTACACTCCGGCAGGTATAAAGAGATATGAATTCCCCAAAAGGGAACAGCAAGATGTCACGAAATAAAACAAGAAAACTATCTCCAAGTGGAGCTACCAGAGAGATTTAAGGTTTTAGTCATTTAGCAGTTTTTAGGGGTTTTCATGCAACAGAAGCAGAAAGATAAAGACTAGAGCTCAGGCAAGGTTTGGAGGATAAGACTATAGTAAAACAAGCGGCAGCGGTAACACCCTGCACCCCTCCTCTCAGAGCGGGTACCTCTAACCTCTACATCAACACCCCTCTCGAGGTTGTTGGGCTTCAGTTAGAGTGGAATGTTACAGAAAACAGCTCCGTTCCAGGCACTCTCGTACTCCAGAATCGGACCAAATGCTAGAGCCGCAACACAACTCTCGAAGTTGTTACGACGGGAAAATGGTTCGGTAGCTAATCGAAACGCGATCCAAAACATGCAAGCTAGAGTTGGATATTAAACAGAGCAGTCATCCAACATTGTACACCAAGCATAGAGCAACAAGTAATTAAATCTTTCCATTTCCATAAACATTTAAAGGTCTTAATACATTGCATAAACAAAGAATTAAATAACAGAATTAAAAGATAGATGTCGTCTCCTTGATGTAGAAGGGCGACAGGGTGTTGTAGCTCTCCTGCCTGATATCGTTCAGAGGCCTAGCCTGATACAGAGGTGTCGGGCGACACACCCTCTTGGGCGGCACGCACCGACTGGCGACTGCATCGGTCAAGGGCTCTGGCCGATACGCTCATGTCGGACGACACACCCTCTCGGGTGGCACGCTCGATAGACTAAGTGTATCGGGTTGATATCGTGTCGGGCTAAGAGCTAAGCATTATTGATGTCAAGCACTTGCGTCGAGCAGCTATGTCGGCTGATATCGGCCCACAGTGTCGCCCGGGACGGTCCTAAGTGAACTGTCCCCTCCCTCTCGGGATGAGGAGAAGCTCACCTAGTGTCGCCCGATACGAGCACTTGGGCACGATACGTGTGCTCTCGGAGTTTCCTCGCTCAAGCTCCCAACTGTCTAACTGTCAGCTGTCCGAATGCGAACTGTTCCGACCGTTGCGAACCGTCTTTTCAGCTCCCTGTAGCTGCTATTTATAGTCAGCTGGTTGGTGAGAAGACATGGCGCTCGAAGTGCCACGTAGCCACCTTAAGCGCTGGTCGATGGAGATGGACGGCCGATGCAGGCATATCTCAGCGCGAGGTGTTGGCTATCGGTCATGTGGCAGGTGGCACGCCTGCCGGTGGGTGGCTGTGTCGCCTGACGAGCTGGGTCGTCGAGGCGGCTTTGGCTCCCTGTCGGGTAGGAGGTGTGTCGGCCGGCACGTTCCTTTCGCGCGGCACCTCTTCGTCGAGTATCTTTGTGTCGCCCAGCCCCTGTCGGGCTGGGGTTGTATCGGGCGTCAGGGAGGCCGAGACGGGCTTGGACTTATTCGTGGGCCGGAACGGCCTTATTGCACAAAAATGAGGAAAACTCTGCAAAAGATAGGAAAATTGGAGTAAGAGCATTGCTTGGCCAATTATTGCAAAAATGACAATAAAATAGAGGAAAATAGCAGAAAAGGGCAGTTTTGATAACAAAATAAAGGGCAAAAACGTCACAAAAACTGATGTTATCAGGATGTTGATTATCTAGCGTGATAGAAGTAGGCTTTCAATATGATTATCAAGATCAAGAGAGATATACAAACACACATGAGGTTCCAAGCACCTAAAAAACATTTCCAAGCTTCTAAAATTTTTGAAATTCAATCAACTCCTATGAATTCTACTCGTTTCTTGCTCTTTTGAACTTAGAAACCCTGGAAAAGGACATTGGAGAAAGAAAAGAGAAAAGAGAGTGATTTGATATTATTGATAGAAATCATATCGATGATAATATTTAGACATTAAAGAGAAGATTCACTGTGAAAATCTATCTAAAGAAGGTAAATTTACTTGCTTTCATAACTCCTCAGAAGATAAAACCCTAGATAACCATCTCCACCTCTTTCATCCCTCAAACCCTAATTCTTCATCTCTTGCTAGGATCTTGTTTCTTTGGAATGAATCATGAAATATGGGAGCTACTACGGTGTTTGGTTACTCATATAGAGCAAATAAGGTGCTTGAGATATTTGAAAATTATCCCCACATTTACTTCTTCTTCCACTAAAGAAGAAATTTGTATCATAAAAGTTAACTGATTAAGCTATATCTCATCCATCAAATCTTCAAAAACTACTAAAAATTAGCATTTTGTCTGGAATGAAGTTTCAAATATCCATTCAATGTTTCACTGCATTCACAGTTATCAATAAAGAACTAAAAATCAAGCACTATACTACTCCAGTCTGCAACATTGTCGGTTGAGTTAGAATTCGACCAACCAACACATTCAATGAATTTCTAGAAATTCTGAAAGTTTGTAATAAATTTATGTTTGAGTTTTCCAAATCATATTCAAACATCACACAGATCCTATTTATGTATAAAATGCTAGATTAAACTTCCAAACTATTTTTATCAAATTTTGTGTTCATGTATGTGAAAATCCTAAATTTCAACTGATTGGGATTTTTCATTACAAATGAAGAATTGTTAAAATTAAAGCACGTTTTAAGTAAAAAATTCAGGTTTCAAATTTATGAGGTTTGGTCCAACTTTTTATAATTGGGAGTTTGGTTATGTGCCAAATCTCTTTCCGGTTTCAAGTTTATGAGGCTTGGCTGCCTTTGTTACTTATGTTGTTCTAGTTCTATGTTTATCTCACCTACATGCAGGTTGTTATGGGTTTTTGTGCCCTAAAATCTTTATGAGTGCTTTTGTGGCACCACTTTTATTATTTTTTTAATGGCAAGTATCCATTTCATCATATGTTTGTGATTCTTTCCTTTTATGGCCGATTGGGTAGTCCTTATCTTTTTGTATGGGAAGCCTTCTATACTTGATGTACCTTTTTCTTAAAATAAAATGCTCAATTCCTTTTTAGCATGCTCATACCAACTTTTTGTTGATATCCTCTTTTTCTTTTCCTTTTGTGGGGTACACTTTCAACCCCAGGTGTTGGATAAGGAGAAGGAGAAGGAGATCTAGGAGGACGTGGACCACATCAAGTGTAGCTGACTTCGTGGGAGACCTTGCTTGAAGTTCTTAGGTGATCCTCTACTAGTTCTACATATGTAGTTAGTTTTCTTTTATGTCACCCTATGTAATGAAAGTTTAGCATGTTAAGAAGCCTTGTAATGGTTATATATATCTTTCAATTCCGCTGGTACTTTGTGTTATGATATAATCATGTGAAATAAATTTGGTTTCATACCCATTTGAGAAAACAATTTGTTGGTGGATGTTGCCCTCTTTATTTTTAGTAGGGAGTGGATCCCTTTGGGATCCCACTCCTTACAACGTGGTATCAGAGCTTGTAGTTGTCAATTATGTAACTATTTTAAACATGTTTCCCTTAGGATGTTTAACTTTATCTTAGGTTGCTTATACCTAGTACCTTGCCTTGTGCAGGCAAAACCCTAATGGCGGGAGATCACTCGATTGTTGACAACTAGTATAGTTATGAGACACCCCAAAACCTTAGGTTTGGTTGGGGGACCTCAGATTCTGCTAGTTTGAAAGTTGCTATGACTCTAGAGAAAGAGTTAGCTATATTACGACAACTCTTTGCTTCTTCCATGGTAGGAAAGATGAAAGACCTGTATGTACCTAAGAAGCCTAAGGAGTTCTCAATCATGGTGTTCATGAAGATGCAACCACCTTCCTTCAAGGGTGAAGGTGATAGAGATGGTTGACAAAGTTGATGATTGGGTGTTAGCCATGGAGAGGACTTTTGAAGGTATGGCATGTCCTCCACATCAGAAGGTTAGGTTTGCTTCATATGTTTTAGATGGACCTGCAAGAGTTTGGTGGAACGGGATTGCAAGGACTAGAGACATATCAACCATGTCTTGGGTGGAGTTTTTGGCTCTCTTTTGTGGGAAGTATATCTGTATTGCTGCCTTAAAGAAGAAAGATGCAGAGTTCTATTGCTTGAAGCAAGGGTCCTTATTTGTTTCTGCTTTTGTGTAAAAGATTCTACTGTTGGAATGTTATGCAGTTGGTTTGGGTGAGCAATATATGGATGCCCTATTCCTTCAAGGACTCAACTACAATGTGGGACGTGCTCTTATCCCACAAATGCCCTTGACCTTTCAACATATCATTGATAAAGAGTTGGTCGTGGAGTCATACCAAGGGTTTCAACCTAGGAAGTTTGATAAGAAGAGGAAACCCTCAGAGATGAGTAGAGAAGAGACAAGTGTATTAAGGGAAATGGTTACCATCCTCCAGGAAAATTCTCTCAAGATAAGAACTAAGAAAACTATTAACCTGACTATTAGGTTTTGTTCCATCATTGCAATGAACCTGGACATATTCACCCTAGATGTCCTCAGCTTCGTCATGGACATGTACCGACTCAACAACAACAACCTCAAGTGCTCCAAAAGAACAATGGTAACAACAATGGTAAGAGACCTATAGAAAGGCAATCTGGAAGAGTTTTTGCTTTAGATGGTGAAGAAGTCCATGATGATGATCAAGTTGAAGGTAATCCTTAGTCCCATTGTTATACTTTCAAGTTATGTTTCCTTTTGCATAATATATGCAAAAGAAGTTACCTTTGTACCTATAGTTTTGTTTAGCTTATTAGGATGAATCTTTTAAGGGGTGGTAGTTAGTTGTTTAGATTTTGAGGATGAAATATCTTTAAGGGGTGGTATGCGATAACAGACAGAAACCTAGGACTTAATCTTATTCCAGGGTTAACAACTTAGAACCCTTATTTCTTGGAGGTTTAGCCAAACAAGGATTAAAATATGCTCTTTGGTGACCTTGAATATATTAATGCATGCATAAATCACATTAAAATGTAGAATATAAATTAATATTACCTAATACCTTCAAATTAATCATAAAATCAATAAAAGGTACATAAGAAATGTGCATAAAGACAAAGTGTCCATAATTGAGAATAAAGAGTCATAATTCCACAAAATACAAAATAAATAATCTTATGTGTGATAATGATGGAGAAGATTAGTTCTAGATTATGCATATGCCTTAGGGTGCAAGGAAGAGAAAAAGGAAATCAAAGATAATGCATAAAACATGAATAATGAGATATTAAATTACTATTGAGAGAAATAATAGAAATAATGGATAATCTATTAAAAGGAAAACTTCTTGGATAAGAATAACCTCATATTTGTTTTCTTGGGATATGCTTTGGCTTGGAGGCCAAGTTTCACCAATTTAGGATAATAACCACATCAATTCTATTTTGAAAAGAAAAGGTGTCTTTCATTTAAAATATGAAATAAAATATTTATTGACTCCAAAAGTGGAAAATAATCCTAGATTTGTAATATACATATATTAAAATTTTCCTTTGGGTGAATTTCCACTCAATTTGGAGAAAGTTTGATTAAAAGATGAAATCAGGAGAGAGAAAGTGTGTAGAACCTTCAAAATATGAAATAAGTACACAAATAACTCCAACATGTAAAATTGATGGCAAATTCATATCTAACATATTAAATATGACTTGTGGGTCATGTTTCATCAAATTTGGATAATCCTATTGCCATTAATGCAGGTGGAAAGAGAAAATAATAATTGATTTATTTAATACATTAAAATTTCTCAAAAGGCAAAACTAGTTTTATATTCGGATTCCACATGTCACAATTAGCCTCTGTGAAAAATTTTATCCAATTTGAGAATTGTTTGCACCCTCAAAAGAAGAGAGAGAGAAAGGTTAAATAATTAAATGTTGCACTTTAGTCCGAGTATGTTTTGGTAACTACATTAATGTCACGCGAGATTTTTATTTTTGTAGCTGATACAAGTGCATCAAGGGTTGTTTGATCTTGATCTGATGATCAAGACATCTTCTCCTACCTTGTGTCGGACTGGTTCACGCATGTGAACAGTACCGATGGCAGCAAGGCCTGATAATTCATGAATAACTTGCTCGGTCCTTAATCATTTTTCGTGATTTTTGTTGCTTTACTTTTGGAATATGATTGTGCACACATTAGGCCCTCACACAAGTTCTATTTCATCGTATCTAAGAGACACCCAATGTTGGCCTCTAAGCTCTCTCACGGCCATGGAGGATTCACCCTAGAACTCTACCCTATAAATAGGGGACTTCACCCCCAGCTTTGCCGCACCTTACCCTAATCTTCCCTACTTCCAATTTCTTTACACAAGCTTTATTTGTCTATGGGATACCTTGTTTTCAATCAAAGATTGAGGCAATCACCCTTCCTTCTCCTCGGCACCTCTGAGAAAATCTGCGACACAGGTGAGTTCGCGGAGGTTCAATCATCGTTTTCGTATCTTTGGATCACTGAGTTGATGCCTCAACTGATTTTGCTAATCTCACACATGAGCAACTAAGTTGCTCATTTTCCATGGCATGAGTAGGGAGGGGGGAGAATTCCCCCAATGCTTTTACTCGTTTACCCTGCCTTGTTTCTTCTTGCGTTGCATCTTTCGTTTAGGGGAAAAATTGTCTTTACACTTCTAGTTCTTTTGATCTCACTACTTTGTTGGAATTTGATCGAGTCTTTACTAGGCTGACTTGGCCATCATTGATTGGCCCATGTCGAATGAGAAGCCCTCTCTCTCCCCTTTTCTCTTGCAAATTTCTTTGCTTATTTGGCAATTCTTGAAATTCTGATTGGTCAAGCTATGAAAATTCATAACTAATTATCTACTTATCTAGAAATTACAAATAAATACTCATTGGATTTAGAAAAATACAAGATTTCTATTGGTATTAGTTTTGTTTTCTGAATCTCATGTTTTAAAGATTTGATTTTAATGGATCTAATTAATAAGTTAATAATTCGTATAATTCATAACTAACTATTTATAAGTCAAAAAAATATAATAAAATATGTTCTGGACTCATAAAAATATACCCTAAAACAAGACATGGTTTTGATGACCTAACTCACATATAATAAAAAGGCAATTTTTAGGGTTTTGAATAATCAATGCACTTCTAACCCTAATCTCACATATATGTTATTAGGTGCTTTGGAAACCTAGATTCGGTTCTAGAAGTAGTCTTGTTTTGATTGAGACTCTGTGATAGGTATGCTTGCATCTCCTATTTTTCTTTATTGAGGAATAACCTAAATTCTCTTTCACTTGGTCCTATGGACAATAACCTAAAAAAACATATCTTTTCCTTTTGAAAATGATGCTTCATGTGAAGTACCCAACTTGTTACTGATCTTGTGATAAAAATATCGTCATGACTTTATTTTGGAATCTTTATTATGCCTTGTTCTTTATGGAACTTAATTTATTCTTTTGTGATAAAAATATCTTCATGACTTTATTTTGGAATCTTTATTATGACTTGTTCTTTATGGAAATTAATTTATTGTTTTATGCCTATTTTGAGGTGGTTGATAATGATGAACACTTATGTGGTGATTAATTTGTAATTCCAACTATACTTTTACTTGCCTCCCTATTAAGCATGTTGTGTGACTGAGTAGCCCTAGAGTAATATAATTTGCATTGGTTTTGTATTATGTTCCCTTATTGTTTATTTTGGGATGGTGGTTATGTGCCCCATACTTGGGTTTCAAATTTATGAGGTTGGCCCAACTTTTTATAATTGAGAGTTTGGTTATGTGCCAAATCTCTATCAGATTTCAAGTTTATGAGGCTTGGCCACCTTTGTTACTTATGTTGTTCTAGTGCTATGTTTATATCACCTACATGCAAGTTGTTATGGGTTTTGTGCCCTAAAATATTTATGAGTGTTTTTGTGGCACCACTATTATTATTGTTTTAATGGCCAGTATCCCTTTTATCATATGTTTGTGATTCTTTCCTTTTATGCCCGATGGGGTAGTCTTTATCTTTTTGCATGGGAAGCCTTCTATGCTTGGTGTACCTTTTTCTTAAAATTAAATGCTCAATTCCTTTTTAGCATGCTCATACTAGCTTTTTGCTGATATCCTCTTTTTCTTTTCCTTTTGTGGGGTACGCTTCCAACTCTAGGTGTTAGACAAGGAGAAGTAGATCTAGGAGGACCTAGACCACAACAATGTAGCTGACTTCATGGGAGACCTTGCTTGAAATTGTTAGGTGTTCCTCAGCTAGTTTTACAAATGTAGTTAGTTTTCCTTTATGTCTCCCTGCGTGGTGAAAGTTAAGTATGTTAAGAAGCCTTGTAATAGTTATATATATCTTTCAATTCTACTGTTACTTTTGTTATGAAACAATCATGTTAAATAAATTTGGTTTCATCCCTTTTTGAGAAAAAGTTTTGTTGGTAGTTGTTGCCCTCTTTATTTTTAGTAGCGAGTGGATCCCTGTGGGATCCCACTCCTTACAGCCTCTCTTAATCCCATACATATATACATAGATATATCTATATTACCAAGGGTAGAGATTGTGTGGGTGACTGCTTGGCGGCCCTAGGACATGGCTGCCATGTCCACAACAAATCCCACCAGTAGCGTCCACCCCCAGCCAACTACCCGACACCCCAACCCTACTACCACATCAACAACAATAAGATGCCACCCACCATTGCGGTGACGGTGCACATTGTGAGAATTTGGTGGACAACCCTAACAAAGGAGAGGAGTTCGACTCGAAAAGACACAAGGCATGAAGGTAAGTGTTTAGGGTAGGAACATCCAATGATAAGGGAGCTTTTCCAGATCCTTTAATCGAGGAGGGGAGTGTTCAAATCAAATTGGATGAAGCCAAATTTCACCAGTTGAGGAATGTGTTGTAGCACATGGTCATGTTGTACGTGATGAATAGAAGACCCTACTACCCCCATCTCACCGCATGGATCAGGCAAACTTGGTGACCAAAGGGGGGATTTCAACCTTTTCTCTAAGTGTAACATACTGAATTCTGGACATTTTAACTTTTGGCCCTTTCCTATCTTTTTCTTTTATTTCTATATTTTTTGGCCTTTCTGTTTAATTTGTGGATAATATGATGGTTTAATGAACATTTGCTCACGTTTTCTACCAATATTTGGGTTTATGCACAAATATCTTAGTGAAAGCTTAGTAATGGGTGTAATATGTAAAATGTCCACTTAAGTGATAAAAAGAATAAATATTTCGTTATATAACTTTCTAGGCCGTTTTAGAATATGAAAAAGGAGAGAAATCTTAAAATAAACATAAGAGAGGTAATAAAGGTAATAAATTGGGATATGGAATATATTGACTAAAGGAGGAAAATGAGGAATATTTTGTTTCAAAAATCATAAATAGGAATTCATGAGATAACTTGATAACAAAATTTGTTACCTTGAGCCAAACAAAATTAAGGGCCAAGTATCATCTAATTTAGAAGATAAATGCATATATTAAAGTCTTTATTAAAAGAAAATAGGAGATAAGCCAATAAGGTGTAATAAAATATCTAGCATCCTCAAATTGGAAAAATAACTCCAAGTTCGTAATGTACATATCAAAATGAGTCTATGTGTGAATTTGTATTTAATTTGGTCAATGTTAAATATTTTATTTTATTCAAAAGATGGAAAATGCTTTAAAGATCAAAAATATTAAATATATGTTGAAAAAAACTAATTAATGCCGAAATCGTGTTCCAAACATTTAGTATTACTTATAGGCCAAGTTTTATATTTTTAGAAAGTTTCTAGATGCCTATAATAAATTAAAAGGATAAATAATTGATAAAATTTAAAAGAATTAAATATAATAAAAGTCTTCAAAAAAATAAAATAATGCCAAATTTTTGTTCTACATGATAAAATATATATTCGGATGAATTTGACTCAATTTGGAAAATATTTGATGATAAGGTGAATTTAGGAGAGTGAACGTGTGTAAAACTTTCAACTCATTATTTTAAATAATAAACAACTTCAACAAATATAAATAATGGCAAAATCTTGTCTAAATAGTTAATATGATTTATGGGTGAAGTTATATTATTTTTAGATAATCATAGAGTCCTAAGTGAAGGAGGAAAGAGAAAATGGTATTTGAATTTTTTAACCTATTAAAGTCCCCAAAAGGCAAAACTAATTCCATAATTGTATTCTACACGTCAAAATCAGGTAGGTGTCAATTTTGGTTAATTTTGGAGTTCGTTTGCACCCTCAAATAAGGAAAGATAAAAAGTTAAATGATTAAATAAGAACTTTATTCTGATTTGGATTTGGCAACTCATTAAATACAATGATGCATGCTCCACCATGGACCCTTGGATCACGATCAAACGGTGTCTGCATTGTTTTCTAGCTCCAGCCCGATCCGGAAATAATAAAAGATACACAATCGTTTCTTGACCAAATCATGAGTTCTTAGGCTCGTTGGATTCTTTGTGAGATTTCTCACAACATTATCCCAAGTTTTTTTTATTTTTCATCAAGTATCCAAGTTTTCCCAAACCGGTGAAAATCTCTCTCTCATCCCAAGTCTAAAAACCCTAGTTTACTTCTCCCCACCTATACATATCCCTACCCTGGGCTTCCTGGAAGTCCTTGCAACTTTCCTCTCCAACCAATTCCTTCTGTTCTCATTCGTGTTGTTGTTAGAAGTCAATTTTGCACCTGGTTTGTGGTGCATTTCTCTCTTTCTTCTCACCGCCTTCGAGCAAATTGACAACACCATCAGGTTAGAAATCTTCTTGGCTTTCTTTCGCATATCTAAACATTGAGTTTGGTTGAGTATACCAATTTCACCCAATCTTGCCCGAGCAAGCTGCTTGCTTACGCATAGCCATGGCTACGTGCTTGGTTCTTATGTTCTCTCACTCTCCCTACTTAGATGAAGTGCCTATATAGCATATTGTGATTGGTCGATATTCAAAAATTCATAACTCCTAAACCGTGCATCCAAAAATAAATCTAAAATATGTTCTAGACTCAAAAAAAAATTATATCCATTAAAAATGTTTTCAATACTTAGTTTTGAGTTTTCGAGTATGTGTTTTTGAGGATGATTTAATTAACTAAAAATCACTAAAAATGCATCTAAAAGTCTATATCTTCAAAATACATAATATTATATGTCATTTTGATAAGAAAACTCTAACTAATACAATGGTGATGTTTTCAAAGTCTAATTCGAAGGTTTGTGCAAAAAGTTAGTAATGTTAGGGTTTTAAGCGTTTAATGAATGAATATAATTCTATACATGAACATGGTGTTGATATTAGGAAATGTGGAACTCGGAATCAGTTAAGTGGTGCAAGTTGATAGTTGGAATCAATATTATAGGATTGTGCATTTACACCTTAAGTTGGGAAATATTTGTGCCTTGTCCCACTTTTTCAACAATGAGGTTTATTTGAACCCTATATCCTATGCTCATGATTCTTTTGCTATACCTACCTCATAATTGGTTTTGGAATATTGTTCTTGGGTCTTGGTACCCCACTACTATGCTCTATTTGGTGGATGTTATTACTTGCCATTGATTCTAGCATGTTGATTCAATTATACTAACTAGCTATAGTAGTGGTACTTATGTACAACCACCCATTGTTGAGGAATGTGTTATTTCTCCCCTGGGGAATGTTTTATTCTCCCCCCACACATGAAATATGTGTAGGTGATTGGGAATGTGTTACTCTTCCCTCTTTGCTTTGGTTGAAGGTCCGATAGGTGCCTCAACCCTATATAGTTTAGGTAGTCAATATTAATCATGGATGCAATTCTTTTATTAAACTTTGTTTATGGCAAGCATCTATTGAAAGCTTCTTGTATGTTTAGCCTCATTCTCTTGCAATATTCATCTTATGATGAACTCTAGCCTATTTTTACATATTTTGCTTATCTTATTATCTTAGAATAGTTTTGTGACACATACTTGTTTTTCCTTTCCCTTTTGTTGGGTGCCTTCCCAACCACCCAGGTGATGAGCAAGTTGATGGATAAGACCTAAAGATCTTAGCTTTGCCACTAACTTAGTTGATGGAGTTGATGCTTGGAGACAAGACTGTGGTAGTTAGATTTCCTCTATCTAGATCCTAGTTTATGCATGTTGATGTATCCCTAAAAGGGAGATTGTTGTTGTATTTTTGCAGAATATTTTTTGAAATTGATTTAGTTAGAAATTTTTATTCCGCTACTCTCTAATGTTTTTGTTTACCATATTTTAGTAAGGAGGTGATCTTGCTTCTTTACACTAAGTATGATGGCATCTTCCTACTGAAGTTGTTGAATGAATAAGATAAGAAATTGATCCTTGATGTCGGACCAAGATGGATTGACGGACAACCGGTCATGTGAAATCATACAGGAAAGATGAGGAGCTCAAGAGGGAGATGTTATCATCTATCCTCGTGTGGATTAAACTCGAGTCATTTGGGCATTCTTGGACAAGGAAAGCTATTGGAACCATATAGTTGAGGTAGGAAAGGTCCTGGAGATTGCTAATAGGACTCTGGTGATAATGACGCTAGGGTGCTGGTAAACTTAAAATTCCACTCACCCAGACCAAAAATGATCTAGATCTAGATGAAGGGGAAGACAGAAGTAGGCATCAAGGTCCAATATGAGCACATCACAATACACTACAACACCTATTGAGCCTTCTTCCATGACGAGGCACAATGCCCAAGCATGAAGAAGACTACAACACTACAGACTGATGAAGTGGCTTCAAAGTATTGTAGAAGTTATGCAGAACAATACAGTAATGAACCAACAAGGAATCTCCTAGGACAGTAGGTTTAGGCCCTAAGCAAGAAGGAAGAGGTTCTGAGAAGACATCTCCACATGAGGAAGGAGAAAGCAACAATGGAGTTGGTACCACTACTATGAATGTATGAGGTTAACCAGAATAGGAACAATGGAGGAACACTGACAGTATGGTGGATCCCATAGATGGAGAAAACAACAAATATCAGTATGTGGAAGAGTATTTCCTAGGGCTGAGGCATGCCAAGGTGTTATAATGGCATGGGAAGTGTTCTGGAGAATAAAATATTCAATGCACTATTTGACTCACTTAAGGAGGAAGGTGAAATAGCAAGCAAAGAGGGAAGGAAGCAAAAGAAGAAGAAGAGGAATACAGAGATGGAGAGGGCTATCAAATCACACAACAAATAATTATGTTTATGGTCCTCTGGAATGTGATGGAAGGATGTGACACATATATGAAGAAGGATATTTAGGCATGGATAGGAAGGAGTGGGGTCTCTATTGCAGCAATAGTAGAAACAAAAAAATGAGACAGAGTAAACACAAATTGACAAACATATTTCCTCATGGGTGAAGGTGTGTCTCTAATCATGATGAGGTGGACCTTAGTAGGGTGTGTGTGGGCTAGAATCCTAATGTTTAGAAATTGCAGGTGATGGAAATGAGTGATCAAGCTATTATGTTGAGATGCAAAAATAATGCAGGACTGGAGATAGTGTTTACAACTATCTATGCTCACAATCTAGGAAAATCGAGGGACAAGTTGTGGGAGTAACTAGAGAATTTCTCGAGAAGGACTAGCCTACCTTGGCTAGTGATGAGAGAATTTAATAACCTTATATTATAATTAGAGAAGAGAGGAGGAAGATCGGTGCCAGCAACAGTGATTAATGTTATCAATAGGGCAGTATGTAAATTTGGTTTGTCGATATGTCAATGATTAGTGAGCAAGTGTTCACATGGAATACTGAGAAGAAATCGGGTGATAGAATAGCATGTAAGTTAGATAGAGCATTATTGAATGATAGATGGCTACATATATTCCCAGTAGTACATGTTAAAGTAGGAGGATCAGAGTTGAGTGTTCGTGCCCCAATAATGATGCAGATAACAAAAAAGGCAATAAAAGAAAACCATTCATATTTTTAAACTTCTAGGCCAAGTTGAAAGGGTTTAAAGACATTTTCAAGAGGATTTGGAGCATGAAAGTGTCTGGGAATCCATGTTTATTTTCTATAAGAAACTAATGAACACCAAACAGGCTCTCAAAAATGGGTTAATGAGAAGGTGAATATATTGAATCTTATAGCTAAGAATAGGAGAGAGTGAAATGAGGTGTGTGAGAATATGACCAAAAGTCCCCCTTGATGGGGATCTAATACTGAAGGATTTGGAGCTGAAAAAAGTCTTGGAAGATCTAAAAAAGGCAGAAGAAAGATCATATTAGCAAGTAACCAGGATAAGTGGATGGAAAACGAAGACAAGAACACCTAATTGTACCTTACAATGGTCAAAAGAAGAGAATTAGGAAATATTATTATGGAACAAGTGGATGAAGAAGGGAAGGTTGTTAATAAGAAAGAGGAGTTGGAGGACCAAGCAATAAAATTCAATGAAGCTCTCCATAATAAGGAATTCCAAAAGGAGATCAACAATGAAGTGTTAGAATGGAAGACAAGCATAATGAGCACACATAACAATATCCTGAGTAGGAAAGTTAATGAGCAAGAGATAAAAGAAGCACTCTGGAGCATAGGGAGCAACAAATCACTTTGACTAGATAGATACAATTCCTACTTCTACAAGAAGGTATCACACATTATTAAAGATGACCTATTGGACTATGTCATATGGTTCATGAAGGGAGAGAACATGGTGAGGCAGGTTAATCAGGATTTCTTATTCCTTATGCTAAAACATAAGGCAACAATGTCCTTAGATGATTTTTGAAAAATTTCTTGCTACTTTATGCAATATAAAATTATAGCAAATCTCCTTTCCTCTAGACTAGAAATGGTGCTCCGCCATATTATATATGAGAGTTGTTATTAAACAAGAATTTGAGTCAGAAGATTTGAGGTTAAGAAATTTATATTGTGACCAAGTAATCTATGATTCAAGGGTATATTTATTCAAGATCATGGTTTCAAACTTATAATTTCAATATATGATATGAAGGGAAAGAGAATATATTCAGTCAACATTATATGATTTCAAACTTATATATCTTATGTCCAGTAGGGGAATATAAAATAAGTCAAGCTTATATGAGTGAATATTCAGACATAAATCATCTTCATAGCTCAAATGAGGTTTCTAACATCATTTATAGAGAAATAGAAGAATAAGGAACTACATTTATTTTTTAGTATCTTATGAACAAGGAATTATACTCCAAGATTTAAGATTTCATAAATCACCTCACATACAGCTAATGATGAGCTTCACAAACTTAAGTCACTCAAGATAGGACCTAACTCAGTCAAAGGATTGACTATCTCATCATGATTGAGTCTTCTACCCATCAATTTTTTTTACCAAACTCTCCCATATAGGGATTGAATCATGCAAAAGGACTCAACTCATTTACTTAGGAGTAACCCAGCTTAGAACACATCATTCACATATATCTCATATTTTTAATATATTGTAGAGTAGGTCCTATGACCCTCTGCTTATGGGTTTCACTCTCTCTGGAGATATCACATATCTTTTCCTAACACTAGAGGTCCTCCTTTGTAAAAGAGCTTGCGACTCGTGCATATTCAATTTTATCTTAACATAACTCATCTTTAGTAAAAGGAAACATACTTTCATCATCAAGACTTAGATTTGATTATTCAAAATTTTATTCAGCTCATATATAACTTAAATCTTTATAAGGAAACTTGTACCATCATAGATCAAACTTAATAAGATGACACATTTTATTTCATATATGAATCAATCATCTACTCTAACTGTTACATATCGAATAAGGCTCTAGACATCTAATATAGACCTTTTTTAAAAAAATATTGGCCATTATATTCATCTCGTGGCCTAGGCTCGATCTTGGGACCTCTCACTAACAAATTGAGTGTCTAACCATCTAATATAGGCCTACACTCTCTTCTAGACTGACGCCACTACCTTTCACATAGGTTGCCTGAACACTAACTACTCTCCAGTATGAGGGACACATTTTTATATTTATATATATAAAATAAAATAATATATAGTTTTTCTCCAAGAAGGAAGACGTTGGAGAAAATTGTAGAGGCTCTAGCCGATTGGAAAATAAAACCAAATCATCAACACGAGTGTCCCATACATAGTAGATAGTCTAGTGCTATGTCACCTAGTGAAATGGTAAGAATATGGTATAGACGAGTGTAGCTACCCAATACATATTAGCTCTATATAGAAAGAGTTTCACACACTTGTCTAAACCTAGTTCTGAAACATCTAGGTTCTAACTTAGAGGCTAAGTAAAACCTTATTGCTATAGAAAAACTTACTAAGTTTCTAGGGTTTCAAATAAAAGGTGAAATTTAATTTTGTATTTCATGCTGAGCAATTGTCTGGTGTAGCTATTGTTCATGCTCTGATACCAACTGTAACATACCTGGATTCTATCATCTCAAGACTTAGAAGGCTTGACAGGACAAATATGAAAATGTTAGGAAATTGTTTTAAAGTGTGATGTGGAAGTGACATACGCATACACAGATATAAAACTATAGTGCATACACCATAACATTATCAACATTCAACATTTATATTGACAACATGAATTTTTACAACTTACAATACATATTGAAAATAGATATTTACCAATCAGAACATGTATGCTAATTAGGATCTACACAATATGTACAACTTGTACAACTTACTCCTTTCCTATTCTTTTATCGCATGCTAGCTCTGAACTAAAAACATATGTAATAATGAATCAACAAAATGTGTTGTGCACATGGGTAGAAAGATACATATATTTATGGTTTTCATAATTTGAAAAGATTTGCAAAAAGAAAGAAGGTAGATTATAGAAAACATTTCTTGATTAAGAGAAATACACTGATCATGTCATTTTTCTAGATAAATTGCATTATCAAGGTGGACTAGTACCAAAACATACATATTGGGCCCATCCCCGTGTACCAAGTACTCTAGGGAAACTCTTTGTACATTGTGTGCTCTAGGGACGTGTACTACTCAACATTAATCCATTCCCTCATAAGGGGGATTCATGAACACCATAAATAACTACAAAACATCTACTCATCATTTATGTTTTCAAGTGATAAAACATCGAGTACTATATAGTGCTACTACATCAAATATTTACAAATAGAATAGAGCATATATACATATCATGATTGCAACTAAGAAAATCATTGTCATATACTTAAATGAAAACCCATGTACCTGAGTTTAGAGAATACTTCATCCATGGCTATCTAGATAATCTGGTCATCACCTGATTAATAATAATTACTCTTGATTAATAAAATATTCACCATTATTATTGGTATTTAATGCCCAAATTAGGGTTTAGGCAAAACCTAGACTCAATGTGATCTTAGGATGATGTCTAGCATTTTTCTTCTGATCTATATGTCCTTATTAAGATATGGTATGAATTTCATATTTTTCTAATGGTTTATCTATTTTCTAGAATTTATATGGCATTAAAATCATCTAATTATTCATTAATAAGAAAATATCTATTATATAGGTATATTACTTAGATTAGAGTTAATATATTATTTCCACATGGTACAAAGAATCACATATATTTTTCTCAGATTTAACATTTGTCATTTCCTAATTATACAATTTAAAACATCCTAAAAGAACCATTAGCATCTATATTAAAAACATAAATTTTCATTTTTTTTTTCAAAAGACTGTTCTAAGGGTCTAGAAATATAGGAGATGTTTTTCTGATACTGGGGGTATTTCTTGTGTATTTATCGAGTAGGTGAACTATTTTGTATGTATTTTCTAACATAAGGTTATTTTCTAGGAATTAAGTAAAAGATTCACCTTATTTGATAAATGGGGGTCGCTAGATATTCAGGTGATAGTTCTGATTGGTCGTCTAATAGCCAAGAAGGGCTTGCATGACCCTGGTTTAGCTCTGGCTGTTTGGGCCCACGCAAGTGTGAAGGAGGCGTTGACTGGTTGACATCAGGTGGGTCCCACTTCTGCGATAATATCCCTTGCCTCTCTCGCAATCTTTGTGTTACGACCCCACCTTCCTATAACCCCCAATTAAGGGAGACCGAGAGGTTGAAGCCGCACCCATAAAATTCCGGATCAAAGGTTCAACATATAACCAATAACAATTATTAAATTCTAATAGACTATACTGAAAATGGTAATAAAATTTTTCTTTATCATACCTTTGAAAAGTTGGAAGTACTAAACTTCTAACCACAGATGAACTACTCTAACTAGTTCCTCCTTGTTCTTTAATTCTTGAATTCACAATGTGTCACCTTACTGTTTTGTGCTTTGGATTATGTACCTAAATCGCCGACAAACAAAACAACGGTCAGTCGGTATGTGGGGGAAACAATAATCAAACATTTATGCTAACAATGTAATCAAGCAATTAGTCTTTTTAACAATAAAGATTACATTTTAATATAACATCCGCGATCCACAAGTTCCATAACCTCTGAGCTGTCCCTGCAGTGGACATGTATACCATATTACAACCCCTCATGATCCACCGAATCGGTAAACCAGTTTCTAGAGTTGAGTCACATGGTAAACCGAAGAGTCTCATGAACCACACAAGGCAATCCAGTTTCTAACTCTCGGTATGCTGAAGAGTCTCATGAACCGCACAAGGCAATCCAGTTTCTAACTCTCGGTATGCTGAAGAGTCTCATGAACTGCACAAGGCAATCCAGTTTCTAACTCACGGCAATCCTAGACCTTTCTCTAGGTATTACCCCCTTTTCAGCCTTTTTAAAGCAACAGAGGTGAACAAGGATCTAGCCAGTTATATGCATACTTATGATGATAATCATAGTCACTTTATAGTTGCATGAAATAAATAGACATTCAACAGTTATTTCAAGCAACCGATAAATCATTCGGAAATCGTCGGGAAACTAAAGCGATTATTCATAAGCGTAACCACATACCTTTTAATTGCACTTTTTCAAGATAACAACCCAATCAACAAGCGATGAGGAAGAGAAATCCTGAAATAAAAGTACCAATTCATTTTATTAATTAATTATCCAATTTCATCATTCAAATTAGGATTCCAATTCCATAATTAGGGTTTCTTCTAGAAATTAAGGTTTTACTTATTCTTTCATCATTATCATCCTTGATTTATCACTCTTCATAAAAATCCTAATTTCTCATTGAATTTCCTTTATTAGACAACTAATTTCCTTATTTCATAAAAATATGGTTTTTATCTCTCTTTATCCCAAATTAGGGTTCTCTTGCAAATTAACCTTCTTTTAATCATTATAATTCCAAGTTAAGCATTTTTGCATTCAAATAGCAAATTAAACTACCATTAACATTATCAGAGTCAATCTTAACAATTTGACTTGTTGAATTACCAAATTACCCTCTCAACATGCAATTAGGGTTTCTCATCAAATTTTAATAAACTTTATTAGCCAAATAAAGTAATTTTGATAAAATAAGTGGAATTAGGTTCTGGAATTATTTTTATCGTGTTCCTTGCATTTTTCTATGCAACTTTCATATACAAAGTTTTCTCATTAGATAATCCTAGCAATTACTACGAATTTTGCAAGAAAAGGTCCTTTTTCTGATTATTCGTTAGAGATGGGAAATTACCGAAAAACTCCAGCCGTTCGATGGGTGCGCCCATGGTCCGCGCCTCGATCCGACGATCCTCGCCGTGCGTCTCCTTTCACTTACGCGCCTCGCGCTCGAGCCGTTGGATCTCGCGGGTCCACGGTGGACCACGATCCAATCGTCTTCGCCTAACTCTGACCCGATCATTCGATTACGATCGAACGGTCACTGCTCTCCTTCTTCTTCGTTCTCAGTTCTTCTACACGCGGCGGAGCCACGGCGGCGCTCTCTCCGGAGCAAGGTTGATTGCGAGTGAGGGTGAGCAAGGGAAGGCAATAAGTCGCCGCTCAGGTTTGCGAAGATACCAGGGATCGAGGGATCCCCTTTTATAGGCCATGCGAGTTCCCCTCTAGGGTTTCCCATCATGGCCGCCAATCCTATTCCCAGCCCTATTGGGCATTTCTAGGATTTGCGACGAAACCCTATCAAACCAGGGTCCACCTTCTCCGCCTTGATCTCCCGGATTCAAAGGGACTCCTCCCTTGAATGCTCGTGTACTGAATCCATCAGGAAACCACGGAGAAGATCTCCCCGAGGCGCGCTACAGTACCAGTCCTTCTGGGACTCTGGAAGATGACCGCACATCATTGGATTTGGATCCAACGATCCAGGTTGATTCTGTTTAACACTAAATAGGAAATCATATCCTAAATCATTAATTAAAGCCAATTTCCATGGGAAACTTAGAAATTTAATAACTCCCAATTGGCTACTCCGATTTTTACCAAATTTTGAGGGAAGCTTCCTCATAGGTTTATCTTCCTTCCTACAAAATTTGGAGGGATTATAATAAGGATTTGATTCCTTTTCTTGTAATGCAAGTTATCATGATATTAATCACTTTTTCCCTCTTTTCCTTAATCCTATTATTATTATTTCTTGGTTTTGAGTTCCTTGAACTCCAAGATATCCATAAACTCGAATTCTTATCTTTAGGGAAATATTCCACATCCTTTTTCTTATTTTATGGAATTCTTTATGTATTCTTCAATCATATCAATTTGGGCTTCAATTAAAACAAGGCCCATTAAGCAACACACAAACAATCAATCATGGAATCCATTCCAAACCACAGCAAATTCATTTATCTTTAAATGATATTTACAAAACTCATTATATAATTTGGAAAATTGAGGTTATAACATCCTCCCCTCCTTATAGGAATTTTGTCCTCAAAATTCAACAATCAAACAAACAATTCAGGATAAGACTTTTCCATGTCCATCATTGGCTCAACAATCAAACTTTGCAATGCCCGGGCCCACTACCCAAGGCTCTAGTAGAGTTTTAGGAAGGAAGACTGGCCCCACAAACCACCACTAGCCTTAACTGCACATTTTGTCCACACTGACGCGCAAGCCAAGATCAACTTCCCGACTGGTCACCCATCCTAGTACTACTCCAAGCTGAGCACGCTTAACTATGGAGTTCTTTAGTGATGGGCTCCCAGAAAAGGAGGTGCACCTTGGTGATATGGGTAGTCCAATCATTCCTTTTAAGATCATGTTATCCGAGGCCTCAAATCCTGGGATGTTACAATATCCCCCACTTAGACTCTTGACGTCCTCGTCAAGGCTCAACTATATGGCCTCATAATCTGACCCCATTTCAGTGCAGACCCACAATGACCCATGGACACCCAGCTCCCGTCCACGGCTACCAACGCAAGGGTGGCTCCATCTCGTCTCTACGGATAGCCCTTTCCAACTTGCCTACACCGCACGGCTCAAGACTGGCATGCCATATGCCCATGTGGGCCCCACCTACTGGAGGGGTTATGGCTCTGATACCATTTGTAATGCCCGGGCCCACTGCCCAAGGCTCTAGTAGAGTTTTAGGAAGGAAGACTGGCCCCACAAACCACCACTAGCCTTAACTGCACACTTTGTCCACACTGGCGTGCAAGCCAAGATCAACTTCCCGACTGGTCACCCATCCTAGTACTACTCCAAGCTGAGCATGCTTAACTATGGAGTTCTTTAGTGATGGGCTCCCAGAAAAGGAGGTGCACCTTGGTGATATGGGTAGTCCAATCATTCCTTTTAAGATCATGTTATCCGAGGCCTCAAATCCTGGGATGTTACACTTTGCATCACGAGCCTTCTGATCCAGGTTATCGCTCGTACACCATAGCCGATCTCTCCAGTGAGGACTAGGTCGAGTATTGGGCATCCTAGAGGAGATATAATCATTCTATAAGCTCCACAGGGGAGAGTGCTTCCTCTGTGGCTCCTCCTTCTTCCTCGGGAAGGTGCCAAGTGTCAGCTGACCTTCGGTCGTCCTCATCCTCCGCCTCAACTTAGACACAGGCAATCAACAAATTATCATGCTGCCTTCCTTCTGATGCTTGGTGAAGTAGTGAATCCTTCCTAAAATCTCATCCTTGTCCATGATTCCTGATTCTAAAGTCTCCTCCTTTGCTAACTAGATCTGGCGGCACCTCAGTAGTAACTTTCAACATCAGAGAGGGTCCATGGCTTGGTGAGATCCTCTACTTGGAGCTATGGTAGAGGAAGATAGCAAGTATTTGGGTGTTTCTACTCTGGGTCTTCTCCTCCATTCCTTTGCTTCACACCTCTCCATGGCACAATGGGGAACTAGTATGTGCCCTCCAAAGATGGTGACAATAGCATGGTGACCTTCCTGACTCTGCCCACACAACAGGCAAGTTGAAGTTGGATGGTCTTGCTAATCATCTCCTTGTAATGAGTTTGTAATCTCTCTGTATCAGATTGCTCTCACCAATGATTTCCCCTTCAAAAAAAACCAATACCCGCCTCCCTGAAACCTCCCTAATCCACTAAGGTGGGTGTTTCTCACAACAAAGGAGAATCCATAAGAGAGAGGGGTTCTTCTACCTTGACACTTGACCAAATGATACATAGGAGAGTTCATCAAAGAGATCTAAATTTGCAAGAGGTGATGTCTCACTCCATATATCGATCTCGCTCCTATTACCTTGGATGTGTCAGACTATGGGGTTCGGTCTTAGAGATACCAACTTCTCCGTAAGAAATGAGGTACAAGAGGAAGCTTTACTGTTGGATGAATCTAATCTAGGTCCCAGATAGTGCCATGAGTCCAAATCATGGCTTTAAAACAATCACTTATCCATTAAACAAGAGTGGCCATGTGACATATATGATAACCAAACCTAGTCTGAATCATATGAAAACTTAGTCCTTTAATGAAAATTTTCAAAAGTCAATATCTATTAAATGGCTCATCCAAATGTCATACAATTTTGGATGGAGCTCTACCATTCCAAGACCTAGCTTATAAATCAAAAATAAGGTCAAGTATTTGTCCTTTTACCACTAAGAAAATTCCTCAAGTAATTTATTATATATAAATCAACAAAAATGGAAAGTCACTAAAATAAAGGTTTCAATTTCCCTCTAGATAAATTTCGTTAAACACTAAATTCAAATTTTCTTGTAATGATCATCCATGAATCTTTTTAATCAAAAAGGATGTGACAACCCCAAAATCAGGGTCATCACATTCACTCCATCTTATTTGTAATTTTGTCCTCAAAATTCAACTAATATCATACACGTGGTGATATCAAAGGTCCCAATTTCCTAGAGGCCATCACTTTTGGTGTCAAAATTTTAAATATCTATATTTATCCCAAATATACACCTTTGGGTCTTGAGAAACTAGAGGGTACCCATCCTACCTTATATAAGATTATACTGCAATATATCTCTTTAAAAAAATGAAATAAACATTTAATGCCTTAGTCATAACTTGATATTCAGTAAAGATTGCATGATTTCAAAGTTATATATCTCATGTATGGCAAGAGTATATAAAATAGTCAAAGCGTATATGAGTGAATATTCATATAGAAATCATCTTCATAGATCATGAGGATTCCATCATAATTTATAGAAAAATAGAAGAAGAAGGAACAACATGTATCTTTTAGTATCTTATGCACAAGGCATTCTACTCCAAGATTTAGGATTTCATATATCACCTCACTTGTATCTAATGATGAGCTTCACAAACTTATCTCACTCAAAATAGGACCTAACTCAGTCAAAGGACTGACTATCTCATCATGATTGAGTCTTCTACCAATCACTTACTTTTACCCAACTCTCACATATAGGGATTGAATCATGCAGAAGGACTCAACTCATCGACTCAGGAGTAACCCAGCTTAGGACACACCATTCACATATATCTCATAATTTTGATATATTGTGTAGTAGGTCCTATGACCCTCTCCTTGTGAGTTTGACTCTCTCTGGAGTTCACCACATATATTGTCCTAACACTGGAGGTCCTCCTTTGTGTAAGATCTTGAGGCTCATGCATATTCAATTTTATCTTAACTTAGTTCATCTTAAGTAAGAAAAGGGAACATACTTTCATCATCAAGAGTTAGATTTGATTCTTCAAAATTGGATTCAGCTCATATACAACTTAACATTTATAAGGAAACTTGTACCATCAGAGATCAATATTAATAAGATGACACATTTTTATTTCATATATAAATCAATCATCTTCTCTAAATGTCACATACCCAATAAGGCTCTAGACATCTAATCTAGACCTACACTCTCTTCTAGACTGATGCCACTAACTTTCACATAGGTTGCATGAACACTAACTAATCTCCAGTATGAGGGACACATTTTTATATTTACATATATATTGTAAAAAAATATTTTTTCTCTAATAAGGAAGACATCAGAGAAAACTATCGAGGCTCATGTTGATTGGAAAACAAAACCAAATCAGAAAAATGACTATCCCACACATAGTAGATAGTCCAATGCTATGTCACGTAGTGAATTCATGAGAACATGGTATAGACGAGTGTAGCTACCCAATACATATGACCTATATATGGAAAGGGTTTCACACACTTGTCTAAACCTAGTTCTCAAACATCTAGGTTCTAACTTAGAGGCTAAGTCAAACCTTATTCTGATAGAACAACTTACTAAGTTTCTAGGATTTCAAGTGAAAGGTGAAATTCAATTGTATGTTTCTTGGTGAACAATATAATTATTTGGTGTGGCTATTGTTCATGCTATGATACCAAATGTAATGTTCCCAAATTCTATCGTATCGAGACTTAGATGGCTCAAGAGGACAAATCCAAAAATGTTAGGCAATTGTTTCATACTGCAATGCAGAAGTGACATTCGCATACATGAACATTCAACTATAGTGCATACACCATAACATTCTGAACATTCAACATGTATATTTACAACATGAATTGTTACAACTTACATTACATATTGAAATGAAAATTTTAAAACTCAAAACATGTATGCTAACTAGGATCTACACAATAGGTACAACATGTACAACTTCCTCACTTCATGTTCTTTTATCCCATGCTAGCTCAGAACCTAAAACATACGTGAAACAATGAATAAACACAATGTGTTGTGTACATGGGTAGAAAGAGACATAGATTTATGGTTTTCATAGTTCGAAAAGATTTGCAAAAAGAATGAAGGAAGATATTAGAAAACATTTCTTGATTTAGAAAAATATGTTGGTTTTTGTCATTTTTCTAGATGAATTGACATTATCAAGGTGGACTAGTACCAAAACATACATATTGGGCCAATCCTTGTGTACCAAGTACTCTAGGGAAACTCCTCATACACCATGTTCTCTAGGGAGGTGTACTAGTCAACATTAATCCATTCCCTCATAAGGGAGATAATGAACACCATAAATAACTACAAAACATCTACTCATCATTTACGTTGTCAAATAATAAAACACCGATTACTAAATATTGTTATTGCATCCAATATTTACAAATAGAAGAAAGCATACATACATATCATGATTGCAAATAAAACAACCATAGTCATATACTTAAATAAAACCCACGTACCTAATTTCAGAGATTTCTTATACATCCATGGTCATCTAGATAATCTGGTCATCACTTGATTAATAATAAATAATCATCATTAATAAAATATTCACCATTATTAAGGGTATTTTAGGCCCAACCTTGATTCAGTGTGATCTTAAGATGGTGTCTAGTATTTTTCTTCTAATCTATATGTCATTATTAAGGTCTGGTATGAATTTCATATTTTTATGGTTTATCTATTTTGTAGAATTTATATGGCACTAAAAGCATCTAATTATTCTTTAATAGGAAAAGACCTATTATTTAGGTATATTACTCATATCAGATCCCATATCTGGTTTCCACATGGTACAAAGATTCACATATATTTTTCTCAAATTTAACATTTGTCATATCCTAATTATACCATTTAAAACATCCTCAAAGAACCATTATCATCTATATTAGAAACTTAAATTTAGATTTCTTCCAAAGAATGATCTAAGGGTCCAGTAAAATAGGAGATGTTTTTCATATTTGGGGTATTTCATGAGTATTTATCGGGAATGGGAACTATTTTGTATGCATTTTCTAACATAAGGCTATTTTCTAGGAATTAAGTAAAAGATTCACCTTATTTGATAAATTGGACCATTGGATATTTAGGTGACAGTTTAGATTGGCCATCCTATAGCCAAGAAGGGCTTGCACAACCCTGGTTTGGCTCTGGCCATCCTGGCCCATGCAAGTATGATGGAGGTATTGCATCATGAGCCTTCTGATTAACATTATCGCTCGTGCACTATAGTTGATCTCTCCAGCAAGGACTAGTTCGGGTGTTGGGCATCCTAGAGGGGATCTAATTGAAACAGAAGCTCTATAGGGAGGAGTAATGCCTCTGCGGCTCCTCCTTCTTCCTTAGGAAGGTGCCAAGTGTCGACTGACCTTCGATCATCCTCATCCCCAGCCTCAACATAGGCAAAGGCAATCAACAGATGATCATCCTACCTTCCTTATAATGCTTGGGGAAATTGTGAATCCTTCCCAAAATATCATCCTCATCCCCGATACCTGACGCCAAATCCTCCTCCTTTTCTAACCAGATTTGGAGACACCTCAGTAGTAACCTTCAACGTCAGGAGAGGGTCCATGGCTTGACGAAATCCCTTGCTTGGAGCTGCGACAGAGGAAGACAACAAGGATTTGGGAATTTCTACTATGGGACTTCTCCTTCATTCCTTTTCTTCACACCTCTCCATGGCACAATGGGGAGCTGGTATGTGCTCTGTAAAGATGGTGACAGTAGCATGGCAACCTGCCTGACTCCGACCACATAGCCGACAAGTTGGAGCTGGGTGGTCTTGATTTTCACCTCCTCACAATGAGTTTGCACTCTCTCTGGATCTGATTTCTCTCACCAAAGATTTCCCCTTCCCAAAAACCAATGCATGTCTTCCCCAAAACCTTCATAATCCACTGAGGTGGGTGTTTCTCGCAACAAAGGAGAAGCCATAAGTGAGAGGAGTCATTCTACCTTGACACTCGACCAAACAATACATAGGAGGGGTCATTAAACAGATCTGAATCTGGAGGAGGTAATGGCTCACTCTAGATCTCTATCTCGCTCCTATTACCTCAAATACATGAGACTATGGGGTTTGGTCTCAAAGATATCAGCTTCTCTATGGGAAATAGGGTACAAGAGGAAGTTTTATGTAGCATGAATCTAATCTAGATCCCAGACAGTTCCATTATTTCAAACTGTAGCTTCAAAACAATCCCATACCCATGAAACAAGAGTGGTATTTTGACATATATGAAAAGAAAACCTAGTCTGAAATCATATGAAAACTTAGCCCATTCATGAAAATTTTCAAAAGTCAATATTTGTCAAATGGCTCATCCAAATGTCATGAAATTTTAGATGGAGCTATAGCATTCCGAGACCTATCTTATGAATAAAATATAAGTTCAAGTATTTGTCTTTTTACCACTAAGAAAATTCCTCAAGTAATTTATTTTCATGATCGTATAAATCAACAAAAATTGGAAGTCATTAAGATAAAGGCCTCAATTACCCTCTAGATCATTAATAAAAATACTAAATTCAAATGTTCTTGTAATGATCATCCATGAATCTTTTTAATCAAAATGGATATGAAAACTCTAAAACCAAGGTCATCATAGGGAGAGCTACCCACAAAATATCTCATGTTTCTATTGGAAGGGAGAAATTTGATGGTGAAAGATTTTACAGGATGTAGTGACCGGCTTGAGGGGATACTAGGAAGATGGCCGACACAAAAAAAAATCCATGATGGGACCCATAACCCTTATCAAATATGTTGTAAAAGGTTTGTTGATTTTTTAGGTGAAGGTGAGATACCTTCCCTAGTTCAGGAAAGGATGGAGATGTGAGTGGCTGATGTTAAATGGGGTCATAACGATCATCTTGTGAGATATGACAAGCTTGGACTCCCACATAAGGAGGGAGGTGTGGAATGAAGATGCTATATATTATTAAAAAATGGAGAACTTTGAAAAGAATTATTAAATTCTAGGACACAAAGTGAATTTGGGGAAGATGGATGAGATAAATATATCCATAGGTGATGGGTTTTAGACCAAAGACAAGAGAAGTTTACTCCAGAAAAATCAAGACAACAATTTTTAGGGAAGTGAGAAACATGTTCCACCTGGTTGAAACTGGCTGGAAACTGAAAGTAGAGAAAGCAGACTTGTAGAAGGAAAGTAGTTGTAGAAGACATGGTGGCAGGATCCTGGAAGCAGATAGAGTATCTATGAAACTTTGTAAATTCTTAAAGTATAAAATTAGAAATAGATAGATGGAATACATATAGGGAGTGAGTTTCTTTGTAAGGGTGTAGTGTTGGGCTGCATATGACTTTTGTTTTTCTCAACTCCTTATTGGGTAAAGTTTGTAATAAAATCTACTATATTCCAATACATAAATCCCATATATTTTTCTTTACCAAAATACGATATGGTATGATCCCAATTGAATAACCATGTAGCATAGAGTGCATAAGGTTTCAACAAGATGGGTGATCTATAAATTTCATAATGAGCACAAACATTTTGAGTTAGGGAGAAATTAAATTGAATATGATTAGATGTGGGTTGTGATGGAGGTCAAGCAAATGTTTGAGATGTATAGATAGGATGAATTATACCTAGATAACTGCATGTAAGATACTTTCCAGATAGAGTGGGATAAAGATAAATCAAATAAGAAATGAGATATTCTAAGTCATGGTAGTTCAAATAATGAGGAATATGATTTCCCAAACTATGCATGTATGCAAAATCATTTGTATGATTTCAGGGACCAGAAGATGGGATGATTGGTCATGAGCTCCTTCAGCCTCTTCTTTCTCGTTGGAATCAATTTCTTAACATATTTTATGTCAAAAGATTGATCATGTCACTTATATGGTATATTGGCTCATCACTTGTGTATCTCTACCAAGTTTATATTGTATCTTCCAAAATGATCTATTTGTACAAAAACTAATGATAGAGCTAACTAAATCCAAAAATGCAGGTTTGTCCAAAAATTTCATCATATCTCTAGGAATAAATGATTTTTTGAGGAATCCTAGAACCTCATTTTTTTGTCTCAAGGAAGAATGTTGCATGAAACAATCAAATTTATGAGATGGTCTTGGGTAATAGGTAATGTGCTCATATGGAAACCCCTAGTTTCATAGATAGATTCATCTTCTACCATGATTTATTTCTCAATGGTGGAACTAGATATTTGGCTTTTTTTAGGTTAAGAAGGCTTCAAGAGGATTTTTAATGGATATGTCAAGATAGAGAGAGTAGGTGTCAAAAAAAATATCAACAAAAGTAAGAAGATAATCTTCTCTAAAAGTGATCATATTAATAACAAGACTTCGCATCATTCAAAGAACTTGATCACAACAACATACAACAACCATGTATTCTGATAATGATACAATATATTCTTTGTTATCTAAGTAAGACATTATTGAGTTTAAAAATAAAGAGCATGCACCACTAGTACCTACATCCATCTATAAATCAAAATTGCTCATTTTGTAGACACCAGAGACCATAATCAAAGGTTATAATAAGATGTCTTATAATTATTTTTACTACTATAAAAGTATTTTATTTGGATTAGCTTGAAACCTAGTATGTAGCCATATCATACAGGATATCAGCTCTAGAATATGTATGATAAAGTAGGATACCATTGGTTAATCTATATAATTGAGTATTTATTAATTATCCATCTTTTTCAATAAAAAATTTGTGTATGTATCTATAAAAGTGCTACATGTCTTGCAATTTTCCATGTTCAATCTTTTAAAAAATCATTTAATGTATTTTCCTTCATAGAAAAACTTCTTCTCATGTTTAGTTAAATTGAAAATTGAGGAAGAAGGTGAGTTTATCATTAATATCACTTCAAAATCATCTTCACTAAAGTAATAATTTCACCAACTAGTTTATCATTTTTATCCAAAAAATAATATGATCCACATTGGTTTGTACACATATAAAGGATGGATCTATAAGCTTCATAAATACATTACAAATGATTTGTTTGTTAGAAAAACTATTGTTTAGTAAAAGAAGTTGATATGCTCGTATTATCTCTAGGATTTCATGTGATTAAGTAAATAGTATGAACTTTAATGAACCTAGAGGTATTTTTATTAGGTGAGGTTCATCATGTTAATGAACACTTTTGCTTTTATCATCACATAGATTTACAATATTACTGGATGTAGTTGTAGAGTGAGATCTATGAGGGATCAAATTTCCAACATTATCTTTTAAGGAATTTTCAATAAACTTTATATATGTTGACTGTTCGACCTTTTTAGAAATTAAATTGAAAACCCTATTTAGTTTTTTTGTTGGGAGGGTATTCAAGAAGAGTGGTTTAGAGGATTTGTCATTGAAATTATCTCCATCAGTTTTTTATGTTTTTATTATAGCATGTGGACAAAATAGTCCAACCATAGTCAAGTTTGGGACTCTTTCTATACATAATCTCATATGCGGTTTTATTAATGTAGAGATGAATACAGAATCTATATGAAATATTAAAGGATTCTTTTTAAGCTTCTACCCAATAGGTTTTTGGAGTGTTGTGTTCAAGAAACGTTGTTTTGTTTATCTCTTGAAATATTTTACTCTTCCTTTTAACTAGGCTATTTTTTAGGGATTTCTTATTGAAGAGAAGTTGTGTCTGTATCCTACTTGTCCCAAAATATTTGAAGTCATTATTTTCACACTCTTAACCATGGTCATTCCTAATGGTACCTTTTTTGCTTCTCAAGTAAGTTTCCACTCTAATGCAAAAACTTTTGATTGTATCAACTGTATCATGTTTTCCAACTATGAAGTGGAGCGGAGTAAATCTAGAAATCATCAATAATAGAAAGGCATATATTTTACTACCAAGAGATTGTGTTCTCATAGGTCCAAAAGGATCCATATTCTAGTAGTGGATAATATGCTCTAGGACTTGATTGAGCTTCTGGTTTATTTTCCCTTTGTGTAAGGCTTGCATTCTACTTATTTTTCAAAGATAAGTATAGGAAAACCTCTTACTAGGTAAAGTTTGGGTAACATTATGAATAGATTCATGTTTACATGTCCTAGTCTTCTATTCCAAAGGAGTTAATTTTGCTTATTGAATATGGGTGTTTACCTTAAACATGACACGTTAAGTTTGTCTAAATGATATATAAGTTGTCTTTTCCCATATCCTCATTGATAATATCACAGATATAATTAAAAAAAATCTACATGTGTCTTTTTTAATAAGATATCAATGCCATTGTCTTGAAGTTAATTGACACTAATAATATTATAATGCCACCCATCTAGTAGTAAAAATTATTTTGTGGATATATTATTGCTTATATTCATAATTATAGCAACTTTTGATTTGACATTATCACCAAAAGTTATTTTAACCCTTTTTCTTTTTTAGATTCCCAATTATGCAATCACTCAATCTTGTAATTTATAAGTTTTGGCATTAATGCCACAATCCTTATGGGTTAGGATGATCAAATTTTAAAATTCTACTATGTGAATCGATTTTCAGTGACAAAACGTTCTTAGATGTGATTGGTGAATCTAATATCATATATATGAAATTTGTATTTGAAGAATATACTTGGAAATCAGAAAGACTATAGTTTGGTCATACTATTAGTTCCACCAACAATCTGTTTAGTTAAAAGAGTTTGACCAACAAAAGTATTTTTAGCATAGATAACTGAAGAGTTGAATAATTAGTTCAATCATGTAACACGTATAAGAATGTTTAATAACAAATCAAGTTTATAAAAGTTGCAAATAATGAAAAACATTCATCAATAGGATGAGATTCAACTTTGATATCAAATATTACTGGTTCAGACATGTGTGAAATCCTTTAGAATCCAAACAAGCTTCATGGGTCACACTTCCTATAGTGGAATTGACACAAAACATGACCAAAATGATTTCACAAGGAACACAAATGACTTTGACTTTGGTATGAGTGGTTGCCTTCACAAATGGTTTGATGAATCATTTCTTGTGTGAATGTTTATGTGGTTTGTATATAAGACCAATCCTACCTATTTGTTTTTAGGATTTATGAAGTACCTTATCTAAAGCTTGCTACTCATATATGAGTTAGTATATTGTATTTTTGCTGGATTTTATCATCTACCACTAGATCACAAATTGTGGTTTGAAGGATACAATTCTGGATGATATGTTGTTCTTTTTATCACAAATGTGTCTCTCATGTTCGTATTGCATATTGTAGTCTTATTATAGTAAGCGGGCAATTTCTATAATAGAATAGAATTATGTCTAGCCACATAAGCATTCTCAATAGCTATAGCATATATCCTTAAAGTGTAGTTTGAGATAATCAAGTTCACATGTGAGGTCATCAAATTTCTCATGTAGATTATCCACTAGATCAAATCATTTCATGTGACTACTTATATAATCTAGCATTTTATCTTTAGTTAAGGAGAGAATGTATATAAGCTCTTATTTTGAAAGATCAAAAAGATTTACCTCAATAGAGTCTTCTTCATTTGTTTTTCCCATGTATCAATATAGTTGATATCTTCTTATCCCTATTGATCTCACCAGATATTTTCCAATTTGTTGATTAGTCTTGATACCTTTAATTTCATGATTCTTCTCCTGTAATAAGGCATTTAACAACTACCTTCCAATCATTGAAGTTTTTATCTTCATTTCAAATTCTCTCCAAGAATGACTCCCAACTTCTTTGTGTTCTCAGTCAGTCTTATCCTTCCACTTTTTATTTTCAATTTACAAACTTATTTCCTCCCTTACTAAGGGTTTGACACATATTTTAGATGTCCTCTGCTGCCACACCCATACCACATGTCGGGAGGTAAATATAATTTTAGATTTTTTTTGAAAAAATTTCTTACCATTAACATAGTTGTTTTCTTATCATATGATACTTTGCATGATTAATCTAAATCTTTGAAGGCAATACTTCTTTATTCTTGTGTTGGACTTCCTCTTTCATGTCAAATTGTTCCTTTAGTTTTACTTCATATGTTTCAAGATTGCCAATCATTTATTTTGTCTTCAAGATGTTAAGGTCCTAGAACTCTTCTATTTATGCTACCTTATTTTCATATGTTGAAGAGAGAGATCAAGATCTTGGTAACCGGTTCTTTATCTTAAAATTATTTCCAAGAGACTTTATACCATAATAGAAAATCCAGAATACATTTGGGATATCATTTCTTTCTTTTTCCATACAAATAAATTCTAACATGTCGTTGAGTGTATTTATGTTGGATTCATTGAATTGGTTGGTGTCCTTATGGGTAACCAAAAGATTTCTTCAAATATCATGCATAGACTGCAAGACGATATTATATTAAATTAAGAAAAAAATATAGTGCGGAATAAATGATATTTATCAATTTGGCTTTGAGTGTAGCATTTTTGGATGTTTCTTCATCCCATTCCTCAGCTGGGTTGTAGGAGAATTATATTCCCTTTCCACCATCTTCCATAGGTCATGGTTAATCCTTTGTATAAATAATTAC
This sequence comes from Alisma plantago-aquatica, assembly GCA_963693085.1. Taxonomy (NCBI): domain Eukaryota; kingdom Viridiplantae; phylum Streptophyta; class Magnoliopsida; order Alismatales; family Alismataceae; genus Alisma; species Alisma plantago-aquatica. The sequence continues at coordinate 811,469,112 of OY856411.1, forward strand.
ATTCTTCTCATGCAATATAGATGGTTTGTTCCATTTAAGAGGGGAGGCTTGGCTTAGTTGGTGTGCACTCCTTCAAAGTTGAGCATTCTTGTAATATTGTCTTCCACACTTCTAGAACCATTTGAAGATACCTATAACCCCTTCTCAGATACTAACTAAAAATCAATCTGGAAGGGGTGAATACACTATAATTACAATTTTGTAGGTTCTCAACATAAACTATTTAGTAGAAACTCTGTTATGATAGAAATAAATAAAGTATACAATGAGAAGGAAGAAAGATGAATAAGGTTATTAGAAATCAATCTTCACTTAAATAGTTGATTGGGAAAACATTCTAGACGTATACATTTGACAAGTAAAATAAAGATCAAACCATATTTACTATCTCCTTGAAATATTAATAATTGGAAATCACCATTTTTCTTAATAGGGTTTCTAGAAAACCACCTCAACGCCTTCTATATTCCTGGTCAAAGAGAAGTCATCATGTCTTGTCCTCTTTTCCAAACCAATAGAGGATTGTCATTTATTCTAGTCTAGTTGTTTCTTCTCTCACATTTAAGCACCTCTAGAAGACTTTATCACAAGAGAAAGATATTGGAATAAGGTACTTTACAAGCAAAGAATAGTTGAATTTGTTGATGAGCTTCTCTCAAAAATATGAAATCTTTACACAGTGGAGAACCTCTACTCTAAGTAAAGATGTCACTAAAATCTTTTCTCAATTGATTTCTATCACTCAAGTGTATGTCAAAGTGATTCGTTATGGTCCATGTATATAGAAATAGATCAGAGTTGTCTAGAGTGTTCCAGGACATATATACATGATTCCATCATTTGTGGTATACAAAGGGCACATAAAGAAAGCACGTTCATGAAGCATCTACAAATTTTTCCCAAAGACCCGACTGTACATGGACGACTCTAGGACTCTATAAACAAAGGACATCCAACAACACCTCCAACCTTATCATCTATTATTTCTCTGGTTGCTGCTCAACCTCCTCTACACAATCTCTACCTCTTCATGCTCGTCCACCTAAAAAGGGTGTGGAAAACCCACAGGGTGAGATTCCAAATCTCAGCAAGAAATATAGCTCACCACCAACTCTATTATTATCACAAATAAGATTAACTAAGCAACAATACAAATACAACGAAGAAGAAGTAGGTAATTATTATTAACAGGAAGGGCATTCATTGTTGGATTATGAATCATCTTAATAATTTAAAATGAATATGAAGAACATGTACATTTTCTATCAATAACATTCTATAAAGATCAAGCAAGGTCTCAACCAATATTTTCATATTTGATCCTATACAATTGTACTACACGACTGATTATGTATTTCATTATGCTCTGAGAATTTGATTCGTACCACCCAAATCCAACCGACCACTTAATAAGTTGAAATAGGTGCCACACAAGGTCTAATGGAAGAGCTAAAATCAACGACCTCACCACACCTCTTGGTCAGCATAAGAGAAAACATCGTAGAGACATATCAGTCAACTAAAACAATGACATATAGACAATTTCAAGGATTGGCTCACGCATGGCCATCCACAAATATAATCATAACTAGACCACCTTGGTACAAATACGACACTAGAAGAATAGGCTCATATATGGTTGTTCTAACAAAACACTAGTACAGAATTGAACTTTAGTGTTAGTTATTTAAGGCCTTTGGTGTCAGTTTCAAAGTGACACCGAAGTGGGCGTCACTAAAAGTCAAATCCTTCAGCGTCGGTTTTAACACCGACGACATAACCCTTCCAGCCACTAAAAATGGGCCAACAAGGGATCTATAGGCGTAAGTTATTTAACAAAACTGACACTATATCCAGGTCAAAGCCGTCGACGTTTCACAAAAACCAACGACATAACCCTTCCATCCACCAACAAAAAGGCACCAGCAAGGGCACCATCGGTATCAATTTTATATATATAACCAACACTATAACTATATGTTGTCGGTTTTTGCAAATAATCGACGCCTATGTTCTGATTTTTTTTCTTATCAGTTTGCAGACTTGTTGTATGGCTGGTTAGTAGGATACAGAACCTGCAGTTCAGTTCTGAACTACAGGTTTACAACATCCATTGATATCAGCCAACAACAGGCCACAAACCTACAAAATTAACAAGATGGACAATATTATATATGGATCATGTGATTCACACACATGTATACGCACATTTAATTCATATTATTTTTCATCACGCACATGTAGAAACAAGTAGTTCCATTTCAAATTTCCTCCATTTTCACAAACATTTAGCAACATGTAGTTCCATTCATTTTATCTCTTTTCACATTCAGACACATGTAGAAACATTCATGTATTGATCATCTTCACATTCACACATATGACAATTTAGAAAAATTCATTCACATTCACACAAAAATAATTATGAGAACAAAGTTTAGAAATGTCATTCTTTATTCATCATCGTCATTATCGCCATCACTATCCCAATCATATTTAAAAATTCCCACTACTTGTAGGGCTTTTGCCCATTGTTTTCTTATATCATTTAAGTCTTCCATCGTATAGGGAGTATGTACATCTAACAACTTTTGACCTATAGTGAAGTTAGTTTTAAACACCTGCAAAGAGAATGATGTATATATATAATTAATAATATATAATAAGATTGATATATTTCATATTATCTAATGAGATTATATATAATACATGTTGTATGGTATCGATTTCCATTGCGGCATGTTCAATAATTAGGTTCATAAATTGCATCACATAGTATGCACATGCCCATCCGTTGTCTTGTATAACACACTAAATTGAAACATACAAAATATTCAAAAATACAAATAAGAACAATTCACATAAATAATATATACATTGGAGCCGGAAGTTACTTTCACATTCTCCCAAATTAGAGGCTGATTCTTTTTCTTGGGGACCTTTCCTTTAGCTTTTTTGAACTCATGTGAAGCCCTACATGTTAATGTAACACATTAAATTGCGTAATTAAATAGTAATGTAATAACAGATGTTAACGGATATAAAAATATGAAATATTTCTCACCGGAATAATGGCATTTTCAATGTGTGTCCATATAATGTATTCAATTCCTTCCTCGTAGGATCTAGATAATAGAAAGTGAACATCTTGGGGACGATAACTAGTAACTCCCAATGCCTACCACCAGAGGTAAGAAAGTTAAAAATTAATAACTCAAAATCCACAATAAAAATGTAATTTTCTTAAGTCCAAATTATAAGCAAAGTAAACTTACTCGACATTGAATGGAGCTATTATCACCGTCTTCTTGTTTTTACCAAAATATTTAAAAGTAGTACAACAGTATGAAGTAACTGATGAAGGGCCTTTATCTACAAGACTAATCAAAGATGAAACCAAAAATCCTACATGGAGAAATGAAAAATCAGTACATATCGTGTGTAAGTGGCTACAAAACATGTATTATGTATGCATTAATATATAAAAAACCAGATCACTGTATATAAAACAAGGTATATGGATGTATAAACAAGATCTCACCATATACATAGCTCTATCATGGATGTATTCATCCAATCATAACGAAACAACTCCAAAATATCTTGTATAAATAGATTGTTATCATATGATTGACCTATAGCATCCTCCGGAATAGTAACATTTATAGGACAATTTGGATCATGTTCGCCTACCCATACTGCCATACCCCTACAATTAGGACCAAATAAGGCGTGTAGGTCCCTTGAAAGCCAACTTGGTACTTCAGGAGGTGGAGGTGGAGGTGGAGGTAGAGGTGGAGGTGGAGATCGAGGTCGAGATGTAGTGGGTGTCTTCCTTTTGACCTGTATATATAATTTCAGATCAATTGACTCATTTATACACACTAACAAATTAACATAATGTAAATTTATCATAAAATATTAGTATAGACGACATCCGCTTTGGGCCACAATATCACTCCGCCTACTGCCTCACCAAGCATTCGGAATCTGGGTGGGCATATGGCAATGGAAGATCCCTCCAATTGGGGAGTACATGTATCGGGCTCACACGAACCACACCATCTGGTACTGGAGTCCCATGAAACATTTCCCCTAGAAGGGGTGGGTAAGCCGACGCCTCTGCAATGACATATTCTTGACTTTTTAGATGGCGTGGCTTCAACCCCTATAAATTTACGTAAAGAATGTTATATACATATATACATAAACATATCATCTTGAAAAGACTAGCTACGATGTCATAAAAATACTTACAGCGAAGGTGCTAGGTGGTGGGTGTATAAGATTACTCCCAACCTCTGTAGTAGGAGAAAAGTGGCTTGCCACAGATACTATCTGAGTGGCAGTCTGAGATGCTTGTCACATCACCATTGCTTCTTGTATTCTCTTACCAATTAACTTATCTACCTATACATGGATAAAAGAAATGCTAGCTTCTGATTATTGAATTCCCTTTTGCAATAACATTCTAAAAAAAGAATAAGTTACCTCAGCTTGTGAAATTCCATCTTTTGGGATAGGTTTACGATGGGATGGCCTAAAGAACACTTTGATGCCCACACCAGCACCTGCACCCCTAACACGTTCAGGATGCTCTGGGTTACCCAGAGCAACTGTCAATTCATCCCTTGTGCCCTCAAGGATGAACTTGCCTTCCTTCCTCTACTCGTCCAGCTCCCTCTAATCACCATCAATAGAAATTGGTAAGTAAAAATAACAATAATCAATATCAATCGGTTGCTCTAAGAGTTGAATTTTACCATTTTTGCAGCCGCCTTAGCTGTTGTGGGCTTCGTTATATCTCCCTTCTTATTTTTCCTCCTAGCTATGCACATAGCATGGTGAGGCAAAGGTGCAGGATCAATAGTAGAGGACTCTATAGTCTCTTGAGTAGCAGCAGACTGAGCATTAGACTCAGCCTGTAGCCTTTGGCGAATGCCTATATAGCCTCTTGGACCCATTGTGTGGTCATGCACATTCAGTGCACACCTTGCTCTTTGAGCATCGCCAATAGCCTTGTTAGGATGCACATTAATTTGGTTAGTAACACTAAAGGTTAATCTTGAATAGGTGAATACATAAGAATGTATATTAATTAAATTGGGAGTGGCGCTTAATACCTTGAATTCATCAGTTTTTCTTTTGATAACAAACTCCTCCCAGCCATTGGGGTCCAGGTAGTTACATTACTCATTGGATTTCTTCTGCCTCTTCTCAGCATCTCGTATGTAATCTCAGGTGAGATTTGTCCTATAGTTCCTTGGGACCCTCCCACAACATTACATCACACATTTATGATGCAACTTTTCATCCAGTTAAAATATATTCTACAAAATATAATTGCTATTAACTAGTATCCAAAAAATTAGTAATCTACAAAATAGAATTGCAAATAATAATAACTCGCACATAGTTCCTTCCATACTAAGTCTTTCTTCCCCTTAGGAACTTTATGCCAAGATTCTACATTAGGACTACAATGGATATGATTAAGAACCCCAAGATATGAAATAAACGAGTTGCGGTTCACTCCAGCTGGATTTCCTGCATGATCAAAATCCACAGCCAGTTTGGGTCCATTGCCCGTTTGTTGTAGTAACTTGTTCATCATAGTGATGCCCCTCACTTTTTCAAAAATTTTTTTCTACTCATCAAGTGCCCCAAGTTCTTCAGGGATTACATCATCAACCGACAATTTGACAAAATAAACACACTTATAATGTATAACTATAAATGGACATAGAGATAGAAATATATGATATATTTTAAAAACTTACATTGTGAGGAGGCACATTCATATCCTCACCCTTACGGTAATCATCATAATGTTCATCATGCTCATGCTCAGCCATCTGAAAGTGTCATTAAAAAATCAAACATTTAGCAATTGACATAACTAGAAGATAATAAAACATTGTAAAGTTCACATTCAGAAAAATAAAACATATAAAAAATATAAACATGCATGCCTCTAATATTGTGATCTTTTATCAATTAACAATCCTTCATTGTGAACTCCGCATACATACAAGTCATCATTAGCTTCAATATTTGGTGGTATTGGCAACCCAACTGAGAATGGACTGGAGTCAGCATACTTATCATAGTACTCTTCTTCATCTATAGGATCTTCAATGAACTGTCTTTTACCATGAAGAACAACCAACCATTTATCATTTGCAGGATCATCGATATAAAATACTTGTTTCGCCTATGATGCCAATATGAATGGTTTACCCTTCTCTCCAATCTTTTCAAAGTTCACTAATGTGAAACCCAATTCATCCACTATAACTCCTTTGGTGTTATCAACCCAATTACAATTAAAGAGCTGAATTCTGAAATCTACATAGTCAAACTCCCATATGACTTCAATGACACTGTAATATGACATTTTAGCTTCACATGGACTCTTATCTTTTGCACTTGCAAAAAACAATGAAGACGCTTGAAGGGTGACCCCATTATTTTGGACGACACTCTTATCATCTTGACACTTTGTGTAATATGAGAATCCATTTATGTCAAACCCTTCATAAGACATAACATTCAATTTTGGTTTAAAGGTGAGTCATTTGATAGTTTCAATAAGATTATCTAGTGTTTGAGATAGTTGATGTAAGACTTTATCTTCAAACCACTTAATTAATGTCTTGTTATCCTTTTTAGCAATCCACATTGAATTGGCTTGAGGATATTGTCTCTTGATGAAATTGGTATGTTCCTCGATATAAACACTCACTTCATCGATATTGTGTAAAATATACAAGTGACCTTGTTCCAAATGCTCACGACTGATTACTTTCATCCGTGATCCCAAAATTCCTTTTCCAAAATGCTCCTCAATATTCTTGTCATTAACAGGAGCATCATTACCACTCAGAATGTCATTGCAAAAATCCATAACCTCTCTCGCCACATAACCCTCAATAATACTCCCTTCAGGCCGATAACAGTTTCGAACATCACCTTTACAAATGCTCATGTATCATTCAAAGGGATACATCCAATGCAAGAAAACTGGTCCCAACATTTTCACTTCCCTAGTCAAGTGGACAACAAGATATCCCATGATATCCAAGAACGAAGGAGGAAAATACATCTCAAGATGACATAGGGTAATAGCCACTTCTCTTTGCAACTTACCGAGAGTATCAGGGTCAATAACTTTGTTTCACATACTATTGAAAAAGAAACAATGTCTGGTGATTGCAAACCTTACATGCTTCAGCAATATATATCGAATTGCCACGGGTAATATTTGTTGCATTAGAGTGTGAAAATCATGATATTTAAGACCTATCAACTTTAGATCTTTCATTGATACCACTCTACGGATGTTGGATGAGTAACCCTATGGCACCTTAACATTTACCAAGCATTCACAAAAATCTTTCTTCTCCTTTCTAGACAACGTGTAACAAGCAGGAGGTAAGTATGTTCTCCGATCGCTACTAACTACTTCTGTTAATTATGTCCTTATTCCCATTTCACGTAGGTCCATTTAGGATTTATCCCATCTTTAGTCTTACCTGGTATATTCAATAGAGTACCAATGACGCTGTCATAGACATTTTTCTCAACGTGCATGACATTGATACAATTCCTGACTGAAAGAACTCCAATAAGGAAGATCCCAAAATATTGGCTTCTTCTTGAATAAAGATTTGTCACTCTGTTTGGCCATGGTATATTGTGATCTCTTACCAAATTCATTGACAAAGTATTTTAATCTTTCATAAACAACCTCCCCTAGTATAGGTTTAGGTGCACTCCATTCCTCACTCCGTCCATTGAACGCTTTGCACAACCTACGATACAGATGGAATTTTGAAAGAAACCTTCAATGACCAAGATATACAATCTTGCTACCATGTTTTAGTCATATTGAATCAGTGTTCTCTTCACATATAGGACACACTTTATATCCTTTTAGACTATATCCAGACAAATTCCCATATTCTAGAAAGTCATGAACAGTGCAAAATGACATAGCGTGCAAACGAAATGTCTCTCTTCGTGAAGCATCAGAGGTCATCACACCTTCACCCTAGAGTTTCCTTAAGTCATCAATCAGAGGTTCAAGATAAACATCGATATCATTTCTAGGTTGTTTAGGGCCCGATATCTACAACGACGGCATAACGTACTTATTTTTCATTACAGCCAGGGAGGAAGATTGTATATAACAAGCATAACTGGCCAAGTGCTATGTTGGCTGCTCAATGTCCCATATGGATTCATCCCATCTGTACAAAGCCCAAGTCTTAGATTCCTGACTTCTTCACCAAATTTAGAGTACAATAAATCAATCTTCTTCCACTGTGGGGAATCAGACGCATGTCGTAGGATCCCATCATTATTTTTCTTAACATCTGCATGCCACCTCAAATTCTTTGCATCTATCGGATTGGCAAGCAAGCGTTGAAACTGTGATATTATAGGTAGATACCACATCACCTTGGTAGGAGAACCAGTTTTGGACTCCCCTGAAGTCGTCAATTTATACCTTGACACACCACATTTTAGACAATCTTTCAAATCCACATAGTCCTTTTGAAATAATACACAATCATTCGAGCATGCGTGTAACTTCTTGTACTCCATTCCTATTGGGCACAATAATTTCTTTAACTGGTATATTGAGATTGGAAGCTCATTTCCTTCAGGAAGAATTTCTTTCAATAAAGACAACAATGACGTGAAGCTTTTGTCGCTCCATTTATTGTTAGCTTTCAGCTTATACAATCTCAACACAATGCTAAGCTTTGTAAACTTAGTACAACCTGTGTATAACGGTATGTTAGCATCATGCACAATGTTTCTAAACATGGGAGGTGGATCAGTGTGCTCTACCCCACAACTATCCAGCATCACATCAATGATGTCTACTGGAACTGGTTCGTTCACATCTACATCATCGGAGGCAATTTCTTCTTCCGCACAAGCACTGCTATCGACATCCACTGATTTCAAGTTTGAAATCTCTCCATGTCAGTGCCATTCCGTATAGCCTTGTACAATCACATTGCACATGACATGACTTTTGATTTCGTCACTAGTGTTGACTTTCAAGTTGTTACCGCAATGCCTACATGGATAGTAGAACCTATCTCCAGGTTGTTTCCTATGTTCCTCGGCAAATCTAATAAACTGATCAAGACCAGAAATAAACTCTAGGGTGCAGTGATTTGGAATGTACATCCATGATCTATCCATTCTATGATCAAAGAGAAAACAAGTATATATTAGGGTGTAGGGTTAAAAGATTAGGTTTTATGGTTAAAAGTTTAGGGTTTAAGGTCTTATATATAATAAATGTGTACCACCTATCCCATTCTTGAACACCTAATCTCACTAGTAAGTGTATAATGTGTATTGGGTTTTCAAGAAAATTTTGGTAGCATTTCCCCGATGTTCTCTAAGTACATATGTACTTAGAGAACAAACAGGGAAATGCTACTGAAATTTTCTTGAAAACCCAATTCACATTATACACTTACATCCTAAGTGAGATTAAGTGTTCAAGAACAGTCCCAAACCGGGGACTATCCAAGATTTACTCTGAATGAGTAAATCTTGGACGGGTTTCTAGGTCAACAAATACATGTTTGTTGTCATTCTAATACCTAAAATCCTAGTTTCATCATTCATATCCTGAGTTTTGTGTAACATCATTTAATCATGCTTGTCAGTAAATACTAAACAATAAATAAACCATGATTCCATATATCAAAGATTTGAATCAAAATGAAGCCTAATGGCACATTGGGAGAGTGAGAATATTATACCTCACTTGAAGGCTAAAGAAGAAATATATGCAAATCAACAACAAGTCAACAACACCTGCAACAACAAAAATGCACGATTCAATTATGTTATAATGTATTAATTAGGGGTCAATCTTGAAGTTTTAACTAGAGCTTCATATATCAACATACATACTAGGTCATATTTCAAGTCAAGATTTAGGCATTTAATCACCTTAGGGCGCATACATGATTCACAAGGTATTTGGGTGCACAAAGAATAGTATATGTTACTGATTTAGGAGTTCACATAATCATTTTAGAAATAGAAGACTCACATGTGAGGTTAAGTTTGAGATTCAACATCAACGTATATTTAACACACATGTTTCAAGGTTTAAAGCACATCAATATAAACTAGTAGATGATTAAATAATTTTAAAAAGTAGATGAACAAATACAAAGCCCTAAATTCAAATAATGTGATGAATAAAAAATCATTAGATGAACAAATCCACAGATAAGCAAATCTAAAATCAGCACATAAGTAAATAAAAATCAGTAGATAAGTAAATACAAATCAGTAGATAAACAAATAAAAATTAGTAGATACATAAATACAAATCAGTAGATATATAAATTCAAATCAGTAGATAAATAAATTCAAATCAGTAGTTAAGTAAATATAAATCAGTAGATAAGTAAATACAAACTAGTAGATAAGTAAATACTAATCATTCGATGGAAATCAGTTAAATAAAAAACTTTGTTACATGTATTACTTTTGGGCGCCCAGGTTGTTATATGTCATATAGTTCAAGATATGTAACTTACCTAGCAGTAGGGGAAGTAGAGCCTAGCTCTGGTGACCTCAGGCTCAAGCTCAGACAATGTAGCAGCTCCTCAAGTGACCTTCACAGCTGCGACGTCCTTCACAGTGGCGACGGCTGGCAACTGGAGGAAGAGGCCCAGATGGTGGCTGGAGGAAGAGGATCGGCGACAGGGAAGGCAGACTGGCAATGGCGGCCAGCAGGAGGCGGAGGACGGCCAGCAGGTGGCAGAGGGTAGGGATGACCGGTGGAGGAGTAGCAGACGGTATAGGAGTAGTAGGTGGTGGAGGAGCAGCAGGCACCAGAGGACCAGTAGGCGGCGCAACAGGAAGTAGGTGGCAGAATCGCTACAATCACCAGAGACCTATTGAAATTGTGAGGAGACAGAGAATGGGAAAGAGTTTGTTTCATGGGTGCTATTAAGTTAACCATCATCGTCGGTTGTTTAATAAACCGACACCTAAGATCCAATAGCATTAGTCACAACAAAATAACCGACACCTATATTCAATCATAGTCATCGGTTTCAACTAGAAAAACCAACGTCTATCTACATATGCCGACAAAAAAAATATTCATGAATTATGCCCATAGTCATCAGTTGCCATAAAAAAATGATGCCAAAGGGGGGTAAAAATTTGCACAGGGACGACGCGCGAAAACACATAGGTGTCGTTTGTTGCATGAAAATCGATGACAAAAATGGGCCCAATTTTTGTTTCGCGAAAAACCTTTAGTCGTCGATTGTTTGGTAAACAATCGACGATGTATGTGAAATTTCGGAGGTATTTTTTTGCATTGAAAAAATTGGATTTGGTGGGCGATTTTAGGTGTCAGTTTCTTACTAAGCAACTGACGCTAAATAAAATGTGATACCCGTGTCTGGCTGGTCTTCACATATAGATGTCGGTTTGTGCTTTAAGCCAACGTTGTAGGGTATAGGCGTCGGTTTTTGGGAACAACCAATGCCTCTAAATGTGACAGTATAAGCCATTTCTGTAGTAGCGAAAGGAGTGGTCACGCATGACCATCCATATCACAATGAGATCATCTCACACATGGCTATCTCACACATCATGTATTTTAAGGATATAAGAAATTACTCGACTTGTTCCCCGCATATTCAAAAATATGTGCTCTGAGTTGAACTTGTTTCACCATCCAGCAATAAAGCTGACACTGGAATGCATCTATGGAACAAGGCAACTACACTATTAGATTTCACTTGATTAATTATATCAATTTAAACATCTTAAGCATGAATCAAGTTTCAACGTATAATCCCTAAACAAGATCTACATAAATAGGGCAAAACTCATTGTTAGAACAAACTGAAACATAGTAGGTGGGATCTCAAGGACCAATGTCCATTACAAGGACCAATATCCATCACAAGGATCAATGTCCATCACAAGGACCAATGTCCATCAGATCATAGCCACCATAGCTCATATCTGGCTATGTTCATCAATTAGTATCACCTGCATGGTTAGAAACTAATAACAAGAAGGAAATGCATCATCAACATCATTATCTCATAGGAATCATGCCATACGTTGACATCATACATTTTTCATCATGACAAATTAGGGTTTCACTTTACTATATTAGGGGTTTACAAGGTTGAATCAACAATCACCCTTAGGTTATTACCATGGTTGCATTGAGCATAACACCTCAGGAAGAGAGGGTGTCGGCCACAAGGGGTATCGGGTAACGCCTTCAAGGAAAAACGGGCGTCAAAGGGATTACACTAACACTGGTATGTCAAGCAACAGCCAAGCCGTGATGGGTGCTAGGATTATCGAACTTGCAATGCCTCCACCATGATGGCTCAGTGAAATACAGATATCAGCAATGCACTGTATCGACCAACATCTCCTATTAGCAACGTCAACATAGGGTGTCTGTCACCAAGGGTAATGGGCAACGCCCTAGGGTATCGCCATAGCAAGGTGACAATCCTCTTAGGGTTCAACAAAATTTCAAGCAACACGTCCCTAGCCGCGACACCAAGTCATGATGGCCCTAGGCATATCAGTCAGCACCCCTTTGCATCACGAATCAACCACCAAAAAACCATCACCCTTATCTAACATCGGCCCACTCATTCCTAAAGGCATGACAAACAAAATGAGTCGTCCTAGACCTAACCAAGGTTGTGATGACCTGCCACAAGGGTAACGGCCAGGGGCGTCATGGGTCGTGATGACCAACCAAATCCCAACGGTCTAACCTATGTATCAGCCTCCACATACATATTGGGTTCTACATACATATTTACCTCCTCATCTTCAACCCCGCGACAATGGTATAAACAAAGTCAAAGAAGGTGTAATGCTAGCAATAGCTAAGCAAGCTCATCTTCTAAAACAGAACACAAGGATACCAAGGAAAAGTTACTAGCATGCAAACAATAGCAAGCCATAGATCAAGAGCAAGATAACAAGTGAAAGGTGATAATAACAAAGAGGGTTTAGAATTATATAACTCGTCTCAAGAATCACCACCAAGCTCTAAGCTTCCCAAGCTCAAGGTAGTAGAAGATCCTCCTAGCTCGATCTCCACAACACCTCCAAGAAGAAAGATAGAATTGAGGTTAAGAGAGAGAAAGAGAGGGGTAAGGGAAATACCAAGGTCCATGGACGAGAAGAAGAAAGAAGAGAAAGGAAACTAAGGATCTTGGCTTACCAAGGTAGAAGATGAAAAGATAACACTACAAGCTTAGGCTCGTCCACCAAGATTCCAAGGGAGAGCACTCCTCAAGCTCAAGATCATCCACCAAGGAAGAGGAAAGCAAAGATGGCCAAAGGATTCTCTTGCATGGAGAGAAAGAAGTATATATATAAGAGAGATGAAAGAGAGAACAAGGGAAAGGTGTCGCCACCAAATAACCTTATATGACACATAAGAACCTTAGATGACACATAACCACAAATAAAGGCCACATGAAACACCATGCAACAAGGTGATAGGAACCATGCCTCACCCACTATGCCTCCTTCCTAGATCAAGGTTGATACACATCTCCTCCTCCCTTCACAAACTGATAGGGATGAAACCCTAGGGTCACAAACCGATATGTCACATCTTTAGTCACCACAAAATGGTAAATGACCTCCTCAAGGCACCCCCAAACCAATACGGTGTCCCAAAGGGACAACCACAAACTAATATAGGGTCTCTCTAAGGCTCTCAAGCCCAAGATAACACTCCTAGGTGTAAGATACACCTCAAACATGAATGCAAAACATCACCAATGATGTTACCACTCAACCAAGGCTAAACCTAGGCGTCCATCTCTCTATCTCCTCTAGATGATGCCAAGGGAGAGAAGAGACACACTAGAGGTGGAAAACTTGCACATCAACCCCAATCCTAGGTAAATTGCAATTTGCACTAAAACCTCTCCACAAAAAACAAGCATCAACCAAACAAGCTCAAATAAGGAACTCAAACATCAAACATGCCCTAATTACATCTCAGATGATTAGAGCAAGGAGATAATAAACATACTTAAGAAAAACAATAAGAGTTATCCTAAAACATGGGTCAGGGTCCTTGATTAGAACAAGGAGTTATGCATATCATACATAGATGAATGATGTTAACTAGAATACAAATAATTAAGGAACACCGACAGTAGGGTTGAACCCATATATGGAGCAGACAATGAATAACAGTAGGAGGAAGAATATTTCCTAGGTCCAAGGCATACCAAGGTGTGATAATGGAATGGGAAATGTTCTGGAAAAAATAACATATTCAATGCACTATTTGACTCAGATAAGGAGGAAGGTGAAATAGTGAGCAAGGAGGAAAGGAAGGAGAAGAAGAAGAGGAGATAGAGAAAGAGGGGGCTACCAAATCACACAACAAATCATTATGTTGGTCATTCTCTAGAATGTGAAGGAAGGATGTGACACATATAAGAACAAACAAATCCAAGCATGGATAGGAAAGAGTGGGGTCTCTATTACAACAATAGTAGAAACAAAAATAAAGAGGCAAAGTAAACACAAAGTGACAAACATATTGCCTCATGGGTGAAGGTGTATCTCTAATCATGATGAGGTGGACCTTGGTAGGGTGTGTGTGGGCAAGAATTCCAATATTTGGAAATTGTTGGTGATTGAATTGACTAAACAAGCTCTTATGTTGAGATGCAAAAATAATGCAGGATTGCAGATGGTGTTTACAACAGTCTATGTTCACAATCTAGCAAAATTGAGAGAGAAGTTGTAGGAGGAACTAGAGAGTTTCTCCAACAGGACTAGTATGCCTTGGCCGGTGATGGTGACTTTAATAAACTTATACTATAATCAGAGAAGAGAGGAGGAAGATCAGTTCTAGTAGTAGTGATTAATGCTTTCAATAGAGGAATATGTAAAGTTGGCTTGTCGAGCTATCGATGACTAGTGAGCAAGGTTCACATGGAATACTGAGAGGAAACTGGGTGATAGAATAACATGCAAGCTAGACAAAGCATTAGTCAATGACATATGGCTACATATATTCCCTATGGTACATGTCAAATAAGGAGGTCAGATTTGAGTGACCCCATGTAACGTACTAGATCTTAGACCCTACCCTAGAAGTTTGATCTTTTGGACGTAGCCAAACAAGGTTGAGGTTAGACCTAAAAGATGTTCAGTATAACCCTAATGAGCTAATGCATGTATAAATCACCTTAATGTAATCTAATATTCTAGCATTAATCTTAGGTTAATAATGGATACGTAAAATATGCCACATAACTCATTTTGATGGTAATATGAAGGTAAGGAACTTAATTAGATGAATATTTTAGATAATGGGCCGTTAATGGGCCATATGGAATATCTCATAAAAACAAGTCTTAAAAGTGAAAATAAACTTCAATTTCATAATGTACATATCAAAATTAGCCTATATGTCAAATTTTATCTAATTTGGACAACCTTGAATATTAGGATAAGTTTAGGAGAGAGAAAATGAGTAAAAGGCATAAGTAATGAATAATGTGATTATATAAATTCAAAAGATATAAATAATTTCAAATTCTTATTCAACACATCAAGGATAACTTGTGGATGAAGTTTCCCCAAATTTGGATGTTGTTTTTGCAAGTTATGCAATTTTTAGTATATTCTAGACTTTTCTGTAATTTACCCAATTGGGAGGTTTTCTTTGCAAATTATCACATGAATTATAATCCTTAGATATTCCATTACAATTCTCTAGATTTTTCATCATTGGGAACCTAGTTTCACCTTGGTTTGAAGGAGTTTCTCTCTAAGGGCATTTTAGGGATTACCCTCTTTATAAATGAGCTTATCTTTAAAAGCTATCAACCAATGGGTTTATTTCTTTGATTATAGGCCGGTGGGGATGGTCTAGAAGTATCCATGGGCTTTTATAACTAACATTTGATATTCAATAAGCCTCTATGAGTTGTCCTCTTGCAATCCATGAAACCCTAGGCAAAGGACACATGGAAAGCTCCATGGACACCGCATGCTTGATTGTTCCTTATCCATAAAGGTTTGCATGTCCATGAGCACCCTTAGCATTGGAAACATGAAAAGTAACTAATACCTCATTCTTGAATTCTCCCTTATCCATAAAGGCTTGCATGACCATGGGCAGCGTTATACATGGACACATGGAAAGTCCCATAAACACCTCAAGCTTGACCCCTTTCTTTATAAAGCCATATCTACCCATTCCCACCTCCCAAATCAAAAATTCTTTCCCCCCTTCTCTTTCCTCTATCTTATAGCATCATTCCTACTATTTTTGGCCATGAAGATGTTGTCTCAAGGTAAAAGAGTGTGACTACCTTGGTGAAGAAAGCTCCTAGGGTTCCAAATTTGCTCTATTTAGGATCTCAAAAGCTCCTTATTGATAATTTCGACCAAAACTAGTAAGTTTCATCCTTTCCTTCCCTATTTTCATATTGTTCATATTTCTTCTACCTTTTTCCAGGTCGTAATCATGGCCACCCATGGTGAAACACCACCTAGAACCCTCAAATGCCTCATCTCCATGATCTTTTGTTAGGGTTTTTCACCTTTAAAGTGGAGAAGGTGCTTCTTTCTCAAGATAGGAGATTTCTTAGGGAAATGAGCCTCTCTAGATAGGGTAGCTTGCTAATTGGACCTGTGCACCTTCCCTAGAGGTTCTTTGGAGTCCTAGTCTTGGACTTATATTGGACTTTGGACTGTTTAGACTCTGAAGAGAGGTATGTTTGCAGACTCGATTATTCATATTGAGTAATTTATCTCTCTTATTGTATGTTTTCAAACCACATTATTCTTGTTGAGAAATTATCCTATATTATTCTTTATATTAGTCCTATGGATATTAGCCTACACAATATCTCATTCTTTCGGAAAATATGCTTCATTCAAAGTATCTTATTTGTTACCAATCTTGTGGTCATGTTTGAGCATTCTCTTGCTTTTTCATTATGATTTGTTCATTTGGGAACTCTATATGATGACATGTGATGTCTTTTGCCCACTTGTGAGGTGGATGTATATGTTGGTCACTTTTGTGGTGATTACTTTGTATAATATGACTATACTTTCTACTTGCCTCTTTGTTAAACATTCTATGTGAGTCAGTAGCACTAGAGTAGTGTAATTGCATTGGTTTTTGGGAAATATGCCCCTTATATTATTGAGATGGAGGTGGTGGTACCCCATACCCGAGTTTCAAGTTTGTGAGGCTTGGCCCATGTTATATATTTGGGAGTTTTTTAGTACATCATTCTCTATTACGTTTCAAATTTGTGAGACTTGTCCGCCTTTGAATTTATGCCGTTCTAAGGATATGTTTATCTCACATGCATGCTGGTTGATGATGATTGTAGGGGTGTGTGCCCTACTTTGTTTGCATGTGCTGGTATGGCACAACTTTATTATTTTATTTATGAAAAGTACCTTTTTTATCATGCGATGATGAAAAATTTATTTTATGCCATTTTGGGTAGTACTTTTCTCTTTCATGGGAAGCCTTTATTCTTGACATCCTTTATTCCCTTAAATTGCTCAATTTTCTTATTTTATGCACATACCGGTCTTTGTTGATGTCATCTATTTTTTCTTCTTGTTGGGTTATGATTCCAACCCTAGGTGGAGGACAATGAAGACATGGCATGATGATGTGGATATAGCTTGAGGAGTTAATGTTGGGTTTTAGGGGAGGTAGAGAAGGCAGCGGAAACAAAAAAAATTCTCTCCCAAACCCAGAACAAGGAAACACGTCAACGTCTATATAATAGGAAAGGATGGTTTGTGGAATCATACCTTGTCCCGAGGCTTGCTCGATGACAATACCTCGCTCCTTGCGCAGTCTTCAACTCCGGTCTTCGACGGTGTCTGTGCAGCTCCTGGTCGCACCGGGACTGACGACTCCTGATCTCACCGGACTGTCGGGATTGATAGTTGTCCTCCTGAGCGGCAGAAATCTCCCGCCTCTGAAGTAGTCCACACGGACCACCTGGAACTCCAAACTCCTTGTCCCACAAGGATTTGGAAGGAGTCGCACCCTCCTATTGACGTACTAGTCGCCAACACATTCTCCTGCCTCCAGTTACAACTGCAGTTGTCTTTCCCTTGCTGCACCTCCCTTTACGGGTAACACTTGCTCGGGCTCTCTCTCGGTTACCAAAACCAGAGAGAACGACAACTTTGCAGAGCAATTGGTTACACTGAGTTGTCCTTTGAGAAGCCCCCAATACCCCTATATATAAAGGAGGGTCATGGGACAGGGTTTCCCATCCCGGGCAATGCGGGACTAAAAGCAGGAGTAGAAGGATTTGAGATTTTCCACAAAAGCAACCAACTCACAACTCGAACCGATCGTTTCACAACTGAAACGTTCGGTTGGGGACCTGAACCGGTCGGTTCACAAGTGAACCGGTCGGTTGGGACACCCCAACCGGTCGGTTGGTGGTCTTGGTCGGTTCCCGATTGACTTTCCTTCTTTTGTTTCTAATTGGTATCGAATACCAATCATATTTCCCAATCAAATTGGGCAATTGGAACGAAAGGAAAATTCTCACCAATCCTACTTTCCCAACTTGCTCGGTTGCACCAGTTGAATCGATCGTTTCAACACTTAAAGCAATCGGTTCAACCTGATCTTGAGCCGATCAACTCAACACTTGAGTCGACCGGTTCACCAAGCTCAGCCGACCGGTTCATCACATGAACCGATCGATTGGGAGTGCAGGTTGTACAGAATCAGTCAATTGCGATTTCAATCAATCTGATACTCCAATCAATGAGTCCAACACCTTGAACATTATGATATTGAGCTATCAATTAATTGAGTGTTTAATTGAACTACTAAACTCCTTTAGTAATCAATCTAAACATTGTTTGTGGACAAAACTCCTCTTCCAGGTTAAATCCTATGTGTGTGACCCTGCAGGTCCATTTCACGTTGGCAGTGAAAGTCCATAACACTTATGACTTCACAAGAAAAGAGCGGTGCCTAGTCACACATCAGTGCTACCCAAGTGAAAGTAGAAAGTTGGAGAACAACTTTCAATCCTACAATTTGTGAATGGTGTTACAGTGAATGTATAATTCCTTTGTCACTGATATCCTGAATGAACTCGAGGCATGGAACAGTCATCCTGTCAACGTTCATTCACTTTCTTGATCTCAGAGTAGACTGGAAGAGATATGTATGACATCAATATCACATATTGATTCACACATGCGTGCACGCCTTTCTCAATCCTACTCATCAAGTGGCCATGGATATCATACTCCCTCAGGAGGGACAAATCCCATATCTATCACTCACCCCTCAAAATCCCCATGTGTCAAAGCCACCCAATCATCACCTTTATAACAACCCATGGTTCAGGACTGCGTTTGATGATGTCAAAGTGTGCCCAACGACATGTGTTGAGTGTAGTGATTTCAGGTCAAAGAATCACACTCACCACCATCACTGTGAGTACTGACTGTGACTACCATGTCATGGTTCCATGTGTCAAACTCACGGTGGGTCTGTCTGGTACATTTGTTCTCTAACAAGTACCTATGTGTTTGGTTTGATATCTCTATATCATGACTAATGAGATTCTATCATCAACCAACACCACAATCTAGTCTTGTGTGTCATTGTTGTCAATCTACCTTCCACAATGACATCCGACTAGGGACATGACAAGAATGTACAAACTCTTAGCATCTGTATGATCTCATCATTCAGGTCATGAACCTGAAGGCATACGTCATTGAGTACTGTCATTCTCTAGACGTTCAATCTGTTCTATCACTATCTCATATGACTGAACCAGAAAGAATTGGAAGCTTGCCTTTATTGTTTATCGAATCAATCTTAATGTATGCCACCAATCATCCCATGATTGGCTCTTAGGGCATACATACCAACAGACTCCCACTTGCACTGTGAGCCAATCACCATTGAATCATATTCATAGTGATCTTCAAACATGTCCCACATGTTACTGTGTTCTTGTGCTATCATAGTGAGTAATGGCAACACCTTGCCAAAGTCAGTATAAATTGCATGTCTCACATCTCTTTGTTGTATGTCACACGTATGAGATGGAGTTGCCTTAATATGCGATCTAGTATTCCTTTGCTAACCTTTAGCCACATTGCATGATCAAGGATTCCATACTTGTCATCAATGAGCGGAATATCTATAAGTTCATCTCATGAACTTCCAGATCCATATAGTATCTACTGATGTTCTCTAACGCATAGATACTCAGCATTTCCTTTGAATGGTTTTATTGGAATACTTCCAATTATCAACAAACTTTCACTTTTATACATCTTATGTATATTTTGTGATAATTTTCTGTCCTTTCGGAAGTTCGCATCAATGTAACTCTTTACATTGAACTCTTCCTTATCTCCATAGAACTAGTACTTCTCAAGTACTTATCAATTTCTTATGGTATTCCAGTAACCCTTATTGGAAGTAGACAAACATCCACTCGTCATGTCCCACATACGAGTTATCAGGATGAGCACATCATATTGTCATGTCGTACATACAAGATGATGAATGCATTTTATTCTTGCCATGCCCATACATGCAAGATAATGGGATGATTACATACATGATAGATCCATATCTATTCTTAGTGTTCCCATTCTTCATAAGAATTGGACACTTGGCCTTGGGATACTAACTCCATGTAGCATGGACAAGTTTTCTCCCACTGAATCTGTGCACACTGAACACTTCAGTACAGATTGCCAATGTATGCTTTCTCTTTTCAGGTCAAGAGGTTCTTCGAGAACTATCTCTATAGATCTCTATTCCTATCACATAGGAAACATCTCTATCTTCCTTAAAGATAATTTCCACTTTTGGATTTCCATTCTAGAACATTTCCATTTCACATCAACGTGTGAAATGTGAATACTCTCCCACTAAATCACAGATCCCTTCTTTGTCTTTGACATATCAGTCAAACCCTTTCACTATATCATCAAAGTAAAGATCCAATTTTGAGTTGCTTTTACTCAATCAATCACATTGATTAGTCCATTGTAACTTATAGACTTCATTTGCATTAGTGGATTCATAAACCTTATAGGTTGTGTCACGTACACATCCTTGTTTTATTCCTCATAGGAATGTGGTTTTAGTATCCATATGCCAAATGCCTTAGTCATTAAGTTGCAATCATCAAGCATCATCCTTCTCAAAATGTTATCCATGTATCTTAACACTTAAGATTCATTTGCACTTATGGATTTTATCCAATGGGTGCTACCATCAAGGTCATACATTATGGTTCACATGGATGTCATTTAGGATGTAATGGTCATAAACCATAACTCAAAATTTGATTCCTCATATTCATCTAGATAGTTGACTCATCACATGAACAACTCATCACATAGATAATTGAGGTGTATCTGTTAAGGATATAAGAATTCACAACCCTTGTGATTCTTAAATTCTTATATTAGTGTGGGGTATTCTTTTATTAAGAAGAATTCAATTATTCAATAATCATTCTCTAACTCCTTAGAGTATGATTCCTTCTTTATTTAGACATCACCATGCCTAAATCATGAGTTCAATATGATACATTATCATAATCACTCATAAGGATCTCAAACATTTGGTCCAAGTATTTCATTCATTGATCTCATCAAGAATTGACACTTTACCAAATTTGCACTTCATGTATGATAATCTTGAACACTTCAATATATTCATATTGGCATTTCTCTAAACACCATTAGAAGTATTAGCATTTATTCCAATAGGTATGTAAATACATCACATGTATTATACCTAATTGGATAATCATTCTCCCACTACCATTAGTGAAGGTTGATTAATCATTTCCAAGATATTCATGTCTCTTACTGGTTCTCTAACCAAAAGAGTCTAGATTTATCCATCATATGGAAACTAGAAATGAATTTCTCATGATTGATGCTAATTTGATTGTTTGAGTTATCTATAACTTTCAGGTATCATTTTATCTTATGCATATCAAATACCACAAGATAAATAAGGCATTGCCACAAAGATCATATCTTTATAAATTGAAACATACCTTTATTAATTGCCATCATTGTCATACAATATGCAAAAATAAAGTGTTTCTATCTATTGGCAAATATGAAATAGCAGTTCATAACTGTATTACATGCCTTTTAGGCTGAAAATAAACTGAAGTACTCCTATCTATGGCGGAAACACTTGCCCCAATTATGAGTGCTTTACACTTTACATCTTGGTATCATATACCTCAAAAGTGTTACAAGTTTACTTTCATGACACCTTTAAGTGGAGACGTTTGTAGCCTCCTTCTTTTGTTCTTCCAGATAGAGAGGACAATTCCTTTTCCAATGTCCTGGCTTTTGACAATGGTGGCAATTTCCTTTCTTGGTCACGCCTCCCTTGGCCTTGAGAGCTGAAGATGGCTCGGACTCTTGGCTAGCATCAAAACCTTTCTTAGCTTTGCCCTTACCCTTGCGCTTGGAATTGCCTTTCTTGCTTGTGATCACCATCATAGGCTTAGGCTTGTCCTTCTTCATCTGTATTTCGGTTGTCCTCAACATGCCCAAAAACTCTGACAGTGGCCTATCAAAGTTGTTCATGTTGTAGTTCATCACAAACTGACTGTAGGATTCTGGCAACGATTGCAGTATCACGTCAGTAGCGAACTCTTGGCTCAGTGGAAATCCCAGTCTTTGCAGGTTCTCCACATACCCAATCATCTTGAGTGTGTGAGGACCAACTGGATCTCCTTCTGTCATGACGCACTTGAATAGTGCCCTTGAGACATTGTATCTCTCTTGTCGTGCCTGATCTTCATACATGTTCCTGAGATGCTGAATCATCTCAATAACACCCATGTTCTCATGTTGTCTCTGCAACTCATGGTTCATAGAACACAATATCAAGCACTTTGCATCAATGGCATCATCAGAATGCTTCTTGTAAGCATCCCTTTCTATCTTTGGTGCATTAGGAGTGGGTTCCTCTAGAATTGGAGTATCGAGGACATAGAGCTTACGCTCTTGAGTGAGAACAATTCTCAATGTCCGATACCAATCGTGGAAGTTTGTCCCATTTAGCTTTTCCTTTTCAAGGACCGATCACTAAGAAAACTGATTGTTGTTTGTCGTCATTTGTACTACAAAAAGAAATATGCAATTTTAGTCCAAAAACTCATTTTTGACTTATTTGATTGATTTGAAAATTTGACGATATAATTAGGCCTTTAATTGATTATCGCTCCCACTATTTTAGTTCAAATTGATAGCCCTCACCACCAATTCGGAAGATTGCAGTGTACAACCTTCTAGTGGGCAAGATCCTGAAATCCTCTAAGTCATGGACCAGCTAGGGTTGTCACCCACAACATACATCTCTCAGGTAGGTAACTCTTGCCAATTGCATCATATGCAACTCTTGATAAGATGTCATATGCAACTCCTTGCCATGATCATCTCCATGTCTCAAGGTGCTAGATCCCATCTAGATCACCTTGTTAAGTCCGACCCAAAGCAAACACGATGAATATGCACCCTGCTAGGGCAGACCCACACATTCATCCTTCACGCTTCCACGAGATAGACGGTGCACCACGCTAGGGCGTGCCCACACTTGGTCGATTAAGATTTTCACGTGTGTCGCATTTGGAAGGCAAATAAAACTTAATATTTAATGAGGGATTTGGTTTTATATACATATACATATCTAATCACCACAATACATAGTATGTATCATATACATGTTATATCCCACGGAAAACATGCAAAACAATAAAAGTGATGATTATGGCCTTCCTAATGTGATTCCTCGAGCCAAGAGGAATCACGGTCATCTAGGTCTACATCACATGCAACCTGTACAAGATGAACTCTGTGCTTTGCCTTCCGAGTAGATCAACTCATTACATGAATGACTTGCTCGTTCTGGCCCGGTCGTCTGGGTGCCACCAGCCGATCAGTTGGCTCCTCCAACCGATCGGTTCGCCTGGACATCGTGCATCTCATCATGGTCGCCACCCACTTGTCTTGCTCCTCGAACTGGTCATCAACCGATCGGCTCACTCCTTGAACCGATCGTCTGGATCGTCAACCGATCGATTCACGCCTTGAACCGATTGTTTCAGTTGTCGTCTCGATGTCCTCCGTTCTTTGACATAACAGGAAATAAAATCTATCCTATTTTACATTGCATAAAGAGAAACCTTGAGTTACATTCGAGGGGAGCAAAGGTAGGAGAGAAATCTCGAATTATTTCGAGTTACATCAGGAATAGGAGAAGGAAGATCGGTGTGCAGACCGAGATGCAAGCAACCACATACAACCATACACAGATAGGGTTTATTGGCCATAACCACGCTATACATCCACCAAAAAACTCGTTTAAGGGCGACGCGTATCGAGTGCATTAATAATACATATCATATATGTAATTGGGATTTGTGGATTTAGGATTGGACATGCATAAAGCCAATTTTATTCGCACCGTATGCAATAAATAAAGGCGACAAACCAAAATCGATCATATCGATATTCCTAAAATATAGAGCAGTTGACGTGGCTCTGATACCACTGTTGGGTTTTAGGGGATGCAGAGAAGGAAATAGAAACAAAAAAAAATTCCCCCAAACCCGGAACAAGGAAACGCGTCAACGTCTATATAATAGGAAAGGATGGTTTGTGGAATCATACATTGTCCCGAGGCTTGCTCGATGACAATACCTTGCGCCTTGCGTGGTCTTCAACTCTGGTCTTCGACGGTGTCTGTGCAGCTCCTGGTCGCACTGGGACTGACGACTCCTGGTCTCACCGGACTGTCGGGATTGACAGTTGTCCACCTGAGCGACAGAAACCTCCCGCCTCTGAAGTAGTCCACACGGACCACCTGGAACTCCACACTCCTTGTCCCACAAGGAGTTGGAAGGAGTCGCACCCTCCTATTGACGTACTAGTCGCCAACACACTCTCCTACCTCCAGTTGCAACTACAGTTGTCTTTCCCTTGCTGCACCTCCCTTTGCGGGTAGCACTTGCTCTGGCTCTCTCTCGGTTACCAAACCAAAGAGAACGACAACTTTGTAGAGCAACTGGTTTCACTGAGTTGTCCTTTGAGAAGCCCCCAATACTCCTATATATATTGGAGGGTCATGGGACAGGGTTCTCCATCACGGGCAATGTGGGACTAAAAGCAGGAGTAGAAGGATTTGAGATTTTCCACAAAAGCAACCAACTCGCAACCTGAACCGATCGTTTCACAACTGAAACGGTCGGTTGAGGACCTGAACAGGTCGGTTCACAAGTGAACCGGTCGGTTGGTGGTCCTGGTCGATTCCCAATTGACTTTTGTTCTTTTGTTTCTAATTGGTATCGAATACCAATCATATTTCCCAATCAAATTGGGCAATTGAAACGAAAGGAAAATTCTCACCAATCCTACTTTCCCAACTTGCTCAGTTGCACCAGTTGAATCGATCATTTCAACACTTAAAGCAATCAGTTCAACCTGATCTTGAGCCGATCGACTCAACACTTGAGCCAACCGGTTCACCAAGCTCAGCCGACCGGTTCATCACATGAACCGATCGGTTGGGAGTGCAGGTTGTACAAAATCAGTCAATTGTGATTTCAATCAATCTGATACTCCAATCAATGTGTCCAACACCTTGAACATTATGATATTGAGCTATCAATTAATTGAGTGTTTAATTGAACTACTAAACTCCTTTAGTAATCAATTTAAACATTGTTTGTGGACAAAACTCCTCTTCCAGGTTAAATCCTATGTGTGTGACCCTGCAGGTCCATTTCACATTGGCAGTAAAAGTCCATAACACTTATGACTTCACAAGCAAAGAGCGGTGCCTAGTCACACATCAGTGCTACCCAAGTGAAAGTAGAAAGTTGGAGAACAACTTTCAATCCTACAATTCGTGAATGGTGTTAAGTGAATGTATAATTCCTTTGTCACTGATATCCCGAATGAACTCGAGGCATGGAACAGTCATCCTGTCAACGTTCATTCACTTTCTTGATCTCATTGTAGACTGGAAGAGATATGTATGACATCAATATCACATACTGATTCACACATGCGTGCACGCCTTTTTCAATCCTACTCATCAAGTGGCAATGGATATCATACTCCCTCAGGAGGGACAAATCCCATATCTATCACTCACCCCTCAAAAGCCCCATGTGTCAAAGCCACCCAATCATCACCTTTATAACAACCCATGTTTCAAGACTGTGTTTCATGATGTCAAAGTGTGCCCAACGACATGTGTTGAGTGTAGTGATTTCAGGTCAAAGAATCACACTCACCACCATCACTGTGAGTATTGACTGTGACTACCATGTCATGGTTCCATGTGTCAAACTCACGGTGGGTCTGTCAGGTACACTTGTTCTCTAACAAGTACCTATGTGTTTGGTTTGATATCTCTATATCATGACTAATGAGATTCTGTCATCAACCAACACCACAATCTAGTCTTGTGTGTCATTTCTGTCAATCTACCTTCCAAAATGACATCTGACTAGGGACATGACAAGAATGTACAAACTCTTAGCATCCGTATGATCTCATCGTTCAGGTCATGAACCTGAAGGCATACGTCATTGAGTACTATCATTCTCTAGACGTTCAATCTGTTCTATCACTATCTCATATGACTGAACCAGAAAGAATTGGAAGCTCGCCTTTGTTGTTTATCAAATCAATCTTAATGTATCCCATCAATCATCCCATGATTGGCTCTCAGGGCATACATACGAACAGTTAAAGCTTGGAGACAATCTTGATATGGTTTAGATTTCCCTCTACTTAGATATTTATGTTGTATTATACATGTAAACCCTAAGGGATGTTATGATGTACTTTTATAATCTTTTGTGAAAATTGAATATAGATATTTTTTTATTCTACTTCTATGCTTTGGTTGTTTTGAATACCATTTATTTATTTTTTAAAATTTTGCACCTATTCTAGCATACCTTTAAGTGTATTTGGAATGAATGTTTTATTCTTCAAATTTTTAGTAGGGAGTGGATCCCCTCCCGAGTCCCACTCCTTACACCATGCCCCCAATAATGATGTAGATAACAAAAAAAGGCAGAAAAGAAAACCATTTAGATTTCTCAACTTCTGGGCCGATTTGAAAGGGTTTAAAGACATTTTCAAGAGGATTTGGAGCATGACAGTGTCTAGGAATCCATGTTTATTTTCTACAGAAAACAAATGAAAACCAAACAGGCTCTCAAAAATGGGCTATGGAGAAGGTGAATATATTGAATCTTATAGTTGGGAATAGGAGAGAGTGTAATAAGGTGTGTGAGAATCTGACTAAAGACCCCCTTGATGAGGATCTAATACTGAAGGATTTGGAGTTGAAAAAAGTCATGGAAGATCTTAAAAAGGTAGAGGAAAGATTATATTGACAATGGAATAAAGAGAAGTGGATGGAAGAGGGATCTAAGAACACCCAATTGTACCTTGCAGCGTTCAAAAGAAGAGAAGCAGGAAATATTACTATGGAACTGGTTGATGATGAAGTGAAGGTTGTTAATAAGCAGGAGGAGTTGGAGGACCTTCAACGAATCTCTTCATAATAAGGAATTCCCAAAGGAGATCAGTAATGAAGTGTTAGAATGGAAGACAAGAATCACGAGCACACATAACAATATCTTGACGAGGAAAGTCAATGAGAAAGAGATCAAAGAAGCACTCTGGAGCATAGGGAGCAACAAATCACCTGGACCAGATTTCCTACTTCTACAACAAGGTATCACACATTATTGAAGATGAATTGTTAGACTATGTTAGATGGTTCATGAAGGAAGAGAACATGGTGAGGCAGGTCAATCATGCTTTCTTAGTCCTTATTCCAGAACAGAACATAACATCCTCCTTAGCTGATTATCGGGCTATTTCTTGCTACTCTATGCAATATAAATTATAGCAAAGATCCTTTCCTCTAGATTGGAAATGTTTCTCCCATATATTAAATATGAGAATCAAGGCTCTTTTCTGGAGGGAAGGAGTATCAACGAGTGTACTTTTCTGGTTAGGGAATTTTTGCTGGATTTTAATGTGCAAAGAGGAAGCAGGAATGCATGTCTAAAACTTGATATCTCAAAAGCATATGACAGTCTTAGATGAGACAAACTCTGGTGGGTCATAGAAAAATGGGATTCAACACAAAGTGGATAGGATGGATGAAACAATGTGTGGAGACCACAAGCTTCTTGATTCTAGTGAATGGTTCCTCGGTAGGGTTGATAAAAGGGGCAAACGGGATAAGACAATGAGATTTGTTTTTGCCACATCTATTTACTGTTGTCATGGAGTACTTCACATAGCTACTGAAGGAGGAAGAATAGAGGAAAGTAGTGAAATCCTTCTCAGTGCATGGGACAAAGTGATAAGTCATTTAATCTTTGTAGATAATGTCATAGTATTTATCGAAGAAAGACACAAAGTCTTGCATGAGCTGAAGTCTGTCTTGGAGGTGTTTGGAGAGCAAATCGGTCTCTGTGTGAATACATATAAAACAAAACTTTTTCTATCAAAGAATTGTTAGGATATAAAAGAGATATTTAAAGAGGCTAAGGAGGTGAACGTGGGAGAGATACCCACAAAATATCTCAGGTTCCTGCAGGAAGGGAGAAATTTGATGGTGAAAGATTTTGTAGGATGCAGTGACTGGCTTGAGGATATGCTTGGAAGATGTCTAACACAAAAAACTTCTATGGCAGGACACGTAACCCATGTTAAATCTGTTGTAGAAGGTTTGTTGGTTTTTTAGGTGAAGGTGATATATCTTCCCTAGTTTATGAAAGGATGGGGATGTGAGTGGTTGATTTTATATGGGGTCGTGTCTATCATCTCGTAAGATATGATAGGCTTGCACTCCCACATATGGAGGGAGGTGTGGGGGTGAAGAGACTATATGATATTGCTAAATGGGGAACTCTGAAAAGAATTATTAATTCCAGGACACAAAGTGAATTTGGGGAATATGGATGAGACAAATATATCCAAAAGTGATGGACTTTATACCAAATACAAGAGAAGGTTACTCTAGAACAATCAATGTGATGATCACAGTTTGTAGGGAAGTGAGAAACATGTTCCACCTGGTTGAAACTGGATGGAAACTGAAAGTAGAGAAAGCAGACTTGTGGAAGGAAAGGAATTGTAGAAGACATGGTGGCAGGATCCTAGAAGCGGATAGAGTAGACATGAAAATTTGTAAATGCTTAAAGTATATAAATTTGACTAAAATTCATCATAATATGACTAGCTAGTGCCAAAATATGAGTATATGTAAGAGTATAGATGCATGTTGTGTAAGTTCACTAAAATCAATTCATTTTTTATTGATTATAGCCTTGGTCTATCGGATTTTTTGTCATGAAAATATGTTACTTCTTCATGAAACTTGTTCCTAGAAAACCATTTAATTATAATGATAGTTTTCTGGGTGATCAAATGGTTCTTATTGGGTGGATATGATCGAATAGTGATTGCCAAGAGCATCATAGATTTTATTTGTCTCTAACTTTGATACAAGTTCCATGTTGTCTTGTTCTCTAAATAAAAACATAGTCTTAACTTCATCTCTAGGATTTCATGTGATGAAGTAAATAGTATGAACCTTAATGAGCCTATAGGTATTATGATTAGGTGATGTTCATCATGTTAATGAATATTTTTTCTTTTATCATCTCATTGATCTACCATAGTTACTAGATTTAATTGCAGAGTGAGATATTTGAGGGATCAAATATCCAACATTATCTTTTATGGAATTTTTCCATAAACTAAATCTAAGTTGATTGTTTCACCTTTTAGAAATTAAATTGAAAACCCTATTCAACTCCATTGTTGGGAGGATATTCGAGAAGTTTGATTTAGAGGATTTGTCATTGAACTTATCTCCATCATTTTTTTATGTTTATAATATAACGTGTACCAAAAGGTCCTAACATAGTCAAGTTTGGGATTCTTTCTATACATAATCTCATATGAGATTTTATTAATGTATAGATGAATAGAGAATCTATATGCAATATTATAGGATTTTTTCACAGGTTCTACCCAAAAGGTTTTTGGGGTTTTGTGTTCAAGAAATGTTGTTTTGTTTATCTCTTGAAATATTTTATTCTTGCTTTTAACTAGGCCATTTTAAGGAGTTTTATAGATAAGTTGTGTCTATATCCTTCTTGTCCCAAAATATTCTGAAATCGTTATTTTCTCACTCTCAACCATGGTCATTCCTAATTGTACTTATCTTGCTTCTCAAGCTAATTTCCCACTCTAGTGCAAAAACTTTGGACTGTATCAAGTGTATCATGTTTTCCAACTAAGAAGTGGAGCCGACTAAATCTAGAAATCATCAACAATAGAAAGGCATATCTTTTACTACCAAGAGATTGTGTTCTCATAGGTCCAAAAAGATCCATATTCTAGTAGTGGATAACATGCTCTTGGACTTGACTGAGCTTTTAGGTTTATTTTCCCTTTGTGTAAGGCTTGCATTCTTCTTATTTTTCAAATATAAGTATAGGAAAACCTCTTACTAGGTAAAGTTTGGCTAACTTTTCAAATAGCTTCATGTTTACATGTTCTAGTGTTCTATTCCAAAGGAGTTAATTTTTCTTATTGAATATGGACATTTACCTTAAACATGACAAGTTAAGTTTGTCTAAAGTATATATAAGTTGTCCTTCCCTATACCCTCATAGATAGTATCATTGATATAATTGAAAAGAAGTCTACATGTGTCTTTTTTAATATGATATCAAAACTATTGTCTTAGAGTTGACTAACACTAATAATATTATGATGCCACCCATCTACTAGTAAAAATGATTTGGTAGATAGATTACCATTTATACTCATAACTCTAACAACTTTTTCTTTGACATTATCACCAAAGGTTAATTTTATCCTTTATTCTTTAATGGATTCCCAGTTATGTCAATCACCCAATCTTGTAAGTTATAAGTTTTGGCACTAATGCAATGCTACTTTTGGTTTAGGATGATCACATTTTACAATTCTAGTATGTGAATCGGTTTTCAGTGACAAAACATTCTTAGATGTGATAGATGAATCTTATATCATATATATGAAATGTGTATTTGAAGAATATACTTGGAAATCAGAAAGACCACAGCTCGGTTAGACTGTTAATTCAACCAACAATCTATTTAGTTAAAAGTGTTCGATCAACATAAGTATCTTTTATCATAGATAACTAAAATAGTTGAATAATTGGTTCAATCATGTAACACACATAAGAATGTTTAATAATAAATCAAGTTTATCGAAGTTGCAAACATTGAAAAATATTCATCATTAGGATTAGAATTATGAGAGATGAATTAGGGGTTCTGACACCTTTCCTTATGGTTTTCTTGCCAAGATAGCTAAAATGAAACTCTGAACTGAGACTCGTTAGGATTGCTTCGCATGAGTTCTAAGGACCTACTTTATCAAAAAATGTGACGACCTGGGATCAAGACTTATTCACTTAATACATAGATGCAAATAGCAAAAAAATGTTCATGTCAAGGGGAAATGTGTGAAATCCTTTAGGATCAAAACAAGCTTCATAGATTCACCCTTCCTTTAATGTCATTGATACAAAACATGACTAAAATGATTGCATAAGGAACACAAATGACGTAAGTTTTGGTATGAGTGCTTGGCTTCACAAATGGTTTGATGAATCTTTTCTTTTGTGAATATTTATGTGGTTTGTATATAAAACCAATACTACCTATTTGTTTTTAGGAGTTATCAAGTTGCTTATCTAAACCTTGCTACTCGTTTATAACTTTGTAGATAGTATTTTTGTGGGATTTTTTCATTAACCACTAGATCACAAATTGTGGTATGAAGGATATAATTCTAGGAGATATGTTGTTCTTTTTATCACAAATGTGGCTCTCATGTTCACATTGCATATTATAGTATGAGTATAGTAATCATGCAATTTATCTACAAGAACAATATTATGTTTAGCTACGTAAGCATTCTCAGTATCTATAAAATATATCCTTAAAGTGTATTTTGAGATCATAAAGTTCACAAGTGAGGTCATCAAATTTCTCATATAGATTATCCACTAGATTAAATCATTTCATGTGACTATTTTTTTATAATCTAGCATTTTATCTTTATTTAAGGAGAGAGCAATATAAGATCTCTTTTTTTATCAGTAAGTGTGCCTCTCTCTCTATATTCCAAAAATAATAGATGGTATACGTGGTTGGGAGATGCTAGCATCTCAAGTGAGCAAACAAAAACTATCTATACATCATTTTGACATCACTTATAATTCTTTCCACACTACACTAGTAGTGGTTTTATTTTCTTCAAAAATGACATGATTTCTAACAAACCAGGTGTGGTAGATCACTGCCATGATCAGTAGCTTCTCTTTATCACCATTCACCAACATAATGTCATTACTGGATGTAGGGGTGAAAGGTAGTAGATGTCTTACTCTCTCCCACAGCTCCCTTGCGAAATTGTAGGTCCAGAACACATGTCGTTGACTTTCTTCCTCCCTCTCGCACAGACCACATCTGGAATCCAGGTTGATCTCCCTATTCTTGAGGTAATATTTTGTAGCTAGCTTCCCCAAAAGCACCTTCCAGTAGTGGATCTTATACCTTTGTGGAGCTTTAGTTTTCCATAGCCACCTGGCCCAATGGAGCTCTTGGCCAGGACTTCTACAGGCCTCCCATGCAGCTCTCAAGGTGAATGGTTGCACCCCATAGAAGTAGAAGTGATCATCACCCCCTGAGATTGTGATATCAACGCAAATCTCACCAAGTTTTGCAACACCCCTAAGCTTTGGGACGTTCCATTTACCATCCTGAATAATAGAGCACAACATCTTATCCTTGGTCAGCCCATTTCTTAAGGCAAGATTCTGCCCAATACAATCTTTTAGAAAGCCACCGTCAACCCAAGGGTCAGACCAGAGTGAAACTTTACTTCCATCTCCCCCACATACCCTAACTAGGGGTAGGAGCTCATCCCTTTGTTTTAGTATAGACCTCCACATCCAGCTGTGGTATTGTTGGGGGTGGCATGTCCACACAGTGACCTTTTTAATGTACTTTGCATGCACCCATTTGATCCATAGCGAGCATTTCTTATTTGCTATGTTCCAAAGGATTTTCATCATTCCTGCCTTAGCCCAGTCTTCTACCATGCGTATGTCAAGGCCTCCTTCTCATTTTGGTCTGCACACATCAAGCCAGTTTACTGTATGAAAATGTTTAGATTCATCATTGTCTCCCCAAAGGAACATCATGCATAAGCGTTCAATTTCCTCCATGGTTGCTTTTGGTAGAGGGAAGACCCCAGTCCAGAATAGGTGGTACGAGGAGAGAGTGGACACAATTAATTCGACTCTTCCGGCCATAGACAACAGTCTAGTTTTCCAGAGTCCAGTTTTGTCTTTATTTTATCAATAAGTGGGTTGCACATGCTCTTAGTAAGTCTCCCAGTGAACGACGGCAGGCCTAGATACCTGACAGGCATGGTTGTTCTCTCAACTTTCATTGTTGTGGTGACATCAGCTGGAGTGTCCTTACTGGCAAAGAGCTGGCTCTTGACCGGATTGAGGTTTAGTCCAGAGACAGTAGAAAACATTTCCAGGAAGCCTTGTATCCCCTTCATGTCATTGAGAGTGTCCATACAGAAAATCAACAGGTCATCTGCAAACAGTATGTGGGAAACCTCCAAATTGCCCGCCATAAGAGGGGTGATCTTTTTATCTTTCACTGCCTTATCAAGGGTGTGAGTTAACCCCTACATCCCAAGAACAAATAGGTAGGGTGCCAGGGGATCGCCTTGCCTTATGCCCCAGGAAGCTTGGAATAGTTGTGATGGGGTGCCATTTACCAGTACCTGAAAGGAGGCAGAGTACATACGTTCATGGATCCACATCAACCAACAAGGAGGGAATCACATTACTTCCATAACATCCAGAATATACTCCCTTCTAATAGTGTCATAAGCCTTGCTTAGGTCCGCCTTGAGGCAAATCTTAGCCTTGGCATTTGGATTATCAAAATTGTGAACCAGCTCATTTTCCATAAGAATTGTATCAACAATTGACCTGCCTTTGACAAACGCACATTGGTTGTTACTAATGAGGTGGGGCATAATATCCTTGAGCCTATTTGCCATAATTTTAGTAATGACCTTGTACACAAAGTTGTAGAGAGAAATGGGTCTCTAGTCTCCAATCTTCTCAAGTTGCTTTACTTTGGGTATAAGAGTAATGAAAGTCTTGTTCATCTCACGAAGCATCTTTCCTTTGAGAAAAAAATCTTTTATAGCTGCAAACATCCTTACCCACTATGTCCCAAGTGTATATGAAAAAATGGGCATTCATACCATCAGGCCCAAGGGCCTTGTCAACATTGTAATTTTTAACAATGTCAAATATTTCCTCATCAGTGACGAGTATGCACATGGATGTGATTTGCTCCTCATTCAGAGTATTGATGCCAATCCAGTTTTGTTTGCAGTAATTCCCTTGGAAGTTAGAGTTGAACAACCTATTGTAATGCTCTTTGAAGCATTCTCTGATATCGTCTTCTCCCTTTATCTGGTCTCCATTCACATTCAAGACCTTGATCTGGTTTCTACATCTTCTAGTCTTGAGCGAGGCATAGAAGAACCTTGCGTTACTATCACCATGCGTGAGCCACATAACTCTAGATTTCTGCCTAATGATTGATTCCTCAGCTGAACTGGCAAGCAAAGCTTCCTCCTTTTTCTGTTTTGCTATATCCCACCATAAGTGGTTACCTGGGTCTGAGTCAGATTTGGCTTGCGCTTCCAGAGCTTCTTTCTCAAGGTTCCTCGTAGAATTAGACATGTCACCAATTGATTACCAGTTCCACATTTGAAGTCTTCTCTTTGTGTTCTTTAGTTTCTGGTAGACTTTATACATTGGATTGCCAGAAGATTGCAAGTTCTCCTAGGAGTCCTTCACAGTGTCTCTGAATCCCTCTTTTGTCAACCAGACATTGAAATATCTAGTGGGGTACTTAATTTTTTCCTGTTCTTCCTTGAGCTGCAGCACTTGTAGGTAGTGATCACTATAAATAGTTGGCACTATCTCTAACCACATCGATGGGAACTTTGTGAAAGCATTTAACTGAAAAAAGGATCTATCAATCCTGCTCTGTCTATGATTTGCCCCTTCTTGCTGGTTATTCCAAGTATAATAAGCTCCCTTGGCTGGGATTTCAACTAAATCAGTATAAGCTACGGCCTGATTGAACTCGGCCATGGACCTGGCAGAGGGGAGAGATCTACCCTTTCTTTCAGACACCGCCCTGACCACGTTGACGTCACCAAGAGCAAACCAAGGGGAACTAGCTCTAGTAATGAGCACTCTAAGGTCATCCCAAAGCAGAGTTCTCTTGTAGTCATCATTTTCAGCATACACTACTGAGCACTCAAAGCACGAGTCATCATACTCCACCCTGCATTGCAGAATCTATCTTGACTGGAAAATAGGAGTAACTTTGAAGTTTCTATCTTCCCATATGATCAGAATTCTTGTTTTGCTAGAACTCTGTGAGTTATCGATCCAAGTAGCATTAGGCCATTTCCTCTCCATCATCTTCCTGATGTTTTTTCTTCTTAGTTTAACCTCCAGAAGGAAAGCAATATCGAATCTTGCTCTCCTTAGCTACACTTGGACCATGTCTTGCTTGTCCAGCTGTGACAAGCCTCTGACATTCCAAGCAACAACAGTTGGGGGCTCAACCATTGGCACGTGGGGGGGGGGGGGGGGGGGGGGGCTATGTTTCCGCCCACCGCCGCACCTTCATCCACATTTTCCAGGTGTATGAACATGTTATCCTGAGGTTGGGTTTTCTTTCCTTTGGCATTGTTTTGTCTTCTTGTCTGCCTCAGGCTCACTATTTTCCTTGGGTTTATGAATCCGTCATCTTTTCCTCCAGACTCCGTATTTCTCTCAGGGAAATTCTGACGAACAGTGCGAGGGGCTCCATCTACATTGTTTCCCTGGGAGGTTTCCCCCGCTAGACTTGTTGCAGTGATCATCGGAACGGCTTCCCCCTGTTGATGAGTCGCCACTGTTGTCGGGATGGGAGACCCCTGCTATGTTGCCGCTGTAACAACCGGGACCGCTCACCCCTGCTGTTGTACCACCGTTGCAGACTTCTCAGTGTGATTCAGTTTGCAAAGAGCTCTGTCATGCCCAAAATTGCCACAATAGGGATACATCTATGGGACCCATTCATATTCCATGCCAACCGTATAATCGTTCCCCTTGTCAGTTCTCAACTTAACTGTCGTAGGGAAGGAAGAAGTGGCTGACATAAGGACATTGAATCTGGCAAAGTCAATTCGAGCTTTAGCCTTCGTTTGCCTATCCAGGCACTGTGGCTTGCCCAGATAAGATGCAATCCGTGCAATCATTTTCTCGCTTCACAGTTCCAGTGGATGATTCAGAAGCTTCATCCAAACTAGAACCGAAGCAAGTTTCTCGTGTTCAAGAGGTTCCCCCTTCTTCCAGGCTTTTAGGATCATCAACTTCCTCTTGATGTACCAGGGACCACCCTCTAGGGCCGTATTCATATCAGTCTCATTTGAGAACTTGATGACGAAACTGCCACTAGATCGGCCCATCACCTCCATTGCTCCCTCTAGCTTCCAGGATTGCAGCAGGTGCTCCTGAAGAGTGGGGATGTGCGGACAGAAGCCGATTATATACCCGGCCAAGGTATTTTTCCATAGCACGGCATTGGTATCAACTTCCTCCTACGGGATGATTATAGTGTTGTTCTCAACCGTAATCTCCTCGACTACGATCCTCATATTGATATCTCCAACAGGGATCTTGATTAGGGTTGCCCATTCCTTTGTAGTCTCCGCTACTCTAACCTGATCTGGATTTGGCTGGCGTGG
Source organism: Alisma plantago-aquatica (assembly GCA_963693085.1). Classification (NCBI taxonomy): domain Eukaryota; kingdom Viridiplantae; phylum Streptophyta; class Magnoliopsida; order Alismatales; family Alismataceae; genus Alisma; species Alisma plantago-aquatica. The sequence goes on from OY856411.1 coordinate 811,506,174, forward strand.
TCGTCATCCCCCTTGGGGTGGAGCATGTATCAATATAGTTGATATCTTATTATCCATATTGATCTCATCAAATATTTTCCACTTTGTTGATTAGTCTTGATACCTTTATTTCATGATTCTTTTCTTGTACGAAAGCATTTAACAACTACCTTCCAATCATTGAAGTTGTTATCTTCATTTGAGTTTCTCTTCAAAAATGAATCCCGACTTCTTTGTGTTCTCAGTTAGTCTTATCCTTCCTCTTTTTATTTTCATTTTACAAATTTATTTCCTCCCTTATTAAGGGTTTTACACTCATATTTGAGATGTCATCAGCTCCCACGCCCATACCACTTACTAGGAGGTAAAGATATTTTTTTTTTTTTTTTTAACTTTAGCATAGTTTTCTTATCAGATGATACTTTGCATGATTAATATAAAGCTTTGAAGGTAATACTTTTTCATTCTTGTCTTGGTCTTCCTCTTCCGTGTCAAATTGTTTCTTTATTTTTACTTCATATGTTTCAATATTGCCAATGTCTATTCTATCTTCAAGATGTTAAGGTCCTAGGACTCTTCTATTGATGTTACCTTCTTTTCATATGTTAAAGAGAGATCTCAAGATCTTGGTAACTGGTTATTTTATCTTAAATTTATTTTCCAACAGGCTTTATACTATAATAGAAAATCTAAAATACATTTGGGATATCATTACTTTCTTTTTCCATACAAATAATTTTAACTTGTGGTTGAGTGTATTTATCTTAGACTCTTTGACACGGTTGGTGTCCTCATGGGTAACCAAAATATTTCTTCAAATATCATGTATAGATTACAAGATGATATTACATTAAATTAAAAACAATATTGTGAGGAATAAATGATATTTATCACTTTAGCATTGAGTGTAGCATTTTGGATATTTTTGCGTCACATTCCTCGATTGGGGTTGTAGGAGAATTATATTCCCTTTCCACCATCTTCCATAGTTCAGGGTTAATCCTTTGTAAAAATAATAATATTCTTCTCTTGCAGTATAGATAGTTTGTTCCATCTAAGAGGGGAGTCTTGGCTTGGTTGGTGTGCACTCCTTCAAAGTTGAGCATTCTTGAAATATTGTCTTCCATACTTCTCGAACCGTTTGAAGGTACCTAGAACCCCTTCTTAGATACCAATTGAAAATCAGTCTAGAAGGGGTGAATACACTATAATTACAATTTTGAAAGTTCTCCACATAAACTATTTAGTAGAAATGTTGTTTTGATAGAAATAAGTAAAGTAAACAATGAGAAGGAAGAAAGATGAATAAGGTTATTGGCAATCAATCTTTACTTAAATAGATGAGAGGGAATACATTTTAATTGTATACACATGACAAGAAAAATAAAGATCAAACCATATTTACTATCTCCTTAAGATATTAATAATTGGAAATCACCATTCTTCCTTGTAGGGTAACTGAGAAACCACCTCAACACCTTCTTTACTCCTGGTCAAAGGGAAGTCATAATGTCTTGTCATATTTGCCAAACCAATAGAGAACTGCCATTTCTTCTAGGCTAGTTGTTTCTATTCTCACATTTAAGCAACTCTAGAAGACTTCATCATAAGAGAAAGAGATTGGAATAGGGTACTACACAAGCAAAGAATAGTTGAATTTGTTGATGAGCTTCTCTAAAAAATATGAAATCTTTACACAATGGAGAACCTCTACTCTAAATAAAGATGTTACAATGATCTTTTCTCAATTGATTGCTATCACTCAAGTGTATGTCAAAATGATCTGTTATGGTCCATGTATATTGAAATGGATCAGAGTTGTCTAGAGAAGCAAATAGGAGTGCATAGGAGTGTCCTTAGTCAATATAGACATTGTTTAGAGAAAAAAATGAAGTTATGAGGCCAATTATATTTTAACTAATCCTATGTCAAACCATAGTTATAGAGAAGGTGTTCTTTGGGCGAAGTGTACTTTGAGAAAATTGTACAAGGAAATGTTTCGATTTAACACAATGGCTAGAGAATGATTTTATATCATGTTCACTACCTATGGTTGAACTAGTGCGCGATCTAGATGGTAACCAATCAAACTGAAAGTTCAAATGTGAGATATCTAGAGGCTTAATTCCTTCTATGATATCTCTTAGATATACTAAGAGTTTTCTTAATCTCCTACTAGTCAAACTAAGAATTTGATTGCAAATCTCTTGACATAAATGGTAGCTAAAATTATTTTAGATCTATACACTAAAGTAATAAAAGATATTCATTTATATGGATTCTTTTAGACTTGAATAAGCCAAAAATGTCTAGTGGAATCATCAAATTACATCCTCTTACAAATATTTAAATTAAATTTATACTTTACAATATATAGAGTTTTTTGGAGTAAAATCATGTAAATATTTTCCCATGTATGTGATACATTCACTTAAATTGTTCTAAATCATATTTTTTAAAAAGACTTAATATATAGTTACAAACAAAATTTTTAGTACACATTTTAGTTACCAAAATAGGTTTATATAATGGCCTTGGTCTAATAGAATTTATTCAACCTTTCAATAGTTCGTGTTTCACATACAATATTCATTGATTGTAGTGTTAAATTTTGTAAAATTTTGGTATCATGATTTAGGTCCAATTCTCAGCTACCATCAACTGGTTGAAGTGTTCCATCGAATTCTTCCAATATTGGGTAGTTGAGTAATTTATTAGGTTAATGATTATTATATTTTATGAATCAAAGAAATAATTCAACAATGATAATGAATAGACAAAATGACAACATGTGTATTCTTATAAATGAGATTGAGAGGAATAGGTGAACCAAGTGTGATGATTCCGTTTACATACTAATGAACCCTTGTCAACAGACCAAGATGATGTTACAATTGATTAGCAATTATTTGATAGACCATGTTGACCTAAAAGTTGATTTTTTTTGTATAGTGATTGTCTGGTTTTAAAGTGTGCCGAAAAACATTTTGTATGTAGTATAATTATCAAGAGCTAGACTATATGAAGAATCATTGTGACAATCATTAGTGGCAAGCATGCAAGTCGATTTTCATGGAGTGATACTATGTTGTTTCTATATACTTATTTTATAAAACTCTAAGTGACCATCATTGCTACAAAGATTCTTTAGAGCAGAATTAAATATATATAATGATATACCAATCCAAATTAAGAAATCATTCCCAATTGGGATCATGCCATCTACATGTAATAGTGGATAAATAAGCTATTACATATAATCATGAGGACAGAAGGATATGACATTTTAAATGAGAAACATGCTGACCTAACAAATATACATTGTCCATATTTGATGATAACTTATACATTCCATTCATGTGATTCTAATAGTTCTTCTTGAGATCATTTCAAATGAATAGATACAAGAAAAGGAATTACAATTTTCAAACCCTAGTCACCAAAATTCAAGTTACACTGTATGAATTCAAGAATAAAGACTAGATATATTTTGTCTTAGAATTGTGTTGTAAATCATTTATATTGGGTATATGACTTGTAATTAATCTCAATCTTTATACATAACTAATTAGATTGATGAATTTTGCACTTTTTTAATAATGCATTAATGCAATCCATGTAGTTTCATCAATCGAGATTGTCATGCAGGAACTATCTTTCCGACCATCTTATTTCTTAAGAGAAATAATGACGTTGGTAAAAAATCTAACTATCAATAATATCATCCGTTGAATAATGGCTAGAATACAACAAGTCTCATCTGCCAAGTTTGTTCACCCAAAATATTGGCATATGGAATTGGAATACCTTATCATATAGTGCCATCATTTGAGTTATCGCCCTCAAATCTAGGACGATGGTACCACAATTGTAAATTGAGATATATTCATTAGAGAGAGAGGAAAAGTAAAATAGATCCGTTGTTGACCCAACCATCCTCTAAAAAATAGTTAGAATTCAAACGAGTTAAATCAATTGGCAAGTTGACACCCTCAACTATAAATGGGAACCCTTAGGCTTTCATTGGAGAGAGAGGAAAAGTAAAATAGATCCGTTTCTGACCCAATCAACCTCTCAAAAATAGTTAGAATTTGAAGGAGTTAAATCAATTGGCAAGTTGACACCCTCAAATATAAATAGGACTCCTTGGGCTTCATCCAATGTAACCTTTTATGCTCCTACTATTAATTGAATGCTTATGCAAAAAGGAGCATATAATCTCTCTTGAGCCTAATCTTTTATCTACATTCATTAGAATTAATTAGGAAATGAGTAAGTAGATATAACCCTAATTGTTCTATGTAAAGATCACCACTTCCTCTCTCCCAATCTTTCTCTATTAGGTAATTAATTGAAGGGTTTGTTTTTGAAGAAGGAGAAGGAAAAGGAAAAAGACTCATGACCTAGAGTGGTTTAAGTCCATGGTGAAGGACAAAGACTCTTGGTAAGAGTAGGTAAGACCTTTTTAGTGGTTATTGTCTCCCTTGGCCTCAAAGGGAATTCTAGTTTAGACTTTAATATTGAAAAAATGGATTTTTTGGTGTTACTTTTATAATTTAATATAAGGTGGTACCAAAGTGTTCAAAACCCTAGAGATTGACCTCTCTAGGTAGTAGAACGACATCCTTTAAAGATGGAACCTCTAAAAATACTTTAATTGTGGATTGTTTAACATCTCTCTCTGTTACTAGTTTAGCCTTATTTGCAATTTGTTTGTGATAAATTTTAAAGGGAAAGCAAGTTTTTTAAATGTTTTTATCTCCATTCACCCCCCCCACCAGGTTGCGAAAAAACCATAGATTCAGCAATAGGTATCATATCAATGTCTTCTCTAAGCTATTACTCCCACAAGTAAGAAAAGATGAGAGACAACATGATAGGTTCACTCAACCTTTAGGGGAACTTACTCCATGCAACCATGGGTTTTTTTACAACACAAAATTCCTCTATTAAAAGAGGATGATGCAATTATACATCCATATCATGAGCTTTTATTTGTGGAAGATCGTGGAACTAACTTAAACTCTGTGTAAGGAGATATAGGGACATGGAATGAAGCAAGCTTGAAGAAATATGAACTCAATGCAAGATATATGATCTAATCTACTCTCACCCATACCAAATTCAATTGGATATCGACTTGTTACAAACCCCAAGACATATAGGGCAAGCTTTATGTCACATATGTGGGGACCAAGAAAGTTAAGAAGTGAAAGGTGTATAGGCTCACCCAACAATTTGATATCTTCCTCATGTCCAATACAAAGAGAATTGTAGATATGTACTTAAAACTCAACAACCTTGCCAATGGTCTTGCGGCCCTAGGCCATACCATTGACAACAATAAGAAGATAAACTCAAAGATACGTCAACTCTTCCTCATTGATGGGAAAAGAAGGTGACCTCCATTGAAGAAACTTTAAAGCTCTAAAGATTTCCATCGAGAATATTCCAGGAAACTCCAAGCCTATTAAGTGAGACTAAACACTAGAGATGAAGAAGACTAAGAATAGTCCTCCAAGAATAAGAAGGAGAAATTCTTCACATGTCAAGTGGAGGCCCTTGTGCTAGCCTAATGTCAATGTTTATATTCCTCATCGAATAAATATTTCTCTCCTAGTGACCTTGAATATTATTACTTCAAGGGAAAGCCATTCAAGGGCAACTCTTGTACTCCAAGTTCCTCTGATGGAAAAAAGGGCACTTCAATAATGATTAACAAAAGGTGAAGAAGAATCACTACAAGAGAAAAAATGAGAGAGGGTATAGAAAGTGTGAGGAAGGAAATCATGATAATAGGGACAAGAAAAAATAAGGGAGAAAGAAATAGCCCAACATGCCACATGGGACTCTCCCAGACCTTCCTCTTATGGAAGTTCTTCCTCTAGTGAAGATGATCAGTAAAACATGGATATTATGACAACATAAGTGAGGAAGCATTTGAGGGAGCGAGATAAATCTTCATGTTGTTTCAAAAGAAGAACTTATTAATGTTATTCTTACTTATCGTGTCTCATATTCTAAATGAAAGTCTAAAAAGAAATAGTAGGGAGAAATATTGATGGCTTGTATGTTAAAAAAAGAGGATCTGAGAAAAGTAAAACTAATTTTTAAGGTAGTATAGATGAATTACAAGATCCTAACCTTGATCTCCTATTGACATACAATGTTGCGGAGGGTAAAAATGGTTTTATCTTAAGAAAATCATTGCATTTACATCTGAAAACAAAGTTTATCTCGATAAACTTGTTATGCTTAGAACTGAAAATGTTAGATTGCTTGCCAAGATAAAAGACATTGAATCATACCTATCTTACATTGCAAGGAAGTAGTTAATATTAATCTTGAGTAATATTTTTATTTCATTAAACCACTTTGTTTCGTTACCAAACTTTTACATTCTCAATTTGATCTTACTAGCTTATCTACTATTGCTACTACTCTTTATGATTACTCTTTACATAGAGCATATCTACAAAAATTCCTTGAGGGTAAGAAATCGTTGAATGAAATTCTAGACCATTGTACCCAACAATATGGGAGAAATGGAATTGGATATGATGGCTCCCAATCAAATAAGAAAAAGAAGGGAAAGGGACCTCAAATATTTCATGGAGAATCTTATGCCTCCAAGGCAAAGATGATTGCACCCATTGTAAGAAGAATGGTCATTTTACTTCTCTTTGTCTTTACAAGAAATAGGTAACTAAATGAAAATTATTTGTCTTCTAAATTTAAACCTAGACCCAAAGGTTTAAATTTGGTACCAAACTTTCTTATTGTGTAGGTGAATGAAAAGTGGATAATTGATAGTGGATGCTCCAAGTATATCACTAATAAAGTCCACTTCTATGCTCTTAAGGAGTTGATGATTTTTGAGAATAGTGAAAAGGGTAAGGTGATATGTGAGAATGATGTAGGTGATTCATTATGTATGAAGAATTTTCTTCTTATGGTTGGTAAATGCCTTATTGTTTATAAAAATGATATCTCTTTATGACACTGTAGAATTGGTCATGTGAACAACCATCAATTGAAGAAATGTAGCAAAACAGATTTTTTCAAAGGGATTCCATGATTTTATTTTGAAAAAGATGAAAATTTTCAACCTTCTAACCAAGTACATCAAACCAAATCCTCTTTCAAGTCTAAGGGAGACCTTAGTACAGAAGGAGTTGTAGAACTTCTTCACATTTATAATTTTCACAAACACTTGGAGGTAGTAAGTATTTCATACTAATTGTTGGTAATTTCTCTCACTTTACTTGGAGTTTCCTTTTTATTACTAAGAGTGATACACTCAGGCTTTTTCAACTTTTTTCAAATGAATTGAAAAGGAAGCTTCTTGTCATACTTTTATATCAAGGTGACCATGAGGGATAATTTGCAAAATAATTTGTAATGTGGTAGAACTCCCTCCATAGATTTCTTACATATTTATGGATGTCCTTATTTTGTTTTAAACACAAATGATTCTATTAATTAAATTCATGAAAATTTTTATAATCATTCTTTCTTGGTTATAGTCCTACTAGTAGATATTATTGTGTCTACAGTACATATTTGTCTAAAGTTGAAGAATCTATAAATTCCAAATTAATCGAGACTGACCCCTCTGTGTGCTAAGATATTTATTGTGAATCTATGCTAGTTGAGGCAACTTCCATACTAAATAAACTAGCCATCACTAAGAATGAAAAAGGTGAAGAGGTTTTTATGGATGAACAAGGTCCTAGCTCATATAGTGAATAAGTTAACGATCATATCCCTTGATTTGCAGTTGATCATCCTAAAGAGGTAATTATAGGTAGGTCATTTGAGAGAGTGAAGACATAATACACATACAATGATCAAGTCAACATTATCTTCATCTCCCTAATTGATCCAAGGAATATTATTGAATAACTTTGGGGTGATGATTAGGATCCTAGAAATGCAAGAAGAGCTGGAGCAATTTGAAAAGAACAAAGTGTGGACCCTTTTGACAAGGAAAAAAGATAGGAAGATCATTGGTAGTAGTAATCTTCATCTTTTTGCTGGATAATGGATATGTAATGGGAAAAGTTGATCCTAGTCCCTTACTGGATGAAAAACTTATTACAATTTTCTTGTCATTAAAAATTGTTTTAATGATAATATATTGATGCTAATAATCTTGATCTTTTTATAGAGTTTTGTTCCCTCATGAAAAGTGAATTTGAAATGAGCAAGATGGGGAAGTTTACTTTCTTTTTTGGATTTCAAATCAGGAAAACTAAGTATGCATTATTTATAAAAAAAATTAATATAGTGAACTCATAATGAGCTTTGTGATGAATAATTACAAGCCTTCTGATACTCCCATTTCCAATATTTCCAAGCTTGATAAAGATGAAGAAGGTAAGAAAGTAAATGAGAATCTCTGTAGACGTATGGATGGTAGTTTACTATATCTTACTGCCTCTAGAGAGGATATCATGTTTAGTGTTGGATTTTGTACTATATTTCAATATAGCACTAGGAAATCCCATCTTGAAGTGGTGAAGAAGATTTTAAGGTACTTATCTAAGACCCAAAATTTTAACCTATAGTGCCTAAGTCAAGGGAGTTTACACTAACCGCCTATATTGATGTGGATTATGTCAAGTTCTTAGTTGAAAGAAGGTGAACATGTGTCTATTTCTTCCTCCTTGGAACGTTCTTAGTATCATGGTCCTCCAAGAGACCAAATATAGTGGCATTATCTATGACTGAGGATGCTTACATTAATGTCAATACTTTTTAGTCCAAGTTCTACAAATGAACCAAATTCTCCAAGACTTTGAGTTACATTAGAAAGATTCCATTATTTATTGTGACAATACTATTATAATCAAGTTATCTCACTATCTACATTGCATAGTAGGGATAAACATATAAAGATCTACCACCATTTACTTGGTGACCTCATTTTCAAGAATGATATCTACATCATGAAGGTGGACACTAAATATCATTTAGAGCATATTCCTCTAAAACCTCTTTCTAGAGAGAATTTTTTTTGTAGATCAACATCTATAATTATCAATGATGTTACTCACATTTTTCCTATATAGAGCGATCTTTATATGCATCTAGAATGTTTTAATTTCTATCATGTACTTGTTTTGATTGAAATGTCCAAGATAGGGTGCTCCCAACAACGTTTTTGTGTCATTTCCAAAGATTTCATTTTAATTGTTTTAATATTTGAAAATGTTTTGTGATGCTTTTATTGTTCCTAAATATCTTTTATATACATGTTAGATCACATTTACAATTGAAATAGGCCTTTAGATCAGGTTTTAACCACAGTCACATTTTTTTGATAGATTGTTTCACTTATCGGGATTGTCATGAGCATAAATCAGTCAAGAAGTTGTTCAGGAGATAACGTGAACATACCATTGACCTATTTCCCAGAATACCAAACTCAATCAATGTCACTATTACACAACTTTAAAGTAGGGTTTGTCGACTAAAATGAGACCCTATTATCTTGTTCATTTTGACTAATGTCCCCTTTTCACCATCATCCCCTTGTGATCAACCCTTCAAACACCAACCTAGACCACTCTCTCAGACCTTGGGTCTCTCGATTCCCTTTGTCTCCCTAGTTTATTACTCTCTGAATTCTTTACCATGGCTTCCTTGTTTAGTAAGAGGAAGATTCCCACAAACCTTGGGGTTGAATGAGTGGCCACCCACCTCCTTCAAACCTAATTGTTTCCATTGTTGGGATGAAATTCATTCACACCCAAGTCATCAGTAGGTATAAATTTCTACTTCCTAGAAACCCCTTCCCATTATGCTCCTATCAATCTACAAGTCTAAAGAAGTATGTCTTGTGACAATTGTTTAAACTTCATCTTCTTGGGGGATTTCATGCCTTTGATCCCTTTTTTTGTAACTTTGAATATAATAAGCAAGTAGTTGATAAGGTTTATGTAAGATCTCTTGGAACTACACATACAAGCTTTCCCCAACCAATCAACATATAATTATCAACTGAATAATTGTGGTACATCACTTTGATATTTCTGGAAGAGTATTTTCCACTACTTCAATCATTTAGACTATGAAAATTCTTGGGATTCCAATTAAGAAGGGGGCATTAATCTCCTAAAACAATAGAATCATTATAGCATGCATGATCATAAGTAGAATGTCCATGAAGTTCACATGGATATTATAAAACCATTCTATATCTATACCAAGGGACTACCCTTCCCTCCTCTTCCCTCTCACCTCAGCATAGACTCATGGCTTTCATTGTCAATGCAAATATACATCCCAAGAATAATGAAACAGATATTGTGGATAGCACAACATTAATTATCTACTATCGACTGATGGAATCTAGATCTAATTGGTTAGGTATATCTTCATTGCATGACATTCTTTGTTTGAATAGAATATACATTATACCCAACATCCCAATTCCTTTGTGATACGTATAGTATTTCAAAGTTTCATTGATATTAACCTCTTTACTAATATGAAATACACATTTGATAGAAGAGGTATTTTTATTAGCATAACATTGACAATGAAATATCTTGTCAATGTTAAAACCACCATCTCTACCCCTTGTGCTTATTCCTCATGCAAACCCCACCCACTCAACCTACATTTGAACCTTCATCTCATCCCATCTGGTCCTCCACTCTACCTACACCACCACCTAGGGACCCATTTCTTTTTTTTTTAATGACCAAGAGAACCCATCCCAGGCGAAGTCGATATGGTAAACTCTCGAGGCATGAGAGGGTGTGGTCCAGTTTCATCCCACACCTAATTAGAGTGGATTTCCATTCACAAATTGCCTTCGGTGAGGTTAGAAATCGAGTCCTTCATTGGGACTTACCGAGCTCTTACCACCTGGGCTACTATGGCCAGACAAAGGGTGTATGTGAATGCCTACCATCTCCAGATCCATTCCCATCTTCATTACCACCTCCTCCATATCATGTCATCCATGAACATTTCCTACCGTCATCTATATCCTACATACTAGCCATCCTTCCACTCGAATGACTATGTTAATTTTGCATATGATAAATTCTACCTTACTACCTTCATCCTCCACTACACCTTCTTCTATTGATGGTTCATATTTCCACTCTTCTCCTCACTAAGTTGCATTAATATGTCTACATGTACATTCCACCACATACCTCTCCTCCTATAGTTATACACTTCTCTAGGGAATTAGTTGCCTCCTCTAACCTCATCCTAAGTTCATTTATTTTGATTGGAACTCCCCCATGCCCATCTATCCATAGTACAAAACCCTAAGTCTCTCATATCTACCTGACTGCATCACAGTTTCATGTGATATGTCCATGGAAGAAGTCTTAGGAGCCGTAGTATGATATTATGGTTGTTGATGAGATTTTGATGAAGAGGATGAGAAAGGTAGTGAGGATGGTGTTGATGATTATGATGATGATGATGACTCATAGTGTCCATTTGAGGAATTTCTAGAGAGTCCTTGTCATTAACACATGACTCCTAGGAATAAAAGCACATGAAAAATATGACCCATGCTAAATAAGTAGGGACATCATTCTAGAGTGTCCTATGCTTTGTATTTTGTGAGCATGACATCTACCACATAGGGAACTTCTATCCAAGGCTATATTATCATATCTTTTTCATATTGTGTGTTATTAAACACTTTTAAGTATGGTGTAGTCACTTTATTTATTTGTACACAAAACTTGGTTAATGCATATGATATGAGTTTTTAGACAATTTGAACATATTTCGATATGACTTATTAAATTGCATCTTGTTGGATGAGTCTTTTAATTGATTATGGATGTTTGGAATAAGACCTAGAATAGCTCTTCCACCCCCTTACTTTTTGATATGACAAAGGGGGAGAAAGATTTTGTTTAGTGAAATGGATATCGTTGCATATTCTCTTGAATGTTGATACTTGAATGAAAATGACATATATATATATATATTGTTATCTCTTGTGAAGAACTAGCCAAACACTTTAATAAGCATGAAATGAGGGGGGCATGTTTTTAACTAAAATTAATAAAAATCCCCATAGACTTAAAGATAAAGAAATTGAATTCCTATGCTTTCAATATTTTTAAAATGATTTGTCATCTTCAGAAGGGGGGAGAATATTGACTTAACAATTATACATTGACAATGTTTTGATGATTACTTAACCATTCCATTCATGTGTATTTAAAATGTCTACTTGACATTAATTCAAATTATTAGGTACAATAAAAATAGTTATAGTTTAGCAAACCCTAGTTTGCTAAAATTCAAATCATACATCACACATGCAAGAAGTGAAGACTAGATATATATACTTTAACTTTGAAATGTGTTGTAAATCATTTATAATGGTTGTACAATTTGTAGTTAAGCTAGCCCTTTATTTAGAAATTATTAGATTGGTGAATATTGCATTTTTTTCATTAATTATTTTAATGCAATCTTGATAGTTTCCTCGATTGATATTTTCCTAGAACTATCTGGTGTACGCACAAACTAATTAATCCAACTAATACCATCAACCAAATTCTAACTGATAAGAATCTCAGTTGATCATAGATGGACAGAATGTATAAAATCTCATTAGACGAGTTGGTCGTCCAAAATCACATTCAATGGAAATTGAATGCCTTGACTTATAGTTTAGTCAAAAGGTTATAGGTGTGAAGTGAAACATAATCATCTAAGAGAGAGATAAATTAAAATCGATCCATTGATTACCCAATCACCTTTGAAAAATGGCTACAATTTGAATGAATTGACTTTAGTATCTAGTTGGCACCCTCATATTTAAATGGGATCCCTGGGGCTTTGTTCCAATGCCACCTTTTATGCTCATATCCTATAGTTGATTATTTCCCAAAAAGAGATGCTAATATCTTTTAATCTTAATTGCTTCTCCATATCTATTAGAATGAATTAGGAAATGTGTAAGGATTGCTATCCCAAATTGTTCTATCTGAATATCTCCACTTCCTCTCTCCCAATAGGTCTCTCTATGACTATTAATTGAAAAAGTCTTCCATGGTGAATGAAGGAGAAGGCAAAGGTGGAAGACTCTTGACCTATAGTGGGTAAGCCCTTGATGAAGGTGGTCGAATAGGTAAGACCTTCATAATGGTTTTTGGATCCTTTGACCTTTAAGGGAATGCTAGTTTAGCCTTTGATCTTTAAAAATGTCATCTCTTGGAATAAGTCTTGTAAGATAATATAAGGTGGTAAGTAGGTGTTGAAAATCTTAGATATTGACCTCTCTAGGTAATGGATTACATCCTTTAGAGGTGGATCCACTACAACAGTTGTGTTCATTTATGAATTATTTAATCTATCTCTCGTTCTTTAAATAACTTATCTTCAATTGAATAATGATAAAATTCGATGGCTAACATGTTTTGTTGAAGTGGTTTTGCATGTAATTACCCCCTTCTAGATCCCATAGAAAAAAAATTCAATAAGATAGTAATAAGTCACTTAATCTATTAAGCCATTTCCTTGAGTCATTTTAAGATGTGGTCTTTTGAATTTGTGGACATGAAGAATAAATTTCTCATATATAAAACCAAGAGTTTTTCGTGTATAATTGTTTAATATTATTATTATTTGGTTTTCATCAATATTACTTACTTTTCATCCTTTACACAACATGTAGCTTCAAACTATATCATTGGTAAGATGTTAGTTATGACTCGAGGATAGTAATTTAGTAGATGATGTCCATTTTTCTTTTGTCGTGTCTTATCAATTCATATATACCATCAACCTTTATTTGGACGTCATGCATAAATTATGAATTTTAGATATTTCAACGTTGTACCTTGGTGCTAGTGGAAACAAGTGTAGTGACATGTAGGGAAAGTTATATCAGGACTGTAGATTTTATTATGTGTTCTTGTTTGTATATTATGTAAGATTTGACACTAAGGTACACTATGTTTACATAATGATAATTCTCATGAAAAATGACATTCAAGGCAACGAATTGGTTTATCATGTCGGTGTATTTTATGTGTTCTGGAGGATTTCATTAGGTGAATTCATAAATTTTGATGAAAAGTAGATAGCATACTTGGAATTTTATTTTTTTAGAATGATCACTTTCAAAATTTTGCATGTTGTTTGAAAACTGTGTCATTATTGAGAGGGACTTTTTTGGGGATAATTGGGGATCATATATTCATCTTGTTCACCCAGAACAAGAAAATCTAAATATTGATCACTACAGTAGTTCACAGCAGGTTCATCCCTAACCATGTCAGCGATGAATGCTACAATGTGTCCACCTATAGGAATCTTCATCATGGGTTAGTTCCCAATTAGCTATAGCATTGTCTTCTTTATTGCATTCTCTTATACTGAACTTAAAAGTTAATAAGTGAAAGTACACATCATGTTTCTATACAAAACTGCATATGGGTTTGTATTTTGCAGGGATCTCAGTCTGACTGCACACATCTTAATAGAAATTTCATTGTCAGATTCGGTGGTGAGTTTGTTGAAATGTGACTTGCATGCCTTCACCCCAAGAGAAATCACTTGTAGCTCATCTAGTTGGGTATCCATTATAAAAGCAATTGTCATTGCATGCTTCTTCTTTTTTACTGTCACATCAACATTGAGTACATCACATTCAGTTCATGTGGTGTCCATTTGTCTCTTGACATGGGCTTAACATATTGGTTGTTTCTAGTCTGAAACACAACAAGACATGTACATACCTCCTATCTTATAGCCACATATATTCCCTTGGCTTCCACTATAGCTCCCGAGAACACCTGATTGCACCTGAAGGACCAAATCTTCCAAATAGTGATAGCAAACCAAATGTTCCACTCCTTCTGTTCCTTCATTTTCTGGATATTTGAGGTGATCTAGTTAGTATACGGTGGTTCCAGTGTCCTCCTCACATTAGCTAACTATTGGACAAGTTTCCATAACTTTTTTACATCTCTCTAATTACCAAATGTGTGCATCATGGTCTCTGTTTCCTCCCTGCACATAGGGAAGAGGTCTGGCTCTACAAAACCTCATATGACTCTAGCTTCATTTGTCATGAATCCCTCATGCGTGGAAAGCCACAACATGGTTTTAACACGCTGGGGCACTTTTAAGTTCCAAATAGTATTCCAATGGCCTAGAGATCTCATAGTTTACTCGCATTGATTTATAAATAATATTGTATTTATAGAGAAGGATCCATTTTATCAATTTGTGCCATGTATCAATAAAAGATAAAATTAGGACTAAAGGTTGGCAATATTGTGATTTAAGAGATTTGGTTTGATATAGCATTGATTAAGAAGATTGTTGTGAGTCGAATTCGATTAAGGATCCAATCCTTATTTCTTATGATAAAATACATACAAAACTCCCATCTATAAAACTGCAACATAAAAATTTGTAGAAGTAAAGGGGTGCATGCCAATTTCTCAATAATTATGGTAAAGAACAAGAGTATTATAGCATAGAAATTAATTAGACTATTACAAAATTAATCATTGTTCAATAATTGGTCCTCATTTATGAAGGACAAATAAAAGAAAAAAGGAAATAGAAACTAGATAGATCAGTTACAATGGGCAACCTAACCATCTTAGAAATTCTCATCAAGTGAACCTGAGTAGTTTCTCCAAACTCCTAGTCCACAAGATGCTCATATTCTGGGTGGGTTGAAGACAAACTCTAGAAGAAGGATACAAACGAGAAATGAAAAATTGATAAAAATTGAGTATGTATGGTATAAAACCATTTGGGAATTAATCAGGACAAACAAAGAAATTAGATTCCAAACCAAGGAAATAGGAATAAAGCGTCAATGCCAAATAAATATTATACTATATGAAGAATAATCCCTCAATGCAAGAAATGAGGAATAGAACCTCAGTGCCTGCAATGGGAATAAAACCCATTTCCAAAAAATATGTGATGTGTTAGGGGAATAAAACATAATTCATGGAAGGGGAATTATACCCAATGCCTAGAAATATCACATGTGGAAGAAGGAATAGAACTCTAGTTCATGGTAAGAAGTAAAACCTAGTTTATAAAATTATGTGTATAAATTTCTAGTTATGACAAGTCAAAATCACACATGCATAATAGATTAGACAAGTTTTAAGATTTGTCCAAATTATATTCATAAATAGCAATGAGAAGATCTATGGTATAAATAGTGGGCTCAAAGGACCTTCAATTATAATTCTACAAACATCAATAACCAATGAGAGAGAAATTTTTAGATCCTTTAAAATATTTGAATAAATAAGTAAGAGTGATTCATTTTTAAAATATATGCATTATATAGAAATACTTGGATTTTAGTAATCATAATATTCAAAACAATTTGAGTTGATACCTAGACCTTTAGTAAAATCCTAGTTATTAAAATCACCTCTAGTGTCAGGGGTCTAAGCATATTCACACCTAATTTCACAAAATATGTGTTAGGATTCATAATTTTCACTTAACCAAAACCCAAAAATAGTGTTTCTAAAAATCTCACAAATGGACCATGAAAACCACAATGTTGTCTTATCTTTTTATCCAGAAAAAGTTCATTTGTAATTATTCAATAATCCATTGAATTATCATGATTTTACAAGGAAAACATTTATTGCAGTTTAATAAATGAAATTGAAATGAAATTATTGATATGTCTTTACATCTTATCATTAACTAACAAGGTGTAATAGGGCAATATCATCTACTTTTCACTTAAAATCCTGCACCAAAGGAAATTGCCAAAAAATGAAATATGAAATTGGCCTTGTCTCTAAAATGTTGAATTGAAACCCAATGAAGATATATGGGAGAATGTTTAAGCATGATGGTCCCCTCTTTCATGTTCTCTCCATTACATTAGCTTCATTGGAGCTATTTGTCCAACCAAACCCCCATCTTCCGCTCTCATTGCCCTCACGTGTGAGCTAGAAGCCCACATGTTCTTGGGACTATAATGAAATCACCTAACTAAGGTTAAATATTTGGAGCTATAGGAAGGAGAGAAGGGAGCTCCATAATGAAAGTAGGTAGAAGAAGGAGTCATTTGGGATAATTGAATAACCCTAGTCACTGATTGCAATATAAAAGCATTCTTTGTGTCCAGATGGAAATGTGGTCAATCAAAATGAGGTGCCAAGTAAATGAGTATGCAACTGAGGAAATCCTTGTAATCAGAGAGAATATATCAAAATAATCCACACCAAGGTTTGAGTAAAACCCTTAGCAACTAGCCACACCTTTTGTCACTTGGTAGAGACATTGGAGGGGTGTTTAGCTAAGAAAACCCAGCGGCAAAAAACAATATACTTGTCAGGTGGCGGATCAACCAGGTCCCATATATGATTGTCATGCAAATTTTACATCTCTTCCAACATGATATATTTACATCCAAAAGGTTGAAAAATAGTCTTTGAATTTTGGGAATAAAAATGGGTATACAGAAAGGTGGTGAAAGAAGTAGGAAGAGGCGATCTAGGCAACATGTGTTATCAATCAAATGTTTGATGGTGTAGGAACATATACCTTTGTGAAGCGCCACTTGTAAGTCAGATTGGATAGGAGTAGATGATGATTGTGGGGGAGTTGTTTGGGGATCAGCTTTTGCACCAGCTAGAGTCTTGTAGTGGTGATGATGGGTTGGGGGAAAGAGTTCATGAAGTGAGACCACTTCATTGGTAGGATCAAAAGGTGAAGCACCAATTAACAGAATAAGTTGTCCACAATGAACTTGACATCAATAGATATATATAAACATAACCAACTAGAGGACCGAGGAAATTATACACTTTCTAAGATAAAGGTATCATAGAAAAACTATTTTTATCACATGTGGTGATATTTTTGTGCCTTAGATTCAACATTTTGGATAAAGATGATGTATTTGAAACTTAAGGCGGTAAAGGAAATAGTTTGGTTTATGGATAAATAATCAAAGAAGTGGTTAATGGTATGAGAAAATGAGGACCAGTTGACGATTGATTAAAAAAATTCTAATGAGAACATCATCAGACCAAAGGTTTTTGGAATATTTTCATAAATGATAAGGGAGGTGTAATGCAAGAAAGTGATGATTTTTACACTTATAAATATCATTTACTTATGGATAATAAGAATGAGAGAGTTTGTGGATGATTCCCATTTCTCAACAATAGGAGGAAATTGCCTTTTAGGTGTATTCAAGGGCATTATTGATACAATGGATCTTAATAGGCATGCAAACTTGAACTAAGATCATGTTATTTCTTACACAAATAAGGGAATAAACCTTGTCATGAGTTTGAAGAATATAAATCCAAGTCAACTGTTAAAAATAATCCAAGAAATTAAGAAAATATTTGACACCATTATAACTTGTCATCTAATGAACCAAGATCATGTTATTTCTTACATGGATAAGGGGATAAACCTCATCATGGGTTTGAAGAATATAAAGCCAAGTTAACTGTTAAAACTAATCTACAGAAGTAAGAAAATATTTGAAACCATTATCACTTGTTGTCTTAAACTGACCAAGCATATCAACTTGAATTAAGTCAAAAGGTTTTCAAGATTGTTTAACAGTATTAGCCAATAAATATACATGGTGGTGTTTTTCCAATTTGACAAGAATTACAAAAAATAAAAGAACAACACAACATATAATTATCTAAGATCTTGAGTTTTTTCAGAGAAAAATGGCCAGATTGTAGATGCATCTATAGGTGAGAAGTTGCAATAAGAGCATCGGTTAGAGAGTGTGGAGGGTAAGACAAGTAGTATAGATAACCAAAATGCACCCTTCCATCATCAAATTCCACCAATATTGTAAGGCAACACTAGATGGTACAGAGGTTACAAAACATTGGATATAGTCAACTAGTTTTTCCATCGATATGAGATTATCAGGGAACCTAAGAACAAAGTGACTAGTTAACACATTTAACTTTGATGAGAGCGAGACAATGTCACACTTGGTGACCCTTTTTACTGACCCATCAACCATAGTGGCAATGGAATGTGAAAAAATGAATCTAAAGAGGTGAGGAGATGTGTCTTGACGGTCATATGTTGAGTAATCCACAATCTAACTAAAATTGGAAAAAAGCACAAAAGACCATGGGTTACCTTGTTGAGCAATAAGGTGAACAAAAGGTGATGCAATGGATGGTTCACCAATGTGCCAATTAGGGTAGGATTGTGTTGTTGTCATATTGTAATGAAGAGGAGAGTCACAATATTAGTGTGCAATTTCATGATTTATACACATCCTTTTGTAATTGATGCATGAATGTGATGACTAGTAGAAGAAAAAGTTGCTTGCATAGTAGGATGACCTTAGACAATGGTTAGAGTGGGAGCTTGAGTGACATGTACCCATCCCTTTCCATGTCCTCTACCATAGTGAGTAGGATAGCCATGCTTGGAGTAACACACATATTCAATGTGTACAAATTGATACATTTGGATCATGGGTCTTTCTGTGAGAGTTGACCTCATCTATTTCCCCTAGCAGCTGCATCCACTGCTACTTGAGCCTCAAAAGCATCATTGTGGGAGGCTCAAATAGATACCACTCAGATTGGGACAAGAAAGCATACGTGATGAAATGTGTATTTGTATGTTTGTATTGAATCATTTAGATCATTCCTTAAGAACATTTTGTTGTTATTTTATAATTTTATAATTTAATTGCTTTCATTTTAATTTTTTATCCTAAATAAGAGATTTTATTAGATTTTCTCATTTATTATATGAAAACAACCAATTGTACCCATTCACTCCAAAGATCTAAATTCTCAAAATACTCTGGGAATTAGAAGATCAAGGAGGATTCAAGCGCATATCTTAGCCTCCTAGATTTTCCAACCTGACATTGGCTTTCTAGTCACTCGAATCACTTGTACATCTTCCAACATAGCCTGATATATATATCTAACACCAAAATACTCATATCATTAGCATCTAAATTCAAAATTTAATGTTTAAATACGCTTTGAAAAGGAAATTTCAATATCCACAGGAACAATATATTTTTGGACAGATTTGAAACTTCTGACTACCCAAAAAATTTCACGAAACTCCTATAATATAAATATGCAGCAAAGATAATCAAATAAGTTGATTCTTCAAAATAATTAAAGGAAAGGCAATGCAATAATTTTATCCATTAACTATTGGAGAAAATTATTATAATTGTCAAAGATCAAATCCCTTGTCCGGGCACAGAGGCAAGTAACTATTAAGTTTTGTTTATTGTTAAATAGTTGATCAAGCATGTAAAAGGAAAGTGATATCAGTTGGCCAATAAAAGCAACATGACCTGACCATGCTCTTTTGTATGGAGGACGCATGTAATTAATGCCATTGTCAGACAACAATTGAGTGTGTGTCTTGCCGATATTTCTCCATACGCTCATGAGCCATAAGTAGAGAACATAGCATTATCTGCAACCATGAATAGTGATAAACAAGATCAGAAACAACGATCTTTCTCTGTCCATCATTTTCTCTATAATAAAACTCTCAAGCATTCTTTTCATGATTTACTTTCCATGGATAGGAAACAGTTGTTGTTGATTGACTTTATTAAGAAATGATTCTATCTCAATATCTCTCTGCATTACCACTTGAAAAACTTAAGGCTTCTCATCTTTTACTATAAATAGAAACCAGTTGCCACTTTCAAGGGAGATCACACTCAATCATCTCAAAGCCTCCCTTGGGTGTAGGAAGCAAGGAAAGGAGATAAGAACCATCATCTTCCTCATAGAAACATCTCGAGTGCTTCTAGATTTTATATTAGAGTTGGATTAAGAAAAACACATGTGGATTCAAAGTAGTTATTATTGTTGGTGTCAACAATAGTGAATTCCAACTTATCAATCATGTTATACATGACTACAGTTTCACTATCACCATGAAAATGTTGATGATCAATACACATGGTCTAGACTGGTATATGTGGAGACCTTAGCCACTCAAAACGTCACATTTTAGATGAACATCACGACACAACTCATAGTTTTGCAGCTGCACCATAGTTGATTGAAGGAGACTTCAACCTCCCAAAACATACATATGAATGTACAAATCAACATATAGGATATGGATATACTTATTCTATACACGACTCATCCTTCTTTCAGTTCATAAACAACTTTCCAATCTTGATTCATCTGCCTCAAATACCACATATACATTCAATAGAGGACAAGTACGGGAAAAACTCAAATCATTTCTTTCCTCCCATTCTTGGAAGGAACTATATCCACTTTCTATAGCGTTTTCCTCCTACAATCATATCTGATATCACATCCTAATCCTCCTTACACTTGATACATGTCATTGAGAAAAGATCTTTCTATTTGAGAGATTTTATTAGTAGCATGTTGAATGCAAAGATCTCATACAAAATACTTAGTCTGTACCACTAAATAACCTTGAACCTGGATGCCACAAGATGGCATATTCACACAAAAAACTAAGTACATCAAATATACTTTAACATACTGGAATAGAAATATATGGTAACATTAGTTGTATACTTAGGTATGAAGAATTTGAGCTCGTTTGGCTAGACAATGATTCTACCATCAACCAAGCTCATATCCTCACGTTAAAGTCAGAGATAGAACATCTTCTACTTATAAATGAGATCATGTGTAAATAAAGATAAAAATTAAATGGTTGAAATTGGGAGATCAAAAAAATTGTTCTTTTTCAAATGTTGTAATAACAAATAAAGGAAAAACTCCATCTACAACCTCAATGTTCATGGCCTTGACACCACCAATAGAGATATTATCACATCTCATATTGTCAAACATTTTGATATACTTTTCAACAATAAACACAACATATCCACATATTTCCATATTTAGTGGGATTATATTATATCCCATTCACATTTCAAACCCCAATTGTTTCATGGAAGAATTCACAAAAAAGAGAAATATAAAGATTTATTGATCAGATGGGGGCATCAAAATCCTCATGACCTGATGGCTTCATTCTATACTTCTACTAGAGCATGTGGGCTCATATTCAAAGTAATTTTCAAAATCTCTTTAACTTGAATCACTAACATGATGATATATCGTTCCAAATTGAAGTCGTAAACAAAACTCATATAGAACTAATTAAGAAATTCAAACACACTAACTCTATTCACCAATTTATATCCATCAGCCTCATCAAGGCATCATATAAAATCATTTCAAAAACCCTCAACACTAGGATGAAATTAACTTAGATGATATCATTTGTCAACAATAATGTGTTTTGTTGCAAAATGGTAACATACAAAATGCATATATTATGGTGAGATAAACCATACACATTTTCCAATCTAGAAACACTCCTCTATTTGATATTAAATATTTTGGAAAAACATTTGATAACATAAATTGGAGTTGTCTTATCAAATGCATGCGAGCATATGGCTTCCTAGCTAGATGGATCCATCAGATCACATCATGTATCAACACCTACCACTTCTTGACAATCATGAATGTGAACCCTTTCAATATTTCAAAAACACAATTGGATTGGGATAAGGTGATATTCTATCACCATACCTCTTCATTCTGGTCACATCTATCCTCACTAGGATGATCAAACTAGGGGTACAACACAAACTCATCTCGGTTCCCATAGTCTGTACAAAGAACATTGTTCAATATGCCAATGAGAGTATCATTTTCCTATCACTTAGTAGTTATAATGTTACTAATACTATATGCACTCTTAGTCTTCTCTCCTACATCTCAAGCCTTAAAATTAATCTACATTGATATTCCATTGGCAACACAGTGGTTCACATACATGACTTACAAAGATACCAAACACTTCTTAATTGTAAGATCATACACTCTTGTTCACCTACCTTGGCCCGTCGGTTTCCCCATATAATATGTCGTAAAAAGCTTGAATCCTATCATGTCCAGACTTAACCAACATCCTTCACTCATGGAAAACCACCTTTTCAAGATCATGTAGGCTAACTCACTCTTCTGAATGGCTCACTGACCTCTCTCACCACCTTCTTTCTTAGTTTCCACCTCTCCCCGTCAGATGGTACTTCCTTTGGAAATATATGAGCCACAAATTCCATATGGCGCAATTGGACAACATATGTGCCCCAAAAATCTATGGGGATTGTGTATAACTATTATTAAAACTCAGGCTTTGTGTGTGATTTACAAAATTAGTGTGACTTTATGCTCTGACAGGCATTGCATTCAAAAATACCATGTGATTAATAAATACTATTTTAAGAATGAACCATGGTGGACGATCATACTCCAAGGTGTCACACCATTCATAATCTATACATAATCAAACATAGTATTTGCACCCCACCTCACTACACAAACAACATCAAGTTCTAGACAGATCCTCGGTTCCCATGGGGCTCATTATCAAAAAATTTGTCCTTAACATCAATATTTCATATAGATTATTCCACCTGACTACAGATAAAATGTTACTTTAGGAAGTAACTCCACAAACCTATTGAAAAGAACTCTCATTTCTTACTTCCAATAGGAGACACAATCAAATATCCTTCTCAGCTTGAAATAAACACCACAAATTGCATCACATGGAAATGGGGCACCAAGTACTTCCCTAAAGCATACCTTCCCTACAAGTACAGAGGACACATTTCTCAACGACATATATATGGAAAGCCAGATGTCCAACAATAACACAACTCCTCATTTGTCTTATATGATATGACATGATTTTTACATGCCAACATATGCACAAAAGAGGGTTCCAGGTTCATATATATGTCCTCTGTGTACACAACACAAAGAAACTGCACTATCTTTTTTGCAAATCATATATCTACCATATTAAGAGAACACTACATCACCTACCATCCCGATCAACATATAGGAGCAACAGACATACATAATATGTTCATCAATGCCACATCAAAACATCTTGACACCTGTCAATAAAAAAGGCTCATCGCATCCACCATTTGGGTTATATGGACTAAAAGAAACAACTGGAAAATTCAACAGAGCTTATTTGAGACATCGACCTTACATATCATATGTTTTTACTTTGTAGAAGAACATGGCTTAGAAGCTCTCATGAAGGAAAACAAACTAACTCTTACGGTAGCGGATATTATAGGACGGTGTCCTATACTTTTTTGTATAGGACAACCAATCACAATGCAGTAATCCCTTCTCACTCATCTTTAAAACCCAATCCCCTACAAAAATTAAGGAGAGAGGAAACGCAAATTCTCCAATATAACGCAATCTGATTGGGTCCTATGGAGTTTCTATAGGACTCGTCCTATAGAAAACACGTCGAACTCTTACTCACTTCGGCTAGGCTGTAGTGACACATAGGACTCGTGCACTTGAGCAGATTTCCTACTCTATTACTCACTTCGGCAAGGCTGTAGTGACACACAAGACTTATACACTTGAGCAGATTTTGGATGATGTCCGGTTAAGATTTGGGCAAGCTTACACTCTTTACGCACGGGCAAACCAACCCCCAAACCGCCGCCACGTAGCGGATGGTGATTGAGTGGTTTTTTTGAAATTATGCAATAGGAAAATAAATTTATTTCGCTTATGACTTTTGACCCGTAATGAATTTTTTAATTAAATAAAAATTGTTGGTTTCGTTACGAAAAATGCAATATAACAAGCCTACTGTTGACATTTTTTTGAGATAAAAAATACAAAAATGATATATATAGATTAATTGACAATCAATTATGGTACCCAAAAATGGTTATTGACACTCAAAAATGGTTTGTTGACGCCCAAAATGGTTAATTGACACCTAGAAGTATAAAGATGGCGTCTAAATAAGGTATTGACAACCAAAACAACTATTTAACCATTTTTTAGTACTATTTAGCCATTTTTGGATGCTATGGCGCCCATAAATAGTTATTGACACCCAAAAAGGATTAATTGACGCCCATAATGGTGCATTTACAACCAAAAGCATAAAGATTGTGCTCAAATAAAGTAATTGACGCCCAAAATGGTTCATTGACACCCAGAAGTTTAAAATGATGCCTAAATAAGACATTTTTAGATGTTATGGCGCCCATAAATGATTATTGACACCCAAGAATGATTAATTGAAGCTTAAAATGTCCATTGACACCTAAAAGTATAAAGATGACACCCAAATAAGGTAATTGACGCCCAAAATGGTTCACTGACACTCAAAAGTTTAAAATGACACTTAAATAAGGCATTGACAACCAAAACAACATAACGACACCAAATATGTCTTTTTGACACCTAAGACCACTAAATGACACCCAAAATGGTTCATTGACACCTAGTATTATAACGACGCCAAAAAAGGTCTAATGACACCCATAAATGACTATTGACACCCAAAGATGATTAATTGACGCTCAAAATAGTTAATTGACATCCAGAATAATCTATTCATATCATTTTTACATATTTTTTGTTAAAAATATCAATATTAGTCTTGTTGGAATACATTTTTCATAACGAATCTAATAATTTTTATTTTGTTAAAAAATTCATTATTATTCAAAAGTTATTAACAAAACAATTTTATTTGCATATTACGCAACATATTCTAACTCATCTAATTAAAATCTGCCACGTCATCACCTCTAAATAAATCAGTCTCTCTTCCAACAAACCACTCCTTCCCTGGGCATAAAACGTGTTTGCACCGGAATCATTTCCGGATGAAGTTAATGATGTATGAGGGCCATCTTCTTCTCTATGTTGACTTCTGCTGTCAAGCTGCCTCCCCCTTTTACACAATTATCTTTTACATATTTTTGGTACTCTATAACTATGATCAGTGAATCTAGAACACAATCATGGGATACCGCCGACTCCACCACCGCCACCCCCACCTCCGCCTACGGTACCATACGGGCTGCCACTATAGAAACCGCCCCCTTGGCCACCACCAACATACCCAGGGCCGTAGCTAGCGCCGCCACCGCCTCCCCATCCGGCTTCGTACCTCCCTCCACGGCCAACATATGAACCACTGCCACCTCCGCCAACCCCCAGTAGGCGTGTTTGACCCAGAGATGCCTACCGGTTGACCTCCACCCCCATTATATTGAGCAGCGATGGAGGTAATCATGCCCAGCAAGCCGATAATAACAAGTGCGAGATGAAAGATGACATATTTGAAGCCAGAAGAAGCTTCCATGACTAGTTTTAGGAGTCTGTGTCTGTGATCGTGGAATATAATGCGTGTTTGGTTGTAGATGAACGACGGGATCGGGGAATTGCTATGTATTTGAAGGGGGCAGAAATGTGGGCGTTATATAGTTATGGAAACAGAGGTTTCGTCAAAATAAGCCTCGTATATATATGTCCGAGTTGCCTTCACAAATGACTTTCTGTCCTCACGACGCCGCAGGGTTCGTTCCGGAGGCCTTATCCAAGTACAAGACATTCTCAGATGAATGTGATTGAATTTGATTGTTAACTACATCCATCAAACTGGAAGCAGCATTTGTCCGAGTACTGCATATGTGAGAACGAGCGCCTAACAGTGGAAAAGGATATCTCATTAGAACTATCCCAAGGTCTCTGTAAGAAATAATTCTATACATATTCCGCATTCACAATACAATCTGATAAAGACCGAGGGAGTCCATAGAGTACCAGTAAAACAGGCCGGATTCGTAAAACAGGAACAGCTCCAGGGGTCTTTGCCAGTTCAGGTCTCCGATGAATGGACTAGTTCGTTATATTGGACACAGAAAACAATTGATTCTCCACAAAACATGCATTTTTATAAGAATGTGTAAAAACAAGTAATATACGATCAGGTCCGGATCCCACAGTTGGTTAGATATTCACGAAAACAGTTTCAAGAAATACATTAGACCTAAAAATACTGAAAAGGAAGATCAAGGAAATCATTTGTGGTTCTCTGAGTTAAGCAAGAATTAGTTCCTAGTCCATGCCGTCAGAATGATATTTGTGGATACTCCGTTGGGCTTTGAACTTGATCATTCAGAGAGGACTTCTCCACATTCAACATATCCTCCACATTCAACACATCTGCTTTCATGGGTTATTGGTCATTTAGGCCAGGTTTCTAAGTTCAACCTCTAGTTTTTGGGCAACATTTGATCCATTTCAGTGGAAAATAGAACACTCAAAAGAAGAGGTATTTTTAATGGGAGCGAGAAGTTATAGTATGCACAGAGGGATTTTTTTCAAGAATCCGACAATATCTTGCTTTCCAAATGTTTCATCAATATGAGTCACCTAAACTATGTTGGTTGGTACATACTAAACTGCAATATGAGAAAAACAATTGTAGTAAAGGATTCTATTCTCATGGAAGGGAAAACAGTGCAGCGTATTTCGTTAACGGTTTATTCATCCTCTATGTACATAAGACAAATATTCACTTATTTGAGTTCCTTTTCAAGATCATCATGAAGTGTGAATTTCATTAAAATTTACTAACCATTGATGACTTCAAAACGAATGTTGGGACCTTCAATTGTGAAACTTGAAAATATAGTCTACAGGTAGTGAATAGACTACAACAATATTTTTGAAAATTCTCAACAAAGCTATTTATTAGCAATTTTTTATAACAAAAACAAGTGAAGTAAACAAAGAGGAAGAAGAAGGATGGAGATGTTTATCGAACGCGCTTCAGAAACTACAAACGGTTTCCTAGTCTGCGTTTAGCTAGTCGGTTTCTCAATGACTATGTTTTGGTAAACAATCCTTATCCAAATAGTTGAGAGGGAGTACAATTTACAATTTTATGTTTAAAATAAAATAAATACTAGATAGTATTGACTATCATCTCCTCAGGAACATTGTTGCCGAAGATCACCATTGTTTCCTAGTAGAGCCTCAGGGAAACCACCTTGATACATTTTTTACTTATGGCTAAAGGTAGATCACCACATCTTGTCCTCTTTTCTAGGCTGAAAGAGGACCATCATTGTTGCCGCTTCACTCTCACTGAAGCATCTCTAGAAGACTTCATCACATGAGATAGAGATTAGGAGAAGGAATTACACAAGGAAAGTACACTAGGATTTTCTTGATGTGCTTCTCTAAAGAGTAGACCATCTTTGAAAATAGAGAAGCTCTATTTGAGAACAAAATGAGTCTCTAAGACACAATATTGTTAATGTAACATCCCTGACCTGGGTTATGATTTAACCCTAGATGTTTTGCCTAATAAGGTTAAGTAGATTCTTAATCTTATCTTGGGAAAAGTAATTAGGGCTCATGAGAAACTTATGTTTCAATTTTGGTCCTGTTCGAACAATGTTGAAGCAATGTTTGCTTATTTTGGACTAAAGTGCAAATTACCCAAGTTGAGGGGTCAACTTGCAAATGTTGCATGGTAAGATGTTCCTATGATGTTGAGACATCATAAGAATGAATATGATGTAGTGGTATGGTTTTCACAAGCTTGGGCACCAAGATTAAGCTTGTAAAGCAGTGTTGTGCATTAAAACCTAGTTTTGGTGAAAAGTGCAATTTACCCAAAACCTAGGGTTCAATATGCAAATTACCACTTCAATAAGGTCCCTAATGTTTCTTGGAATCATATAGAGAAAATAAAATGAGATGGGTGCCTCATTTGAATTAAGTTGGAGGAGAGAGAATCTTGATATTAAAATAATCAAGATTAATGCCTAATTGAAACCCTAATTTGATTTAGGACAAAAATGAATAAAAATAATTGAATGGCTTTCAACCAAAATGTTTTGGGTTGATTTTGAATAAGGATGGACATTCCTTTGCCATGATAAGGAACGAAAATATCCTAAGTAGGTGAAATTCCACTCACCTTATTATAAGAAAAAGAAAACCCACTCACATATGGATATTAATATAATAAGCATTAAGGTGCTTAATTTGATTTTATTTAAATCAAGGATAATGAAGGAGAATTAAAGGCAAAGGAAGGTGCCTCGTCCTTAAGGGATTTGAGTGGGAAGAGGCGGCCATATTTTTGGAATTTAATGCATTTTAATAATGCATTTTCTCTCTCATCAATTTCCTTATAAAAGTGCCTTTTTCAAGCCAAATGAAAGGCTATTTTCGGATTTTCTTCTTTCCCTTGCTTGAAAAACCGACCAAGGAGCTAGGGAGGAGCAGGAGGACGCCTCCCAACCTGTTGGCAAGCTCTTGACCTTCGTTTTCCTTGATTTCATGGTGGAAATCAAAAATAAATCATGGATTCCTTCTTATTTCGATCTCCTCTTCAACCCTAGCCAACTTTTGCAATCAAAAGCTTGAGGACGAGCCTAGGGGGAGTTGCTAGAGCTTCATCCACCATTAATGGCGTGAGCTTGGAGCTTTGGAGCTCAATTGGAGGCGGGTTTTATAACTCAAACCCTTAATCATTGCTATTGCATCAATCATCTATGCTTTGTTGATTGATTTCTTCAATTTGATACATACTTGATTCTTTGCTGCAATTTCCATCAAGAACGGTTGCTGTTCTTGGGTGCACGAAGGAAGATGATGATGACATCATCATAAGAAAGTACCTCACCAAATATCTAGGGAGCAAATGATCTCATTGGTTGGGACCAAACGATTTCACCAAAACCATTTGGTGGCAAACGGTTTCAAAACCGTATGAAAGAGTTGACCAAGCGTGGACCGTTTGGGAATCGCGTTCCTAATTATGTAGGCTAATGACCCTCAAAATTTGAGGGGTTAACTCCCAAGGAATCGTGAGTTGAAGCCTAATCAATTAGGGAAACCTAATTGGATTAAGTGCTGATTTTCAACCTGATCAACTTGACCTGCTTGGGAAAACGGTTTCAAGACCGTTTGAGTGCGTTGACCAAGTGTTGACCGTATGAGATTTTTGTTCATAATGATGTTGGTTAATGACCCTCCAAATTTTAGGGGTTAACTCCAAAGGGATCATGAGTTGAAGGCTAATCAATTAGGCAAACCCTAATTGAAAACAGTGCTGAAATTCCAATGAGTTAAGTTGAGATTTTGGGTTGATTAGCCCAAACGGTCTCAAGACCGTTTGGGGATCACCCAAACGGTCTCAAGACCGTTTGGGGATCACCCCAAGACCGTTTGGAGGTCTGGGGTCAAGTATAGTTGACCAATTGAAGGTCCAAAGGTACCAAATCATACTGCAACTAAATGCTGATTTGTTGATCAACTAGATAGACCAACCCATGATGATTTTTCACTAAAATCCAAAGGTTGGATGGGAAAACGGTCTCAAGACCGTTTGGAGCTCATCCAAACTGTCTCAAGACCGTTTGTTGGTCACCCAAGACCGTTTGGAGGTCTAGGGTTGAGTATGGTTTGGTGTTTCACGTTGGCAGTGAAAGTTCATAACACTTATGACTTCACAAGCAAAGAGCGGTGCCTAGTCACACATCAGTGCTACCCAAGTGAAAGTAGAAAGTTGGAGAACAACTTTCATCCTACAATCCGTGAATGGTGTTACAGCAAATGTATAATTCCTTTGTCACTAATATCCCGAATGAACTCGAGGCATGGAACAGTCATCCTTTCAACGTTCATTCACTTCCTTGATCTCAGAGTAGACTGGAAGAGATATGTATGACATCAGTATCACATATTGATTCACACATGCGTGCACGCCTTTATCAATCCTACGCATCAAGTGGCCATGGATATCAAACTCCCTCAGGAAGGACAAATCCCATATCTATCACTCGCCCCTCAAAAGCCCCATGTGTCAAAGCCACCCAATCATCACCTTTATAACAACTCATGTTTCAGGACTACGTTTGATGATGTCAAAGTGTGCCCAACGACATGTGTTGAGTGCAGTGATTTCAGGTCTAAGAATCACACTCACCACCATCACTGTGGGTACTGACTGTGACTACCATCTCATGGTTCCATGTGTCAAACTCACGGTGGGTCTGTTCGGTACCTTGTTCTCTAACAAGTACCTATGTGTTTGGTTTGATATCTCTATATCATGACTAATGAGATTCTGTCATCAACCAACACCACAATCTAGTCTTATGTGTCATTGTTGTCTATCTACCTTCCACAATGACATCCGACTAGGGACATAACAAGAATGTACAAACTCTTAGCATCCGTGTGATCTCATCGTTCAGGTCCTCAACCTGAAAGCATACGTCATTGAGTACTGTCATTCTCTAGACATTCAATCTGTTCTATCACTATCTCATATGACTGAACCAGAAAGAATTGGAAGCTTGCCTTTGATGTTTATCAAATCAATCTTAATGTATCCCACCAATCATCCCATGATTGGCTCTCAGGGTATACATACCAACAGACTCCAACTTGCACTGCGAGCCAATCATCCATGAATCATACTCATAGTGATCTTCAGACATGTCCCACATGTTGCTGTGCTCTAGTGCCAACATAGTGAGTAATGACAACACCTTGCCAAAGTCTGTACAAATTGCATGTCTCGCATCTCTTCGCTGTACGTCATACGTATGAGATGGAGTTGTCGTAATATGCGATCTAGTATTCCTTTTGCTAACCTTTAGCCACATTGCATGATCAAGGATTCCAGACTTATCATCAATGAGTGGAATATAAGTTCATCTTATGAACTTTCAGATCCATATAGTATCCACTGTTGTTCACTAACACCTAGATACTCGGCATTTCCTTTTTAAATGGCTTTATTGGAACACTTCCAATTATCAACAAACATTCTCTTTTATACATCTCTTATATATTTTGCGATTAATTTTCTGTCCTTTCGGAAGTTCGCATCAATGTAACTCTTTACATTAAACTCTTCCTTATCTCCATAGAACTAGTACTTCAAAAGCACTTATCAAGTTCTCACGATATTCCAGTAACCCTTACTGGAAGTAGACAGACATCCACTCGTCATGTCCTACATACGAGTTATCAGGATGAGCACATCATATTGCCATGTTCTACATACAAGATGATGAATGCATTTTATTCTTGCCATGTCATACATGCAAGATAATGGGATGATTACATACATGATAGATCCATATCTATTCTTAGTGTTTCCATTCTTCATAAGAATTGGACACTTGGCCTTGGGATACTAATTCCATGTAACATGGACAAGTTTTCTCCCACTGAATCTGTGCATACTGAACACTTCAGTACAGATTGCCAATGTATGCTTTCTCTTTCCAGGTCAAGAGATTTTCTAGAACTATCTCTATAGATCTCTATTCCTATCACATAGGAAACATCTCTATCTTCATTAAAGATAATTTCCACTTTTGGATTTCCAATCTAGAACATTTCCATTTCACATCAATATGTGGAATGTGAATACGCTCCCACTAAATCACAGATCCCTTCTTTATCTTTGACATATCAGTCAAACCCTTTGACTATATCATCAAAGTAAAGATCCAATTTTGAGTTGCTTGTAATCAATTAATCACATTGATTAGTCCATTGTAACTTATAGACTTCATTTGCATTAGTGGATTCACAAACCTTATAGGCTGTGTCACGTACACATCCTGGTTTTATTCCTTACTGGAATGCAGTTTTAGTATCCATATGCCAAATGTCTTAGTCATTAAGTTGCAATCAACAAGCATCATCCTTCTCAAAATGTTATCCATGTGTCTTAACACTTAAGACTTATTTGTACTTATGGATATGATCCAATGAGTGCTACCATCAAGGTCATACCTTATGGTTCACATGGATGTCATTTAGGATGTAATGGTCATAAACCATAACTCAAGATTCGGTTCCTCATATTTATCTTGAAAGTTGACTCATCACATGAACAACTGATCACATAGATAATTGAGGTGTATCTGTTAAAGATATAAGAACTCACAACCCTTGTGATTCTTAATTTCTTTTATTAGTGTGGGGTATTCATTTTATTAAGAAGAATTCAGTTATTTGATAATCATTCTCTAACTCCTTAGAGTATGATTCCTTCTTGATTCAGACATCACCATGCCTTAATCATGAGTTTACTATGATACACTATCATAATCACTCATAAGGATCTCAAACATTTGGTCCAAGTATTTCATTCATTGATCTCATCAAGAATTAATACTTTACCAAATTTGTACTTCATTTATGATAATCTTGAACACTTCAAGATATTCATATTGGTATTTCTCTAAACACCATTCGAAGTATTAACATTTATTCCAATAGGTATGTAAATACATCACATGTATTATACCTAATAGGATAATAACTCTCCCACTACATTAGTGAAGATTGATTAATCATGTCCAAGATATTCATGTCTCTTACTAGTTCTATAACCAAAAGAGTCTAGATTTATCCATCACATGGAAACTAGAAATGAATTTCTCATGATTAATGCTAATTAAATTGTTTGAGTTATCTATAACTTTTAGGTATCGTCTTATCTTATGCATATCAAATATCACAAGATAAATAAGGCATTGCCACAAAGATCACATCTTTATAAATTGAAACATCTCTTTATTAATTGCCATCATTGTCATACAATATGCAAAAATAAAGTGTTTCTATCTATTGGAAAGTATGAAATAGCAGTTCATAACTGTATTGCATGCCTTATTGGCTGAAAATAAACTAAAGTATTCCTATCTTTAAAGGCAACACTTGCCCCAAGTAAGAATGCTTTACACTTTACATCTTGATATCATATATCTCAAAAAGTGTTACAAGTTTATTTACATGACACCTTCAAGTAGAGGCTTCAGTCGCCTCCTTCTTCTTTTATTCTTCCAGGTAGAGAGGATAATTCCTTTTCCAATGTCCTGGCTTTTGACAATGGTGGCAATTTCCTTTCTTTGTCACGCCTCCCTTGGCCTTGAGAGCTGAAGATGGCTTGGACTCCTGGCTAGCTTCAGAACCTTTATTAGCTTTGAACTTTCCCTTGCGCTTGGACTTGCCTTTCTTGCTCGTGATCACCATCACGGACTTAGGCTTGTCCTTTTTCATCTGTAACTCGGCTGTCCTCAACATGCCCAACAACTCTGACAGTGGCCTATCAAAGTTGTTCATGTTGTAGTTCATCACAAGCTGACTGTAAGATTCTGGCAACGATTGCAGTATCACGTCAGTAGCCAACTCTTGGCTCAGTGGAAATCCCAGTCTTTGCAGGTTCTCCACATACCCAATCATCTTGAGTTTGTGAGGACCAACTGGATCTCCTTCTGTCATGACACACTTGAACAACGCCCTAGAAACATTGTACCTCTCTTGCCGTGCCTGATCTTCATACATGTTCCTGAGATGCAGAATCATCTCTATGACACCCATGTTCTCATGTTGCCTCTGCAACTCATGGTTCATTGAACATAGCATCAAGCACTTTGCATCAATGGCATCATCAGAATGCTTCTTGTAAGCATCCCTTTCTATTTTTGGTGCATTAGGAGCGGGTTCCTCTGGAATTGGAGTATCCAGGACATAGAGCTTACGCTCTTGAGTGAGAACAATTCTCAATGTCCAATACCAGTCGTGGAAGTTCGTCCCATTTAGCTTGTCCTTGTCAAGGACCGATCGCAAAGAAAAGTTGTTGTTGTTTGTTGCCATTTGAACTACAAAAAGGAAAATATGCAATTTTAGTCCAAAACTCATTTTTGACTTATTTGATTGATTTGAAAGTTTGACGATATAATTAGGCCTTTAATTAATTATCGCTCCCACTATTTTACTTCAAATTGATAGCCCTCACCATCAATTCGGAAGATTGCAGCGTACAATCTTCTAGTGGGCAAGATCCTGAAATCCTCTAAATCATGAGTCAGCTTTGGCTGATCGTCCACAACTTAGATCTCTCAGGTAGACAACTCTTGCCAATTGCATAATATGCAACTCTTGATAAGATGTCATTTACAACTCCTTGCAATGATCATCTCTATGCCTCAAGGTACTAGATCCCATCTAGATCACCTTGTTAAGTCCGACCCAAAGCAAACACGATGAATATGCACCCTGCTTTGGCAGACCCACACATTCATCCTTCACGCTTCCACGAGATAGACGGTGCACCACGCTTTGGCGTGCCCACACTTGGTCGATCAAGCTTTTCACGTGTGTTGCATTTGGAAGGCATCTAAAACTTAATATTTTAATGAGGGATTTGGTTTTATATACATATACATATACATATCCAATCACCACAATACATAGTACGTATCATATACATGCTATATCCCACAGAAAACATGCACAAACGATAAAAAGCGATGATTATGGCCATCCTAATGTGATTCCTCGAGCCAAGAGGAATCACGGTCATCTAGGTCTACATCATATGCAACCTGTACAAGATGAACTATGTGCCTTGCCATCCGAGTAGATCAACTCATCACATGAATGATCTGTACTCTCCAGCCGGTCGTCTGGGTGCCACCAGCCGATCGGTTGGCTCCTCCAACCGATCGGTTCGCCTGGTCGTCGTGCATCTCGTCATGTCCGCCACCCGCTCGTCTCGCTCCTCGAACCAGTCATCAACCAATCGGTTCACTCCTTGAACCGACCGTCTGGAACGTCAACCGATCGGTTCACGCCTTGAACCGATCGTTTCAGCTGTCGTCTTGATGTCTGTCGGTCTTTGACATAACAGGAAATAAAAATTCTATCCTATTTATTACATTGCTTTAAAAAAGAAACCCCGATTTACATTCGGGGGGAGCAAAGGTAGGAAGAATCTCGAATTATTTCGAGTTACATCA
This sequence comes from Alisma plantago-aquatica, assembly GCA_963693085.1. NCBI lineage: Eukaryota > Viridiplantae > Streptophyta > Magnoliopsida > Alismatales > Alismataceae > Alisma > Alisma plantago-aquatica. Next base: position 811,541,842 of record OY856411.1, read on the forward strand.
GGATTAAGAGAGGGAAGATCGGTGCGCAGACCGAGATGTAAGCAACCACACACAACCAATCACAGATAGGGGTTTATAGGCCATAATCATGCTACATACATCCACCACAAAACTCGTTTAAGGGTGATGCGTATCGAGTGCATTAATAATACATATCATATATGTAATTAGGGATTTGCGGATTGGACATGCATAAAGTCGATATTATTCGCATCGTATGCAATAAATAAAGGCGACAAACCAAAATCGATCATATCGATATTCCTAAAATATAGAGCAGTTGACGTGGCTCTGATACCACTATTGGGTTTTATGGGAGACAGAGAAGGCAGCGGAAACAAAAAAAAAATTCTCCCCAACCCACACCGAGGAAACGCGTCAACGTATATATAATAGGAAAGGATGGTTTGCGGAATCATACCTTGTCCCGAGGCTTGCTCGGCGACAATACCTCGCGCAATGCGCGGTCTTCAACTCAGGACTTCGACGGCGTCTGTGCAGCTCCTGTTCGCACCGGGACTGAAGACTCCTACTCGAACCGGACTGTCGGATGACAGTTATCCTCCTAAGCGGCAGTGTCCTCCCGCCTCTGTAGTAGTCCACACGGACCACCTGGAACTCCACACTCCTTGTCCCACAAGGAAGTGGAAGGAGTCGCACCCTCCTGTTGACGTACTAGTCGCCAACACACTCTCCTGCCTCCTGTTGCAACTGCAGTTGTCCTTCCCTTGCTGCACCTCCCTTTTGCAGAAAGCACTTGCTCGGGCTCTCTCACGGTTACCAAAACCAGAGAGAACGACAACTTGCAGAGAAACTGGTTGCACTGAGCTGTACTATGAGAAGCCCCCAATACCCCTATATATATAGGAGAGTCATGGGTCAGGGTTCTCCATCCCGGGCAATGCGAGACTAAAAAGCAGGAGTAGAAGGGTTCGGGATTTTCCACCAAAAGCAACCATCTCGCAACCTGAACTGATCGGTTCACTGCTGAACCGATCGGTTCGGCCATTGAGCCGATCGGTTGGACCTGAGCCGACCGTTTGGGGCACTCCAACCGATCGGTTGGTGCCCTGAACCGATCGGTTCATGGTCCTAATCCGGCTCAAAAAGAATTTCTTTGTTTCTTTCCCAATTGGTATCGAATACCAATATTATTCCCAATCGAATTGGGCAATTTGAAACGAAAGGAAAATTCTCACTAATCCTACTTTCCCAAGTTGCTCGATTGCACCAGTTGAACCGATCGGTTCAACACTTGAACCGGTAGTTTCACACTGTGTATGAGCCGATCGGTTCAACAATTGAACCGAACGGTTCAGCAACCTCAGCCGACCGGTTCATCACATGAACCGATCGGTTGGGAATGCAGGTTGTGCAGAATCAGTCAAATGCGATTTCAATCAATCCGATACTCCAATCAATGCGTCCAACACCTTGAACCATACGATATTGAGCCATCGACTGATTGAGTGTTTAATTGAACTACCAAACTCTTTTAGTAATCAATCTAAACATTGCTTGTGGACAAAAACTCCTCTTCCAGGTTAAATCCTATGTGTGTGACCCTGCAGGTCCATTTCACATTGGCAGTGAAAGTTCATAACACTTATGACTTCACAAGCAAAGAGCGGTGCCTAGTCACACATCAGTGCTACCCAAGTGAAAGTAGAAAGTTGGAGAACAACTTTCATCCTACAATCCGTGAATGGTGTTACAACGAATGTATAATTCCTTTGTCATTGATATCCCGAATGAACTCGAGGCATGGAACAGTCATCCTGTCAACGTTCATTCACTTCCTTGATCTCAGAGTAGACTGGAAGAGATATGTATGACATCAGTATCACATACTGATTCACACATGCGTGCACGCCTTTCTCAATCCTACTCATCAAGTGGCCATAGATATCAAACTCCCTCAGGAGGGACAAATCCCATATCTATCACTCGCCCCTCAAAAGCCCCATGTGTCAAAACCACCCAATCATCACCTTTATAACAACCCATGTTTCAGGATTGCGTTTGATGATGTCAAAGTGTGCCCAACGACATGTGTTGAGTGTAGTGATTTCAGGTCTAAGAATCACACTCACCACCATCACTGTGAGTACTGACTGTGACTACCATCTCATGGTTCCATGTGTCAAACTCACGGTGGGTCTGTCCGGTACCTTGTTCTCTAACAAGTACCTATGTGTTTGGTTTGATATCTCTATATCCTGACTAATGAGATTCTATCATCAACCAACACCACAATCTAGTCTTATGTGTCATTGTTGTCTATCTACCTTCCATAATGACATCCGACTAGGGACATAACAAGAATGTACAAACTCTTAGCATCCGTATGATCTCATCGTTCAGGTCCTCAACCTAAAAGCATACGTCATTGAGTACTGTCATTCTCTAGACATTCAATCTGTTCTATCACTATCTCATATGACTGAACCAGAAAGAATTGGAAGCTTGCCTTTGATGTTTATCAAATCAATCTTAATGTATCCCACCAATCATCCCATGATTGGCTCTCAGGGTATACATACCAACAAAGAGGACCATCATTGTTGCCGCTTCACTCTCACTGAAACATCTCTAGAAGACTTCATCACACGAGATAGAGATTAGGAGAAGGAATTACACAAGGAAAGTACACTAGGATTTTCTTGATGTGCTTCTCTAAAGAGTAGACCATCTTTGAAAATAGAGAAGCTCTATTTGAGAACAAAATGAGTCTCTAAGACACAATATCGTTAAGATTTTCTTCAGTGAATTTTGCAGCACAAGTGTATGTCACAATGATCAAATATGAACTATATATATAGAAATATATTGTTGTATTTCCTGTTTTAGAATTCAATTTTCAGCCAACGTTTAACCTATATTGCTTGCAATAGGAACCACACAGCTCCTTATATGTGCTAGTGGTCCCGAAGAGGTTAGGACCTATCAAGGGCATGAGAATTTACAACTGATTGGTTTGGCTTGTGTATTTCTCGTTAAATAAAAAAAAAACACGCACACATTCGTTCGCTCGCCCGCCCGCCCCGCCTGACTCGTGGATTTATCTTTTTACGAAATATTTTATTTTATTTTGTTTGTCCCGAAACGACGTTTTATTTTCTGTGTTACGTCGTTTGGAGTTCAATTGACAGCATTTAAGACATAGAAATAAAATCTCTCTTGACTACTCATTTAAGTCGGCCATTAAACGTGATGTTAAAGGCGCACGTTGGAGAGACCAACAGGTGCGGCAGTTACAGCGGTGGATGAGACACACTCCGTATAAGGAGGCATCCACTCTCATTTGAGAGATATAATAGACAAGAGATACATAGAGAGATACTGAGAGACAATACTTGAAAGCAATTCATTGGTTCCTTTGTTGCTGTAGTGTGGTTCCTTTATTATTATATTGTTATTCCTTTCATGTTGTATAGCGGTTCCTTTGTTGTTGTACAACAGTTACTTTCTTACTCCACTATAGTTCGTTTTACAGTGGTTCCTTTGTTGTTGTACAACGGTTAATTTCTTACTCCACTACAGTTCGTTTTACAGCGGTTCCTTTCCTTCTATACAACGGTTCCCGTTCTGTTGTACTGAGGTTCCTTTCCTGTAGTACATCTGTTTCTTTACCCCGCCGCAACAAGCCTATTCTCCTGAATACGACCACTCCTTGCCACTGTCTTGCGTCGATGACTACTTCATGATGTCTTTTTGCTATTTGCGGCCAAGGGCTAAGGAACAAGTTCAACACAACACTCTCGCTTGCACCGAGCGGCTGTACCAGAGTTGGGGTGGTTGAATCTTAGAGATAGACTGTCGGAAACGCTTGTGCTAGGAGTGGAGGAATCTGTCTTGAAGATAGTGTTTCACACATCTTCATCTCAGGCTTTGGAATTTGATTTCTAAACTCATTTGTCGTTTTCTACAAATCCGAATTACAGTTAATATTACTGCTACATATAGGTGGTTAACTGCTTGCAATTATCTAATTAACATCTGTCTTATAGCAACTCAAAATTTCTAACATTTTCAAGACAGACTTAATCTGTTTACTGCTCTGTTTCAGATTGTATAAACAATTGTATAGACAGACCAATTCGTTCCTAAAATAGTTGTTAATTAGATATACATCTTACTACATGTTTGATGGATTCAAAAATATGCTATTACTTGACGATGTAGCCTCCCATCATCCAGAACGCTTTTCTGGTTTGCACTTCCATCGTTGGCAACAAAAAATGTGATTTTAGCTTACATCTCTTGGACTTGGGTGTGCCATCTTACCACCTGAAGACTCTGCTCCTGTTGTGCCTCCACCACAACCCACTAACCTCCTTATTGGAGAAGTCGGTCCTGAACATGTTGTTCCTGAACCCGTCGTTCCCACTCCTATTTCAAAGGAGACTGATTACCTATGTCATGGTAGGATCCTATCTACCTTATTAGATGAACTGTATGATATATACCATAGGATCTTAACCGCATTGAACTGTGGACAACCTTAGACTCAAAATTTGGTCTAGAAGATAATGGTCTTGAGCGTTGTGCTTTTGTTGAATGGCTAACATATAATATGGTTGATGATATAATTGGTGCTTATCTCTTATATAATATGTTTTCCTTGAGATTAGTCACATCTTTATAATCTGGTCAGCATGCGATTGCATACTAATCTTTATATTAATGCCAAAATCTTTCTTATTAAAAAGAAAACAAAGAAAGAAACCACAATGATAAGGCACTGGCTCAAAGTTTCGGTTCATTCAAGCCCAGAATCCACACCATTCAAGCCAACCTGACACCACTCGTTGAAAACATCATGTGAATAGTGAAGCCGTCCAACTCCACACAACCCGCACACTACCATTCCGGCATACCCTGGGCCCTCAAAACTTTAAAAGGACCCTTTCCACGCCAACAAAAACAATGCGCAACCCCAAAACTCCAAATTGACCACAGAAATCAGCCTTATCATGGGATACCGCCGACTCCACCACCGCCACCCCCACCTCCGCCTACGGTACCATACGGGCTGCCACTGTAGAAACCGCCCCCTTGGCCACCACCAACATACCCAGGGCCGTAGCTAGCTCCGCCACCGCCTCCCCATCCGGCTTCGTACGTCCCTCCACGGCCAACATATGAACCACTGCCACCTCCGCCCCAGCCGATTGAACCCCCAGTAGGCGTGTTTGACCCAGAGATGCCTACTGGTTGACCTCCACCCCCATTATATTGAGCAGCGGTGGAGGTAATCATGCCCAGCAAGGCGATAATAACAAGTGCGAGATGAAAGATGACATATTTGAAGCCAGAAGAAGTTTCCATGACTAGCTTTAGGAGTCTGTGATCGTGGAATATAATGAGTGTTTGGTTGTAGATGAACGACGGGATCGGGGAATTGCTATGTATTTGAAGGGGGCAGAAATGTGGGCGTTATATAGTTATGGAAACAGAGGTTTCGTCAAAATAAGCCTCGTATATATATGTCCGAGTTGCCTTCACAAATGACTTTCTGTCCTCACGACGCCGCAGGGTTCGTTCCGGAGGCCTTATCCAAGTACAAGACATTCTCAGATGAATGTGATTGAATTTGATTGTTAACTACATCTATCAAACTGGAAGCAGCATTTGTCCGAGTACTGCATATGTGAGAACGAGCGCCTAACAGTGGAAAAGGATATCTCATTAGAACTATCCCAAGGTCTCCGTAAGAAATAATTCTATCCATATTCCGCATTCACAATACAATCTGATAAAGACCGAGGGAGTCCATAGAGTACCAGTAAAACAGGCCGGATTCGTAAAACAGGAACAGCTCAAGGGGTCTTTGCCAGTTCAGGTCTCCGATGAATGGACCAGTTCGTTATATTAGACACAAAAAACAATTGATTCTCCACAAAACATGCAATTTTATAAGAATGTGTAAAAACAAGTAATATACGATCAGGTCCGGATCCCACAGTTGGTTAGATATTCACGAATAGTAAAACAGTTTGAAGAAATGCAATAGACCTAAAAATACTGAAAAGGAAGATCAAGGAAATCATTTGTGGTTCTCTGAGGTAAGCAAGAATTAGTACCTAGTCCATGATTCACTAACCATTGGGCTTTGAATTTACTAACCATTGATGGGTTATTGGTCATTTAGGCCAGGGTTCTAAGTTCAACCTCTAGTTTTTCGGCAACAAATGATCCATTTCAGTGCAAAATAGAACACTCAAAAGAAGAGTTCTTTTTAATGGGAGCGAGTAGTTACAGTATGCACGGAGGGATTTATTTCAAGAATCCGTCAATATCTTGCTTTCGAGATGTTTCATCGATACGAGTCACCTAAACTATGTTGGTCGGTACATACTAAACTGCAATATGAGAAAAAACAATTGTAGTGAAGGATTTTGTTCTCATGGAAGGAAAAGCACTGTAGCGTAGCCTCATATTTCGTTGACGGTTTATCATCCTCTATGTACATAAGACAAAATATTCACTCATTTGAGTTCCTTTTTGAAATCATCATGAAGTGCGAATTTCTTTAAAATTTACTAACCATTGATGACTTCAAAATGAATGTTGGGACCTTCAATTGTGAAACTTAAAAATATAGCCAACAGGGTACTGAATAGACTATAACGACATTTTTTGAAAATTTTGAACAAAATTATTTATTAGCAATTCTTTATAATAAAAACAATTTAAGTAAGCAAAGAGGACGAAGAAGGATGAAGATGTTTATCTAATGTGCTTCAGAAACTACAACAATTTCCTAGTCTGTGCTTAGCTAGTTTGCTTTACAACCACTTGTTTTGGTAAACAATCTTTATTGAGATAGCTGAGAGGGAGTACAATTTATAGTTTTATATCTGAAAGTATAATAAATATTAGAGTGTATTCACTATCTCCTCTGAAACATTGTCATCGGAGATCATCATTGTTTCTGAGTAGAGCCTCATGGAAACCACCTCAATACATTTTCTACTTATGGCTAAATGTAGGTCACCACATCTTGTCCTCTTTTCTAGGATTAAAGAGGACCATCATTGTTTCTAGATCGTTTCCTACTACACTCACATTGAACCATCTCTAGAAGACTTCATCACACGAGTAAGAGTTTGGGAGAAGGAATTACATAATGGAAGTATACTAGGATTTTTTTATATCGAGCTCTAAAAATGGAGAACATCTATTTGAGCACAAGATGAGTTTCTAAGACACAATATGTGATAACCTAGACTTTTCTTTCTCATTTTTTATGTGATTCATCCTCTCTCTTGACTCAAATCCTATTATTGAGGTGTTTTGATGCATTTGAAATTCATCTTTTTTTTTGGTCGCGCAAAAGTCATGTTACTAGAAAACCAAAACTTTGGGTACAAACAGTGCCCCGAGGGGAAAACAAGATCACTGACAGTCCCACGCAGGGGCTCAAAGGCAGGGATCAAAAAAACAAAAAGAAGAACCTCCAGCTAAGAAGAGACCAGAGTTAATACATTTCTGTCAGATTCATGGCGAGGAGGCCCTATCGGAGCCAGCTTCATGGCTGGATCTGCCGCCATTGGCGCCCTAGTGGACCCTTTGAGGTCATCGTAGAGGAAGCAGAAGGTTTTGTGGTTAAGCTTCCGAAGGCTACGGAAAGGGAGAGGATCTTAGCGGAAGCACCGTGGATGATGGATGGATCGCTCATCATAGCACAGGCGTGGGAGCCAGGTTCCCCTCTTCCCCTGTTATCCTTTCCTAAGCTTCCAGTCTGGGTCACACTTGAGAATCCAGGCTTGCACTGGACGTCGAGAAGGCTAGGCGGGGTGGCAATCCTGGTTGGAAAGTATTTGGACATCGAAGATGCTTGTCTATCAGTGGATTGCCTCAAAGAAGCCTTGGTCTGCGTTGAGATGGAAGCGGTCTCTGCTTTCCCGAAGGAGGTAAAGATCTTTGTCGATGCATCTCCCAAGCTACTGAAGGTTGGGTACGTTGCAAAGCCCAAGATCTGCTCCCATTGCAATCAATTCAGGCATAGACTGCCATCGTGTCCTTTGACAGCAAGAAGCAAGCCGATGCCTAGTCAACTGCAACTCAGAGTAGGGAAAAATGGGGGAAGGCAAGGTGTTCGTAGGAATGCTGGAGTGACCTCAGGGCATGTGACGGGTGAACCAGCTACTGGTGGTTCCATTGAAGTCAGTTCCATTGTGGGTGGAAGAGGATTTTGTGCGACTCAGGAGCCGGACATGCATTGCTGCTCACCGGAGAGGGGATGCGAGCCACTTAACCTCGATTGGGAACTCCTCCTGTCAAGATTAAGTGCTACTCCTCAACACACGAAGCGACTTGCAATTGACACCAAACTAGCTCTAGAATATCAGCATAAAATTGCTTGGAACTCAGATGAAGCCTCATCGGTTAGTTCCTGGGATATTGACCCGGAGATGCTTGATGACTTCAGTGTTAACAAAGTCATCAAGGCAAAGAAAAAGAAGAAGACGCATAAAGAAGCTGGAAGCGAGGTTCCTTCCCCTTAATGATCAGTTTCTCTAAAGCTTGGATGGTCCAGAACAGATTTTATCACGATACTTTGGTTCTCTTACAGGAGTTTGATTCTGGATCTGTGTGGCTGTTTGGTTCTTATTGTATGATCTGTATTTGTGGGTGTTTTGATTGTAACAGGTCTAAGGTTCGATTCATCAACTGCAGTTATCCTTTAGATGACCTCTATTAGTGTTCCCTGGTATGGTGATGGGAATCAGGAGTTTTGGTCTGTTGGATGAAGTTTAGGACCAATGGAAGTGCTTCTATTTTTCAAGGAAGAAATTCGGAGTGGCAGGCTTTCCTTCTTCATGTGGTTATTTTCTTTCAGTGATCCAGCTGTTCTTTGATCGGGAGTTGTGATCAGGGAGGTCTCTGATTACTTGTTTGGTTGATGAGTTGGTGTTTCTTAAGACTTCTTTGTGGGTATGCGTTATTGAGTCTCTATGTTTCCCCTCCTCATCTTCTAAATGTGTGGTTTAGCCGATCTGTATTTGAAATTCATCTTGTGTCTATATAAAACCAATGTTGCATATCATTTCTACCTCATCCCCTCTCTCTTTCCATTTTGATACTACGTCTGGGTATCTTCTTACTACCAACATGTTCTCATTTTGTAGTGATTGTTCTTAAGTTTCCAATGCAACAAATTTCATTAAATTCCCATCTAGGATGGATATATGCTCGTTTGAAAATTCCTTGCTCTAAATTGATTTATAGCCTTTTGAATATGATTTTTCAGCCCTTATTAGGCCTCCTTGGGTGCGAGGCCCAGCAAAGGGAGGCACTCCCTTTTACCTTACCAACTCAGTGATATGTGTGCTAGTGTTTGCTTTGATCGATTGTGACTATTGGATCATGTCCCTTGGATCACCCATTCTAATCTTACGACTGGGAGGTCATCCCTTATCTTATTTCATACTACTATATTAGTAGCTTTTAGCGAAGCCAATAGCACCTCATCTTGATGTTTTTGACAAAAATGGCCTTTTTAAATGATATAAAACTTCATTCTCAGTCTTCTCCCCTCTTTTCCTCTCATTTTCGTGCCCTAGGCCTCTTTCCCAACCTCGTTTCTTCTTCCCCTTGGTCATGGCACCGCCACTACCAAATGGTTTGGGGTTTCTCTCCACTGACCTCTTCGAGATGAGGTCAGGCTTCCTTTGAGTTTACGATGGTCTGGGGACCTCATTTGACACTTTTTCTTGAAATTTTGAGGGTTAGATCCCCGATTTCTTCTACTCCGGTGAACCAGCATAGTCGCTGCAACAAGCTGCTTGTACGAGCGCAAGGTTGCCTCCATGCCAATGTTCGAAGGCGACCACTAGAGGTTGCGGATCTGGGGAAAATGCTATGTGGGAGTCACAGGGTGGTGGTCGAACACAGGCAGGTTAGAGCAAGCCCATGTGGGTCGATCCATGGGTCGATGTGGCCATTGGACCAAAGGCTCAAGGCCAGAAACAAAAAAACCAACTATCAACCATCGGATCAGTATCCAAGGGATCAAGAGGATCCATTTTAGGTAATAACTTTGAAAAATAGTATCTTCTTGATGCTATATCAAAATTATATCATCCAATATATCATTTTGATCAGAAAATTGAGCCTTATCCATTAAAAATGGTTTCAAAACCTAAATCTACTTGTGGTTCCCTTGTTTTGTCTAAAATTGATACTTTTATGTTTGTTTAAGGATGTTTATGCCCTTTTATATGTCCTTTGTGTCTCTAATGACCTCATGTTACATTGAAACTTTAAATCAGCAATATCAATCCATTGGGATCTTTTTTTATGCTTTGAAATCTTATGGATGTACCCTAAATGTTTACCCTTGACCTAAAAGGTGACTCTTTTATGGTCATGCATGATGTAATCTGATCAAGATGGAAACTTTATCCTTCATTGCTATTATATAATCACCTAACTTTGAAACCAGTTGTCTTTATGTTGTGGTGTGACACTTGTTGATTTAGATATTGTCTCCTTTTCTAATGAATAGTTCATGTGACCTAAAACCTCACTTTTGCACCTTCATATGCCCTAAATGTGATGTTTATGTACTTATGTAATTTGGAAACCTTATTCTTGTACTAAGTGGACCCTTATTATTCAAATCTCTATGTTCACTTCTTAATCAAACATTAAATGACTTATTTCTTGCAATGTCATGTAGCATGCCCATGTACTTATAGTGACTACATGTAACGTCTAGTGCCATCTAAATGCATATTTGTTTGTTTGGAATTTAACCTTGCTAAGGACATGCTCTAATGTAATATGTGTATCTTAAGATTTCAAATTACTACATTTATCATTCTAAAGCTCTACATCCTAACTTGATCTACTTAATGCCCATATGACTTTGAAATGTACCAATATTGCTTGGAAACAGTCTTGTATGACTAGTAATGTCATGTATGATCAAATCATGACAAGTACTCGATTTTGATGATTCCCATGACCCCAAATCAGTTATGGTCTCACTGTATACCTAATCTGAAGTGGATGTTAACCCTACAATCAAAACTAGCTTTGGTAATACTTGAAACTATGTTGTTAATTACATGCTTGGATGGCATGATGGGACCATGATTGATTACTTTTAAAACCTAAGTTAGGATAACATCCACTTGGACTAGAACATGTTTATATTATCAAAACCCTCCTTATCTAAGACCCATGTTATATATCTTTTGCATCTTAGGTCCTCTTGGGATGGACCATCTTTAGAGATCTTATCATAACCTGCTCATAACTCAAAGGTACACTTAATATCTTGACCCTACTATGTTATTGTCTTGTTTGTATGTATGCTCATATAAATGTTTGCCTAGATAATTACTTGTTTAAGATATTATTCCCTATGCATACTACTTTCATGTTGACTATAATATGTTGATAAACCTTAAACATAACATATAGAAATCCATTATTAATCTTGTGTACCTATCAGAATTCTCGAGGTAAGGGCACAAGGAACAAATGAAACAAGGTTAGCTCATTAATTTGGGCTTGAGTCCCTCATGTAGAAGTAGGGAGCATGAATGCCCCTCACAGACCCTTCCTCGAGTAGTGGTCAAAGGCCTATTTTGATAAAATGGATAAAGAAAATCTAAAACATATTTTGTATTAGAAGAATGTAGTTAGATGTTCTCGCCTTTTTTCTACCTCTTGTTATATGATGTTTCTAGCCAAGAAAATTTTATTATACTCTTAAAATGTTTACTTGCCTTTTCATAGCATACTCAATGCATTCACATTGATATATTTTGTTTATAGAATTTATAGTTGCCAAATGAAGGTCTGCTACATTCAAGACTCTAAGATCTTAAATGAAACGCAAATAGGTATACTTGAATCTAGAAATGGGTACATATCTCTTATCTCCATGTTTAGTATCATGTTATATTTTTAGTCTTGTTGTTATTGTTTTTACATGTATATTGCCTATGTGAAATATTGTGTCATTCTACAAATGGATGCCCCAGTCCACTCCCCTTTGGCTATGTAGCCATTAAGAGTGTGGACTTGGGTAACAAATAGTTTTGTGACAAATCGTATCAGATCTATACACATAGGCCCCTATATATGTTTAGCATAACACCTCATAAGAACCCAACAAAGATTGAAAATCCTTTTCTTATAATTTTACAGAGTCTTCTAGCATCTCATCTATTCTCTAAGGACCGTCTATGCCACCCAAGTAAATGATGATTAGTTAGATATTTTACCTTGTCTCCTCATGTGATTCTTCTCTCATGACTATTAATCACACGATTTCTCAATTTTGGCTAGTTATACATGGGAAAACTAAAACTCATTTGAAATTGCAGAAGCTGACTAAGATGATAATGCCATGATCTAAAATTGACTTGAAAACCTTATTCTACATAAGAAAGTACTCTTCAAAGTGATGCACACATGTGTATAAATTATGCAAACTCAATGATACCAAATTGGATATAAGTGCTTTCAATGTTTAAAGTAAATTCTTGATTTGATGAAATAAGGTAGAACTCATATTGTATGCCTCATGGTTGATGAGGCTCCTAATGATTAAATCGATGTTGCTTTATTGTTGATTAAACCTCAAACAAGTTGAGCAATCTTTTCCCTTATTTGATATATATAATGATTATTCTATGAAATGGCCTTGTACCCTAGATCATGATGAGAAGACTTTCTACACGAGGAAAATCCCCTATTAACTATTATCCCTCTTTATAGGCTCAATTTGAATCATATGGTGGACCTAGATTCTAAATCTTGCACTATTATACCCAAATGGTTGAGTTCTGAATCTGACTCTTAATTTCCAAAATCTACCCTTACCTTGGTCACGAAAGGAAGGGAATGCTATTATGACATCGAACTCACAAAATATCAAAATATGGGTGCCCACTAAAGATCTTGATTCTTGACTCATGACCTTGTGAAACACGATTTGAGAGTTGATACTCTCCCTTTTTCGTTATTCTTGGTACCTCATGATTAATATAGACTAGTGTGCTAGATTAGGGTGGTAGTTGACTCATGAACCCCCTAATCTAAGTCACACCCCTATTATGACTACCTATAAATTTTCATCTTATTGGTCATTTAGAGTTTGGGAAGGTAACCCCTTCAACCCAGCTTTGATTTCTTGACCTAAGTCCCTAATAAGTAAGACCTATGATGATATTGATACTCAAATTAAATCTCAATTTGATGATGAACTTGGAATATGGTGATGTTGACTATAGTTAGAAGTTAAGTTCCTAGAAAGACCTAGGTCTAGACCATTCATCAACCATGAATACCATGATAGTGGACTCGATTTTGATATCTCAAAATGTTGGTCGTATCTCGAGTGTTGCTCGAAATGTTGATCCATTGTTGGTTGATTAAATTATATGGATGAATGATCACCCCTAAGGTATAAATAGGAATCTAAAACCTAGCTTTGAAATGTTTGAAATTATAAATTTGATGTCCAAACTTGACTCTCAATATTGATTTATGAAATCTTGACTCATGATTATTGATCTTGGTTTTGACTTGACTCCTATGATCACCCTATTTGGATCTTGAGATCACCCTCGATATATGACTAATGACTCTGTGTTCCCAAACCTCAAAATTTTTGAAATTACTATGTTGATTTGCTTGATTTATTACTTAAAGGTGAGCTCCATGTGGACTAGGGTGGGACCTTCCAATTATTTTGATCATGAAAATCATGATGTTGGAATATGATGATTATCTCAAATTGTTGAATACAAAATCACAATCATGGATGAATAATCCCACCTAAGCCATTGTAGAATCTAGAACCCTAAATCTTGGGATTGAAAGTCATATTATACTCTTGATTAAAAGAGATCTATTCCTTTGACCTAATATGTTCTCTCTCAAAATTTGTGACCTATAAAATAATCTCTCCAATTCGTGATCTATATGATAATTTCTTCAAATATGTGACTCATGTGACAATGTTTCCTGTTTGATGATCGATGTGACTATGTGTTTATTTTGATGTCAATGGATTGATTTTGAAATGAGACCAATACTATATGTAGTTATGATACCTTATGGGAATATTATGATGATTTTGATAATGAATAGGAAATCTCAAATCTTGATTATGGATCAACTTAATTTTGGGGGAAAAAATATCTTTTATGGTGGGGAGGTTGTGATATCTTGAACTTTTCTCTCTCCTTCTAATGTGTGTCATCCTCTATCTTGCCTCAAGTTCTAGTATTGAGGTGTTTTGAAGCATTTGAAATTCATCTTGTGTCTATAGCTAGTGATGACACTCAACATTATATAAAACCAATGTTGTATATTGTTCTACCTCGTTCCCTCTCTCTTTCCATTTTGATATTACTTGTGGGTATTTTCTTACTCCAAACACGTTCTCATGTTCTAGAGATTGTTCTTACATTTCCAACATAATATGTTTCATTCAATTCCCATCTGGGATGAGGGAGGTATGCTCGTTTGAAGTTTCCTAGCTCTAATTTGATTTATTGCCTTTTGAAATCATATTTTTAGCCCTTATTGGGCCTCCTTGGGTGTGCAGTCTAGAAAAGGGAGGCACTCCATTTTCCCTTTCCAACTCAGTGATCCATGTGCTAGTGTTTTCTTCAATCGATTGCAACTATTGGATCATGTCCCTCAGACGACCCCCTCTAATCTGACGACTGGGAGGTCATTCCTTCCCTCATTCATACTATTATAGCAGTAGCTTTTCTGGCAGACAATAGAACCTCTTCTCGATGCTTTTTGACACAATTGGCTTGCCTAAATGCTATAAAAGTTCACTCTTAGTCTTTCCCCCATTGTTTTCCCTCATTTTTTTGCCCAAGACCTCTTTCCCAACCTCTTTTCTTCTTCCCCCTGCTCATGGCATCGCCACCACCAGCTGGTTTGGCGCTTCTCTCCACCGACTTCTTTGAGCCGAGGTCAAGATTCCTTCACGTTTATGATGGTCTGGGAACCTCGTTCGACACCTTTTCTTGAAACTTTAGGGGGTTAGATACCCCATTTCTTCTACCCTGGATAACCAGCGTCGTCGTTGCAGCAAGTTGTTTGTGCTGGCGCAAGGCTGGCTCCACATTAACATTCAAAGGTGACAACTAGAGGCCATAGATCTAAGGAAAATGCCATGTGGGCATCATAGGGAGGTGGTCAACTACAAGCAGGTCAGATCAAGCTCCTGTGGGGCGATCCATGGGCCGCGCGTGGCCACTGGACCAAAGGCTCAAGGCCAACAACCAAAAACCGTCTATCAACTATCAGATCAGGATTTAAGTCATAAAGAGGGCACTTTTTAGGTAATAATTATGAAAAATCATATCTTCTAGATGCTAGATCCAAATTATATCATTTAATATAGAATTTTGATCACAAAATCAAGCCCTATGCATTAAAAATGCTTTCAAAACCTAAATCTACTCATGCTTCCCCTGCTTTGTCTAAAGGTGATATTTTTATGTTTGCTAAAGGATGTTTATGCCCTTTGATAAGTCCTTTGTGTTTGTAATGGCCTCATGTTAATTTGAAACTTTAAATAAGTAATATCAATCCATTGTGATCTTGGTTTATGATTTGAAATCTTATGTATGTACCCTAAATGTTTACCCTTGACCTAAAAGGTGACTCTTTTATGGTCATGCATGATGTAATGTGATCAAGATGGAAACTTTATCCTTCATTGATATCATATAATCCCCTATCTTTGAATTATATTGTCTTTATTTTGTGGTGTGACACTTGTTGATTTAGATCTTGTGTCCTTTTTTGATGAATAGTTCTTGTGACCTAAAAACTCACTTTTGCACCTTCATATGCCCTATATGTGATGTTCATGTACTTATGTGATTTAGAAACCATATTCTTGTACTAAGTAGATCCTTATTATTCATATATCTATATTCACTAATTAACATACCCTAAATGACTTGTTTCTTGAAATGACATGTAGCATTCCCATGTACTCATACTGACTACATGTAAGACCTAGTGTCATCTAAATGCATATGTTGTTTGTTTGGAATCCAACCTTGCTAAGAACATGCTCTACATTTATCATTCTTAATCTCTACATCCTAACTATATCTACTTAATGCCCATATGACTTTGAAATGTACCAATCTTTCTTGGAAACAATCTAGTATAACTAGTAATGCTATGTATGATCAAATCATGACAAGTAGTAAATTTTGATGATTCCCATGACCCCAAATCAGTTTTGATCTCACCTTATACCTAATATAAAGTGGATGTTAACCCTACAATAAAAAGTAGCTTTGGTAACAATTGAAGCTATGTTATTAATTACATGCTTGGAAGACATGATGGGATTATGATTGAATTCTTTTAAAACTTGAGTTAAGATAACATCCAATTGGACGAGAACATGTTTATATTATCAAAACCTTCCTAATCAAAGACCCATGTTATATCTTTCACATCTTAGGTCCCCTTGGGATGGACCACCTTTTGAGATCTTATCATAACTTGCTTAAAACTTGAAGGTACACTTAATCTCTTGACTCTCCTATGTTATTGGTTTATTTATATGTATGCTTGTAGGAATACTTGGCTAGATAATTACTTACTATTCCCTATGAATACTACTTTCATGTTGACTATAATAAGTTGATAAACGTTGAACATAGCATATAGAAATCCTTTATATAACCTTGTGTACCTGCCTGAATTCTCAGAGTAAAGGAACAAGGCACGAATGAAACAAGGTTAGCTCATTGACTTGGATCTTGAGGTCCCTCATGTAGAAATAGGGAGCATGAATGCCCCTCATGGACCCTTCCTTGGGAAGTGGTCAAAGACCTATGTTGATATAATGGATAAATAAAATCTAAAACATATGTTATATTAGAAGAATGTCGTTAAATGCTCTCATCTTGTCTACCTCTTGTTATATGATGTTTCTAGTTGAGAAAATTTTATAATATCTTAAACCATTTACTTGGCTTTTCATAGTGAACTCAATGCATTCAGATTGATATATTTTTCTTATCGAATTTGTAGTTACCAAATAAAGTCCACTGCACTCAAGAATCTAAGATCTGAAATGAAATGCAAATGGGTATACTTGAATCTAGAAATGGGTACATATCTCTTATCTCCATATTTAGTATCTTATTATCTCTTTAATCTTGTTGTTATTGCTTTTACATATATATTGCATGTGTGAAATATTGCTCCATTCTATGGACAGATGCCCTAGTCCACTTATGTAGCCATTAGGAGTGTGGACTTGGGGTAATAAATAGTTTCAAGACACAATATCACTAAGATTTTCTCCAGTGAATTGTGTGGCACAAGTTTATGTACAAGTGATCCAATATGGACTTTATATATAGAAATAGACTAGGTTTAATCCAGGATAGAAATTAGGAGTATTAGGAGTGTCCTTGATCAATGGAGTTTTTGTGTTGAGTAAAAACTAAAG
The DNA here is from genome assembly GCA_963693085.1 of Alisma plantago-aquatica. Lineage (NCBI taxonomy): Eukaryota > Viridiplantae > Streptophyta > Magnoliopsida > Alismatales > Alismataceae > Alisma > Alisma plantago-aquatica. The sequence continues at coordinate 811,559,321 of OY856411.1, forward strand.
TTATGAAGAAAACTATATTTTTTGACTTTTGAGTGGAAATATACCTTGATTGATACATCATTTGGTCAAACTTACTTTGAGTGGAGTGTATATAAAATGTGAGGATTCAGTGCAGGGGCTAGGAAATCTAAACGAGGTCATTTTCATTATCTATCTATTGAACTATCGAGTATAATTGAGATGGTAATAGTCAAATTAAAATTTCAACTTAGAGATATCTAGAGGATTGATTGCTTATGTGATGCCTCATGGTTGAACTAGGAGTTTAGCTGAGACCATCTCACTTGATCTAAGAGTTTGATCCAAACAACTTCCTGACCTTAAAGGTCATTATAGAATGATTTAAGGCTCAGCTAGTAATAAATAATATCAATGTCTCTAACTAATACAAAAATGTGTAGTAGGATTGTAAGCATACATACATGTACAAGAGATAAAATAAATGGATGTTTTGCAAGATTACAACGATTTGGTATAAAATTCATGTAAACATATTCATGTTGTATGACATATATCCACATAAATTTGTCTAACTCATGTGTTCTTGAAAAAAAATGTAAAATAGTTAGAAACAACACTAATTGGAAAGGTGTCATTCACAAAAATAGGTATATATAATATCATTGGCCCAAAAAAAAATCCCTTGTTTGATGATGACCATTTAATTTCCTAAATATAAAATTTTTACAAATGATTTGTAGAGTAAGTGTAGAGATTGTACAATGCACACATAAAAATATTATAGCTAAGTGTATGATGAAAATGTAAGTGATTTCATATATAGAGATAGAAAATGTAATTCCATTTCCAATGAATGATGCACTTGAATTTTCAATTTTAGAAAAAACTCCTCTTTTCATCAAGAAAATGAAATGGTTAAATTCTTCTATTTTAAAAAATAACTTCTTAAAGGTATAAACTCAAGAATACATATGGTGGAGAACATTTTCCTTCTAATCTACTTGAAATCCTCCCCTTTATTAAAATAAGATAGAAAAGGTGGGTAGATAAAAGAGACCTAATAAAATCCGACTGATATGAAATCTGCCTTAATGAAAGTTATTAAGGATATATGGGGGATATTAAATGGGGTCACAACTAATGTTAAATTGAGAAAAAGGTTTTCATGATGATATATTAATAAAAAAAGTATAGAATCATTGAAGTTAAGAAATCAAGAACTGATGACAAGATAATTGGTTTGCAATATCAACTTAACTAATAAAAAAAATCACTATGTAGGTATAAAAACTCAAGTCTAGATGTAGTATATTTTCTTTGAAAAAAAACATTTCAAGGGAAAATTACTCAAAATGAAATGTAACATAATCAGACATAAATTATGAATCCCCTCAAAGAGTTTGTAACAAGTCATCCATATATATATATATATATATATATATATATATATATATATATATATATATATATATGAATGTGTGTATGTATGTGAGCGTGTGTGTTTGTGTGTGCGTGAGTGTATATATAGATGCATGCATGTGTACATACATACATATATACATACATACTAAAATCGGGTAAGGAGTGGCTCAAGTGGTCAGGAATTGTGTCCCTTAATAAAGGGGCATGGGTTTGAATCTCAGTTGTCACATTAATTTACCACCCTCCTTGGCATTTGGCCTCTGCCACGGTCATGGGAGAGGGAGAAAGAATGCCTCTCTTAATTGCATACATACATATATATTCTTAAGGGTAGAGCTCATGAGGGAAATTGCTCGACGACCCTGAGACATGACAACCACGTCCACGACAACTCCTACTGGTAGTGTCCACCCCCATCCCACAATATGACACCCCAAAACTACCATCACCCCAATAGTAGATGATGCCACCCACCACAACGACGATGGTGCACATGGCAAGAATCTGGCAGACAACCCTAACAGAGGCAAGACGTCTGACTCGAATGGACATAAGGCATGGATGCAAGTGTTTAGGGAAAGAACAACCAATGGCAAGGAAGCTTTTTTGGCTCCTGTGATCATAGAGGGGAGTGTTCAAGTCTAATTGGATGGAGCCAAATTGTACCTGATGAGGAATGTGTTGGAGCACATGGTCATGTTGTATGTGATGAAACGAAGGCCGTACTACCCCCATCTCATAGCATGGATTAGGCAAACTTGGTGACCAAAGGGGGGATTTCAACCTTCTCTCTAAATATGATGGCATATTACTAATGAAGTTATCAAATGAGGAAGACAACAAATTGATCATTGATGCTGAATTGAGATGGATGGACAGACAGCTAGTCATGTGAAATCATACAGGCACGATGAGGAGCTCAAGAGGGAGATGTTATCATATGTCCTAGTGTGGATTAAACTTGAGTCATGTTGGCATTCTTGGATGAGGAAAGCTACTAGAACCATTGCGGTAGAGGTAGGCGAGGTCCTAAAGATCGATAACAGGACTTTGGGTGATGGTGACACCAGGGTGTTGGCAAACTTATAATTCCACTCACCCAAATCAGAAACAATTTGGCTCGAGGTGAAGGGGAAGACAGAAGTAGGCATCAAGGTCCAATACAGAACATCCTAATACACTGCAACACCTACCAAGCCTTCTTCCATGATGAGGCACAATGCCCAATCATGAATTAGACTACAACACTACAGATTGATGAAGACGTTTTTGAAGTACTGAGGAAGGTATAGAGAAGAATACAACAATGAGCCAAGAAGGTATGAAACCTCCTGGGACAACAGGTACAGACCCTAAGTATGCAGGAAGAGGCTCTAAGAAGATAGTTGCATAGGAGGAAGGAGCAAACAATGAGGGGGTTGGTACCACTACTATGGATGAATGATGTTAACCAGAATAGGAAAAATGGAGGAACGACAACAGTAGGGTTGAACTCAGAGATGGATCAAACAATGAATGCAGTAGGAGGAAGAGTATTTCCTAGGGACAAGGCATACCAAGGTGTGATAATGACGGGGGAAATGTTCTACATAATAGCATATTCAATGCACTATTTGACATAGTTAACTAGGAAGGTGAAATAGTAAGTAAGGGGGAAAGGGAGGAGAAGCAAAAGAAGAGTAACACATAGTTGAATAGGGTTACTAGATCACACAACAAATAATAATGTTGGTGGTCCTCTGGAATGTGAAGGTAGGATGTGACACATATAAGAATAAGGATATTTGGGCATGGATGGAAAGAGTGGGGTCTCTATTGCAGCAATAGTATAAACAAAAATAAAGAGGCAGAGTAAACACATAGTGACAAACCAATTTCCTCATGGGCAAAGGTGTGTCTCTAATCATGATGAGGTGGCCCTTGGCATGGTGTGTGTGGGATAGAATCACAATGTTTGGCAATTGCAGGTGATGGAAATGATTGATCAAGCTATTATGGTGGGATGCAAAAATAATGTAGTACTGGAGATGGTGTTTACAATGGTATACGCTCACAATCTAGAAAAATAAAGGGTGATGTTGTGAGAGGAACTAGAGAGTTTCTTTAGCAGGACTAGCCTACCTTGGCTAGTGATGGGATACTTTAGTAATGTTATACTATAGTTAGAGTAGAGAGGACAAAGATCGATGCTAGAAGCAATGATTAATGCTTTCAACAGAGCAATATGTAAAGTTGTTTTTTTAGATTGTTGATGAATAGTGAGCAGGTGTAAACATGGAATAATTGAGGAAACGTGGTGATAGAATAGCATGCGAGTTAGACAGAGTATTAGTGAATGATAGCTTGCTACATATATTCTTGTTGGTACATGTATAAGAAGGAGGATCAGAGTTGAGTGACCATGCCTAATAATGATGTAGAAAAAAAAGGTGGAAAAGAAAACCATTCATATTTCTCAACTTTTAGGCCGAGTGGAAAGGGTTTGAAGATGTTGTCAAGACGAGTTGGAGCATGACAGTGTATGGGAATCTAATGTTTCTTTTATGTAGGAAACTAATGAACACCAAAAAAGCTCTAAAAATGGGCTAATGAGAAGGTGAATATACTAAATATTCTAACTGAGAATAGGAAAGAGTGCAATGAGGTGTGTGAGAAGCGACCAAACACCCCCTTGATGAGGATGTAATACTAAAGGATTTGGAGTTAAAGAAAGTCCTAGAATATTTGAAAAAGTAAGAGAAAAAATTATATTGGAAAGAGAAGAGAGAAGTGGATGAAACATGGAGATAGAACACCAAATGGTACCATGTAGTGGTCAAAAGAAAAGAAGTAGGAAATATTATTGTGGAACTAGTGGATGAGGAAGGGAAGGTTGTTAATAAGTAGAAGGAGCTAGAGGACCAAGAAATAAAACTCTATGAAGCTCTTCATAATAAGGAATTCCCAAAGGAGATCAGTAATGAAGTATTAGAATGGAAGACAAGCATCACAAGAACACTTAACAATATCTAGACAAGGGATGTTGGTGAGTAAGAGATAAAAGAAGCACTCTGGAGCATAGGGAGGAACAAATCACTAGGACTAGATAGATACAATTCCTACTTCTAAAAGAAGGCATCATACATTATTAAAGATGACCTGGTGGACTATGTCATATGGTTTATGAAGGGAGGTTACATGGTGAGGCATGTCAATCATGCTTAGTCCTTTTTCTAGAATAGAAGGTAACAACCTCCTTAGCTAATTTTTATCCAATTACTTGCTACCTTGTGCAATATAAAATTATAGCAAAGATCCTTTCCTCTAGATGGAAAATGGTGCTCCTATATATTGTATTCGATAATCAAGATGCTTTTATGAGGGGAAGTAGTATCCTCTAGTGTGCTTTGCTGACCAGGGAATTTTTGCTGGATTTTACTATGCAAAGAGGAAGCTAGAAGGCTTGTCTAAAACTTGATGTCTCAAAAGCATTTGACAGTGTTATATGACACAAACTTTAATGGGTCATGGAAAAGATTGGATTCAACACAATGTGGTTAGGATGAATGAAACAATGTGTGGAAACCATAAGCCTCTCAATTCTGGTGAATGGTTCATCAGTACGGTTCATAAATTGGGGAAATGGGCTAAGACAAGGAGATTCGCTTTCGCAACTTGTGTTTATTGTCATCATGGAGTACTCCACACAGTTACTAAGGGAGGTAGAAAAGAGGAAAGTAGTGAAAGATTACTAAGTGCATGGGACAAAAGTGATGAGTCATTAAATCTTTGTAGATGATGTCCTCGCATTTTTGGAAGTTGTATGAGCTGAAGTCTATCTTGGAGGTGTTTGTAGAGAAGATGGGTCTATGTGTGAATGCATATAAAACATGGCTTTTTCTATCAAATAATTGTCTAGATATACAAGAGAGTGACTTAAAGAGTTGTAGGGGTGAACGTGGGAGAGATACCCAAAAAAATCTTGGTTTTCTACTGGCAGGGAGAAATCTGATGGTGAAAGATTTTGCAGGATGCATTGACCAGTTTGGTGATTTTTTAGGTGAAGGTAAGATACCTTCCCTAAATCTAGAAAGGATGGAGATGTGAGTGGCTTATTTTATATGGGGTGGTGACTATCATCCCATGAGATATGGCAAGATTATAATCCCATAGGAGGTGGGAGGTGTGGGGTGAAGAGGCTACATAGAATGCCTAAATGGGGAACTTTGAAAAGAATTATTAAATTCTAGGGAAGATGGATGGGACAAAGATATTGAAAAGTGTTTGACTTTATACTAAAGACAAGAGAAGGGTTACTCCAGAACAATCAACATGATGATCATAGTTTGTAGGGAAGTGAGAAACATGTTTCACCCAGTTGAAAATGGCTGGAAATTAAAACTGGAGAAAGTGGAATTGTAGAAGGAAAGGAATTATAGAAGACATAGTGGTAAGATCCTGGAAGTAATAGAGTAGATATGAAAATTTGTAAATGATTAAAGTATAAAATTAGAAATAGACAGATGGGGGAGTGAATTGCTTTGCAAGGGTGTAACATTGGGTTGTATGTAACTTTTCTTTTTCCCAACTCCTTGTGGAAAATTTTGGAATAAAATTTACCAAAATTGAATACATATATACACCCATATATTTTTATTTACCACAATACAATATGATATGATCCCAATTGAATAACCATGTAGCATAAAGTGCATTATCTTTAAATAAGATGGGTGCTTTGTAAATTTTTAATGAGCACAAACATTTTTGAGTTAGGGAGAAATTAAATTGAAGATGATTTGATGTGGGTTGCGATGGAGGTCAAGCAAAGGTTTAAGATGTACATATATGATTATTTCTACTGGGATAACCACATGTGAAAAACTTTCCCGATAGATTGGATAAAGATAAATCAAATAAGAAATGAGATATTTTAAGTCTTGGTAGTTCAAATAATGACTAATGTGATAACCCAAACCATGCATGTATACAAAATCATTTGCATGATTTCAAGGAACAGAAGGTGGGATGATTGGTCATGAGCTCCTTCAATTTCTCCTTCCTCATAGGAATCAATTTCTAAAGATATTTTATGTCAAAAAATTGATCCCATCACTTATATGGTATATTGGCTGATCACTTATGTATCTCTACCACATTTATATTCTAGCCTATAAATGATTTGTTTGTACAATAAGTGATGATGGAGCTAAATAAATCAGAAAATGGAGGTTTGTCTACAAATTTTGTCATATCTCTAAGTGAGGATAACAAAGTTAATCAAAATTTCTTAGTAATGGAATGAGTGATTTTTTGAGGAATCCGAGAACCTTCATTTTTCGTATCTAGGAAGAATGTTGCACAAAATAATCAAATTTATGGGATGATCTTGGTGAATAGGTAATGTGGTCATAAGGACACACCTAATTTCATGCATAGATTTTCCATGTACCATGATTTAGTTCTCAATCGTGGAGCTAGATATTTGGATTTTTTAGGTTAAGAAGGCCTCAAGAGGATTCTGAATGGATATGTCAAGATAGTGAGAGTAGGTTTCAAAAAAATAAACAAAAAAGTAACGAGATTCTCTTTTCCAAAATTGATCATATTACTAGCAAGCCTTTCATCATTCAAATAACTTGATCACAACAACACACAATAGCCATGTATTCGGATTTGTTTCTTGATAATGCTACAATATTTTCTTTGTTACCTAACTAAGACACTACGGAGTTTGAAAATAAAGAGCATGCACCACTAGTACCTATCTATCTATAGATCAAAATTCCTCATTTTGTAGATACCAGAGACCATAATCAATGGTTATAGCAAGATATCTTAGAATTATTTTTACTATAAAAAATGTGATTTCTTTGGATTAGCTTGGACCTAGAATAGAGCCATATCGAAGAGGATATTAGGTCTGGAATATGTATGGCAAAGTAGGATATCGATGGTTAAATTTTATAATTGAGTATTTATTCATTATACCTCTTTGTCTATATCAATTTTTTGGATGTATCTATAAAATTGTTAAATGACTTGCATTTTTCCATGTTCAATATTTTAAAAAATTATTTCATGAATTTTTCTTCACAAAAAATCGCCTTTTCATGTTTGATTAAATTGAAAATTGAGAAAGAAGGTGAGTTTACTCATTAAGATCACTTCAAATTCATCTTCACTAAAGTAACAAAATCATCAACTGGTTTATCATTCTTATCCAAAAATTAATATGATCCACATTGGTTTGTACACATATAAAGGATGAATCTATAATCTTCATGAATATAGTACAAATGGTTTGTTCAAGAAAAAAATATTGTTGTGTAAACGAAGTTGATACGCTCATACCGTCTCATGCAAGCTTGTTTTACACCATAAAAAGCTTTCTTTAACTAATAGACATAGTTTGTATATTTTTCATCTTCAAAATGAAAAGGTTGTGTGACAAAAACTTCCTTGGTAGTTATACCATATAAACGCATGCTCTTGACATCCATTTGACAAAAAATCATCATAATATGACTAGCTAGTGACAAAAGATGAGTACATGTAAGAGTATAGATACATGTCGTGTAAGTTCACTAAAATCAATTCATTTTTTGTTGATTATATCCTTGGTCTGCTAGATGCACTTTGTCATGAAAATATGTTACTACTTCATCAAACTTGTTCCTAAAAAAACCATTTAGTTGCAATGATAGTTTTTTGGGTGATCTAATGGTTCTAATTAGGTGGATATGATCTAATAGTGACATCCAAGAGCTTCATAGATTTTATTTGGCTCTATCTTGGATACAAGTGCCATGTTGTCTTGTTCTCTAAACAAAGACATGATCTTAACTTCATCTCTAGGATTTCATGTGATTAAGTAAATAGTATGAACTGTAATGATCCTATAGGTATTTTGATTAGGTGAGGTTCATCATGTTAATGAACATTTTTTGTTTTATTATCTCATTTATTTACCATAGTTATATAATTTATTTGAAGAGTGAGATCACCAATTTGACGGATCAAATGTTCAACATTATCTTTTTATGGAATTTTCAATAAACTTTATATAATCTCATTGTTCAACTTTTTTAGAAATTAAAATGAAAAGCCGATATGGTTCCATTGTTGGGAGGGTATTCGAGAAGAATGAGTTAGAGGATTTGCCATTGAAAATACCTCCATCATTTGTTTGCACTAATAATATAGCATGTGGACAAAAAGGTCCCAACATATTCAAGTTAGGGATTCTTTCTATACATAATCACATATGAGGTCTTATAAATGTAGAGATGAATAGAGAATCTATATGCTTTATTACAAGATTTTTTTCGCAGCTTCTATCCAAAAGATTTTTAGAGTGTTGTGTTCAAGAAATATTTTTTTGTTTATCTCTTCAAATATTTTATTCTTTCTTTTAACTAGGCCATTTTTAAGGAGATCTTATTGAAGAGAAGTTGTGTTTGTATCCTTCTTGTCCCAAAATATTTTGAAGTTATTATTTTCACACTTTCAGCCATGGTCATTCGTAATGGTACTTATCATAATATGAAGCTAGTTTTCCACTCTAGTGCAAAAACTTTTGATTGTATCAAATGTATCATGTTTTGCAACTAGGAAGTGGAATCGAGTAAATGTAGAAATCATCAACTATAGCAAGGCATATCTTATTCTACTAATATATTGTGTTCACATAGGTCCAAAAAGATCCATATTCTAGTAGTGGATAATATTCTCTTGGACTTGACTGAGCTTTTGGTTTATTTTCCATTTGTGTAAGGCTTGCATTCTTCTTATTTTTCAAAGATAAGTATGGGAAAACCTCTTACTAGGTAAAGTTTGGCTAAATTTTTTAATAGCTTCATGTTTACATGCCCTAGTCTTCCATGACAAAGGAGATACTTTTTCTTATTGAATATGAAACATTTACCTAAAATAGGACAACTTAATTTTTTCTAAAGGAAATATAAGTTGTCCAGCCCCATACCCTCATAGATAATATAACTGATATAATTAAAAATAAGTCTGTATGTGTCTTTTTGAATAAGATATCAAAACCATTGTCTCGGACTTGACTATCATTAATAATATTATTATGCCACCCATTTACTAGTAAAATTTATTTAGCATATAGACTATCACTTATACAAACAATTCTAACAACTTTTCCTTCAACATTATCACCAAAGACTATTTTTACCCTTTCTTCTTTTCTAGATTCCCAATTACTACAATCACCCAATCTTGTAAGTTAAAAGTTTTGGCACTAATGCAATGACCCTTATGGGTTAGGATGATGACATTTTAAAATTCTAGTATGTGAATCGATTTTCAGTCACAAAACTTTCTTAGATATGATATATGAATCTTATATCATATATATGATATTTGTATTTGAAGAATATACTTGGAACTCATAAAGACCATAGTTTGGTCAGATTGTTAGTTCCACCAACAATCTATTTAGTTAAAAGAGTTTGACTAATAGAAGTATTTTTTAGCATAGACAACTGAAAGAGTTGAATAATTAATTCAATCATGTAACACATATAAGAATGCTTGATAACAATCAAGTTTATCAAAGTTGCAAACATTGAAAAATATTCATCATTAGGATTAGATTCAACTTTGATGCCACGTATTACTATTTCAAACATGTGTGAAAGACTTTAGGATCCAAACAAGCTTCATGGGGTCACCCTTCCTATTGTAGTATTGATACCAAATATGACCAAAATGATTGCATAAGGAACATAAATGACTTGAGCTTTGGCATGAGCGGTTGACATCACAAATGGTTTAAAGAATACTTTCTATTGTGAATGTTTATGTGGTTTGTAGATAAGACCGACCCTACCTATTTGTTTTTAGGAGTTATGAAGTAGCTTATCTAAACCTTGCTATGCACTTGTAAGTTCAGAGATTGTATTTTTGTTGGATTTTGTTATTTATCACTAGATCAAAAATTATGGTTTGAAGGATACAATTTTGGCAGATATGTTGTTATTTTTATCACAATTGTGTCTCTCATGTTCACATTTCATATTATATTTTGAGTATAGTAAGCATGTAATTTATCTATGAGAAAAATATTATGTCTAGCCACAGAAGCATTCTCAATATCTATGTGCATATATCCTTAAAGTGTAGTTTAAGATCATCAAGTTCACAAGTGAGGTCATTAAATTTCTCAAATAATTTTTTCCACTTGATTAAATAATTTCATGTGACTAGTTTTATAATCTATCATTTTATCTTTAGTTAAGGAGAGGATATCTATAAGCTCTCATTTTGAAAGATAAAAAAGATTTACCTCACTAGAATCTTCTTCACTTGTTTTTCATGTGTATCAAGATAGTTGATATCTACTTATCCATATTATTATCATCAGATATTTTTTAATTTGTTGATTAGTCATGATACCTTTGATTTCATGATACTTCTCTTGTAAGAAGGCATTTAACAACTACCTTGCAATCATTCAATTTATTATCTTCATTTGAATTTCTCTCCAAGAATGATCCCAATTTCTTTGTGTTCTAGTTCAGTCTTATCCTTCCTCTTTTATTTTCATTTTATTAACTTATTTTGTTCTTGATTAAGGGTTTTACTCTCATATTTGATATGTCCTCTTCTCCCACACCCATACCACATGCAAGGAGGTAAATTTTTTTTTTTGAAAAATGTTCTTAGCTTTAACATAATTTTCTTATTAGATGATACTTTAGATGATTAATTTAAAGCTTTGAAGGCAATACTTTTTTATTCTTGTGATGATCTTCCTCTTCCATGTCAAATTGATCCTTAAGTTGTACTTCGTATGTTTCAAGATTGCCAATCATCTATTCTATCTTCAAGATGTTAAGGTCCTATAACTCTTCTATTGATGTTACCTTCTTTTCATATGTTGATGAGAGATTTCAAGATCTTGGTAACTGGTTCTTTTTTCTTAAATTTATTTTCCAAGAGACTTTATACCATAATAGTAAATCTAGAATACATTTAGGATATCATTTCTTTATTTTCCATACCAAATAATTATAAACTGTGGTTGAGTGTATTTATCTTGGATTCTTTGGTAGGTTTCCTCATTGATAATCAAAAGATTTCTTCAAATATCATGTATAAACTACAAGATGATATTATATTAAATTAAGAAAAAATATAGTGTGCAATAAATGATGTTTATCACTATGGCATTGAGTGTATCATTTTTGGGTGTTTCTGCATCTCATTCCTTGATTGGAGTTGTAGGAGAACTATATTCCCTTGCCACCATCTTCCATATGTCATGATTAATCCCTTGTATAAATAATTACATTCTTATCTTGCAATATAGATGGATTGTTCCATCTAAGTGGGGAGGCTTGGCTTGGTTGGTGTACACTCCTTCAAAGTTGAACATTCTTGAAATATTTTCCTCCATACTTCTAGCACTGTTTGAAGGTACCTAGTACCCCATCTCTGATACCAATTGAAAATAAGTCTAGAAGGAGTGCATAAACTATAATAACAATTTTGAAAGTGCTCAAAATAAACTATTTAGTAGAAACTTTGTTATGATAGAAACAATTTAAGTAAACAACGAGAAGTAAGAAAGATGAATAAGATTATTGGTTATCAATCTTTACTTGAATAGTTGAGATGGAAGACATTTAAATGTATACATCTAACAATTAAAATAAAGATAAAACCATATTTACTATCTCTTTAATATATTAATAATGGGAAATCACCTTTTTCCTTGTAGGGTTTCTGGGAAACCACCTCAACAACTTCTTTAATCCTGGCAAAGGGAAGTCATCATGTCTTGTCCTATTTTCCAAACTAATAGAGGACTATCATTTCTTCTTGGATAGTTTTTGCTTCTCTCACCTTTAAGCACCTGTAGAAGACTTTATCAAGAGAAAGAGATTGGAATAAGGAACTACACAATAACAAAATAGTTGAATTTGCTAATGAGCTTCTCTAAAAAAATATCAAATTTTTACACAGTGGATAACCTCTACTCTAAGTAAATATGTTACTATGATCTTTTCTCATTGGATTTGTATCACTCATGTGTATGTCAAAGTGATTTGTTGTGGTCCATGTATATAGAAATGGATCAGAGTTGTTTGGAGAAGCAAATTGGAGTGTATAGGACTGTCTTTAGTCAATATAGACATTGTTGTGAGAAAAAATGAAGTTATGAGGCCAATTATGTTTTAGCTAATCCTACATCAAACCATAATTAGAGAAAGTTGTTCTTTAGTAAAGCTTACTTTGAGCAAAGTGTATAATGAAATGTATCGGTTCAACACAATGGCTAGCAAATAGAGCTTATATCATGTTGACTACTTATGGTTGAACCAGTGTGCAACCAAGATGGTAACCAATTGAACTGGCAGTTCAAATGAGATATGTCTAGAGGCTTAATTTCTTATGTGATATCTCATACATAAACTAAGAGTTTTCCTTGATCTCATCTTAGTCAAACTAATAGTTTTATTGTGAATCTCTTGACATAAATGGTAGCTAAAATGATTTTAGATCTATACACCTATGTAATACAATGAATTCATTTATATGGCTTCGTGTGGACTTGCATAAGCCAAAAATGTCAAGTGGGGTCATCAACTTACATCCTCTTACAAAGATTTAAAATAAATTTATACTTTACAAGATGTAGAATTTTTTTGGAGTAAAATCAAGTAAATATTGTTCCCATATATGTTATACATTCATTTAAATAGTTCTAAACCGTAACTTTTTGAAAACACTTAATATACAGTTACAAACAACATTAATAGTAACCATTTTAGTTATCAAAATAGATTGATATAATGTGATTGGTCCAATAAAATTCAATTCAACCTTTCAATAGTTAGTTGTATCACATACACCATTCATTGATTGTGTTCAGTTTTCCAAACTTTTGGTATCATGATTTAGGTCCAATTCTCAACTACCATCAACTAGTTGAAGTGTTCCATTGAATTCTTCCAATATTTGGTAGTTGAGTAATTTATTAGATTGATGATAAATATATCATACGAAAGAAAGAAATACTTCTACAATGATAAAGAATAGACAATAAGATAACATGTAAATTCTTATAAATGAGATTGGGAGGAATAGGTGAACCAAGTGTGGTGATCCCATTTACATGCTAATGGACCCTTGTCAATAGACCAAGGCGATGTTATGATTGAGTAGCAATGATTTGATAGACCATGCTGACATAAAAGTTGATTTTTTACAGTGATTGTATGATATTAGAGTGCACCAACAAACATTTTGTATGTAGTATAATTATGAAGAGATGGACCAAATGAAGAACCATTGAGACAATCATTAGTTACAAGTATGTAGATTGATTTACATTGAGTGATACCATGTTGTTGCTATATACTTACTTCATAAAACTCTAAGTGACCACCATTGTACAATTTAATGTACCAAGATCATATAGAGCATAATTAAATATATATAATAATATACCATCCCAAAATTAAGAAATCATTCCCAATTTGGATCATGCCATCTACATGTAGTATTGGATAAATAAGCTATCACATATATTCACAAGGAGAGAAGGATATGACATGTTGAATGAGAAACATGTTGACCTAACAAATTAAACATTGTCCATATTTGATGAGAACTTATACATTCCACTCATGTGATTCTAATAATTCTTTTTAAGATCATTTCATATGAATAGGTATAAAAAAAGAATAAAAAATTTCAAAACCTAGTTGCCAAATTCAAGTCATATTTTATGAATTTAAGAAATAGAGACTCAACATACTTTGTCTTAGAATTATATTGTAAATCATTTATAACGGGTTTAAGACTTGTAATTAATTTCATTCTTTATACATAACTAATTAGATTGATGAATATTTCATTTTGCAATAATGCTTTAATGCAATCAATGTAGTTTCATCAATCAAGATTGTCCTGGAACTATCTTAGTCGATGGTCTTATTTCTTTAGAGAAATAATGACGTTGGTAAACGATCTAACTATCAATAATCCCAGCCACTGACAAATGGCTAGAATACAACAAACCTCATCGGCCAAGTTTGTTCACCAAAATATAGGCATGTGGGATTTGAATACCTTATCTTATAGTGCCATCATTTGAGTTATGACCCTCAAATCTAGGATGAGGGTACAATAATTGTAAAGTGAAATATATTCATTGGAGAGAGAGAAAAATTGAAATAGATCCATGGGTGACCAAACCAAACTCTCATAATAGTTAGAATTTGAACCAATTAAAATAAATTAGCAAGTTGACACCCTAAACTATAAGTAGGACCCCTTGGGCTTCATCCAATGTCACCTTTTATGCTCCTATGATTAATTGAGTGCTTTTGCAAAAATAAAACCTGTAATCTCTCTTGAGCCTAATAATTTATCTACATTCATTAGAGTTAACTAGTAAATGTGTAAGGAAATCTAGCCCTAATTGTTCTATGTAAAGATCGCCACTTTCTCTCTCCCAATCTTTGTCTAGTTTTTAATTGATTGAAGAAGGGTTCCTTTTTGAAGAAAGGAGAAGGAAAGGGAAAAAGACTCATGACCTAGAGTGGTTAAGTCCATGCGGAAGGACAAAGACTCTTAGTAAGAGTAGGTAAGACCTTTGTAATGGTTATTGGTTCCCTTGGACTCAAAGGGAATGCTAGTATAACAAAGGCGATTTGTTGGTGTAACTCTTATAAGTTAATATAAAGTGGTACTGAAGTGTTCAAAATCCTAGACATTGACCTCTCTAGATAGTGGAGATACATCCTTTAGAGATGGAACATCTACATGTTCTTTAATTGTGGATTGTTTGATATCTCTCTCCCTTACTTGTTCAACCTTATTTGCAATTTTTTTTGATAAATTTTAAAGGGAAAAGAAGTTTTGTTCAAGTATTTTTAGCTCCATTTACATCCCCCTGATAAAGACCATAGATTCAACAAATGGTATCATATCAATGTCTTCTCTAAGCTATTATTCCCACAAGTAAGGAAAGATGAGCAACAACGTGTTGGGTTCACTCAACCTTAAGGGGAACTTCTCCATGCAACCATGGGCTTTTTAACAACACAAAGTTCCTCTTTTAGAACAGAAGCATGCAATTATACATCCATAGCATGATCTATGATTTGTGAAAGATCATGAAACTACCTTAAACTCCATGCAAGGAGATATAGGGACATGGAATGAATAAAGTTTGAAGAAAGCTGAACTCAATGCAAGATATATTGTCTAATATTCTCTCACCCCTACCAAATTCAACTGGATCTTCACTTGTTACAAATCCCAATACATATGGGGTAAGCTTTGTGTCACATATGTGGGGTACAAGAATGTGAAAAAGAGAAAGGTGTACATGCTCACCTAACAATTTGGTATCTTCCTCATGTCCAACACAAAGAGCAATGCAGATATGTACTCAAAACTCAACAACCTTTCCAATAGTCTTGCGTCCCTAGGCCATACCATTGACAAGAACAATAACATGAACTCAAAGATACTTCAACTCTTCCTCATTGATGGTAAAAGAAGGTGGCCACCATTGAAGAAACTTTAAAGATCTAAAGATTTCCATTAAGAACATTCTTTGAAACTTAAAGCCTATTAAATGAGACTTGACACTAGAGATGAAGAACACCAAGAACAGTACTCCAAGAAGAAGAAGGAGAAAGCCTTCACAAGTCAAGTGGAGGCCCTTGTGCTATCCCAAAATTGCAATCTTGATACTTCTCTCCTAATGACCTTGAAGCTTATTACTTCAAAGGAAATCCATTCAAGGGAAACTCTTATACTCTAAGGTCCTATGAATGTTGCCAAAAGGAGAACCACTACACCAAAATCACCCAATAGTGGCATTTATTCTAGTGGCTTTTAAAAAAAAAACCACTATCTTTCTAATATACAGACATTTTTTTATTAAAATGCCTCTAAACCACCTATTCTAGAGTTTCTAAAAAGGACATAACATTAAAGACATTTTTATTTTTAATTAGTGGCAATCTGAAATTGTCATATCATATTAGAAAACTAATTGGTAACACAATATTTACTTCCCGCTCCAAGTTTTCAACTTCACGCTCCAAAAAATCATGATAGTCCAATCTAGTGCTCTGCTCTTTCCCGATTGATACAACTCTATGCTCCTCAGACAAGCACGTGGAGCGTCGACCTTGGTGATTGTCGCCCTAGCTAGGGGCTGGTGGAGACTGATGGCGGCTTGCTCTGTGCCATTTGCGAGTGGAGGAGTGCAACTTGCCAGCCGTGTGCGGTCTTTGTCGTCAATCGGGAACCTTCATCCGCCACCTATTTGGACTGAGCCTACCTGAACCACCACCACAGACTGACTCTGCCCCTCCGGCGCCAGCGAGCTCGAGTGATGGATTCCAATCATCCAATTCCTCTATGCTTTGCAACTTTCTGAAGAGGTATGTTGTCATCACAATATTTCCACTCACGTCTCTGATGATTGCTCTTAAAACAACTCCCACCATCATTGTAATGGAAGCATCCTTGTTGACATGAATCTTACCTTTAGGAATCACATTCCATCTCTGGGTAGAAATGTTATTTACCAACATTTCTTCCTGCTGTTGAGAAGTTGTGAGAAACCTACAGTAATTGATCCATCATGTGCAGGATGATTTACAGACCATTTGCGGGCTGAGTCATTCAACCCTGATGTAACCTACAGACTGCCACTTCCCTAGTCCCATTGAATTGATTGATCATGTGTTGTATTATTTCCCTACTTCATCCTTTGATGGGGATATGTCTCCAATTATGTAGTGTCTATCTTTTAACCTCCCTCTTGTAACCAAGATTTCGGTAGCCACTCACCAGAGGAAATATGACATTTTTATAGCCACCTCAAAGTACAAATCAGTGTGGATAATCTATTCAGGTTTCTCCTCCTTTGTTCTTGATATTTCTCATGACAATGGCACCAACCAATAGGCTGAGTGAGCATTAAAGGATCTTAAGTGGTTTAGCCACCACATCTACATATTATTTGTAACAGTGAGTTGGAAATGAACCATGCTAATTGATTCAGTGTATTCCTTAGGTAGCAGTTGCAAGAATGCATCTAGGTCCCATCTTATGTTGTTCTCAAGGATTATCTCACACACATTATTCATATGAGTGGTGATTCATATAATCTAATACTTGGCTTTGAAGTCCTCTAAGATTTACTGATTGGGCATAAAATATTTTCCTAAGACAAATTATACATGATTTCAATAGAGATTTTAACTTAAGATTTACTGATTTTTTTCCCACGCTTAGCTTTAGTTGTGTTTTTCTTATATGGATTGGATTGATATGATTTTTTTCATGGATATGAACCACCAATCCGTTTCATGCCACATTTTCCTCAATTTGGGTCATATTATTATTATTGTAGTTTCATCTCATAATCCTGATACATTCAGGCCAGACCCCATTTTGTATGCTTAGTTCATTTTTAGCTAAGTTTTTTGCCAAATTCTGGCCATCAGTAGGATTTAGACCTACCTTTAATAGGGTTTGGTTTCCGTTTGAGGCAATGTAGTTGAACATGGCTCTTTTTCATGTGTAAAATAAGATGCATGACATACTTTGCAGTCATTGATACATGTGTTAGGAGTCTACAACTGGTCTGTAAATCATGATGAGGCTTTACTATGGTTGTTAATGTGTGTTGACCTTGGCTTAACCACCTATTTTCTAAACAAGTAGATGTCAATTGTAATTTAGTTAACCAATCCCTATGATTGATCCTAATTTAGTTTGGTATTGTTTTGCATTCATACACGATCGTGCTAAAGTTTGCAGTGTGCATTTCCGATTTTAGGTTTGACTTTTTTGATGTTACAACTTTATTGTGTGGGGCATGACATTTTTAGTACATCCAACAGAATTAGTTCAGGGAAGACCACAATTTGTATGCCTACTTTAGTTTTAGCCAAACAATTTGCCAAATAGTTCTTGTGAGTCAGATTTAGACCTATCCCTAATAGGGTTTGCTTTCCACTTGGGCCAATACAACTGGACATGTCTCTCTTTCATGTGCAAAGCAAGCTGCATGATAGACTTTGCAGTCATTGATACGTGTAATCATTGATACTTTCTGGATGTATATGTTCTAAAGGTTTTTAGAAGGTGAGCTTGTAGAAGATGAGGTTGTAGGTTTGGAAACCATGTTGGTGGTTTTGAGGTTTATGAATTCTCCTTTGATACTAGCGGATAGGACCCAGGCTCCTATTCATTTTCTGATTCACTTCAAAATGATTAGAATGTGCCTGGGTCCTTATTATAAGTATGTTCTTTTATCCTTTTAAAAAATATTTCAAACATAGTGTCATGTACTCATAAAACTAAAGAGGCTGAAATCTATCCCATTTACATATAGGTCAGAGAATAATAACCTCACATAACTCATTTAGAAAATTTACAATTTTTAGATGAATCCTTCTTGTCATAAAATTTGTGGTACTATCAAAATAATAAGATTATAAGATATCTTGTAGTAGTGTTTTGATAAACACAAAAGTACAAGACTATAGTAAAATTGTGGGAAGACACCACTTACCTCTTTAAATAGGTCTCACACCTTCTATAGTAGTGCATGGATACTCCAAATTAAATAGGTCTCACACCTATACAAAATAAGCCAGACACCATTAACCTCTTTGATAATCTAAAATACGAGTGTTGAGTCAACAAATAGATAATAAGTGTCACCTCATTTTATGAAATACCAAGATACATCAAATTATAGAAAATACTAGTTACTTCCTTGAAATTCTCAAAGAAGGATTAGTGAACATTGGACCAATTGCAAAGATATAGGATATGATCTCCTCTATTAGATTTCTTTTCAAGCTATCATGTCTACCACAATAAAGTTGGTTGTGACAAGCAATAAAAGGTTAACTGATGTTATACAACTTTTTCTGAAAATATATAACATCATTATATGTACTTACAATTTGTTAATACTAATATTATGCAGTCTCTGTCCACCCACAACAGTCACTATGAACTGGGCCTCTATGCTAATGTTAACGTTCCCTATTGAAGAACAATTGGACATCATCCTAGATGATCATTCCTTAAACCAACTAGCCATACCCAAACATTGGTGTTTTCTAAAAGGAAGACACTACAAGCCTGGTGAAGTGACCCTATTTTGGCAATTATTCACATGTTATCGAGGTTGAGTATGATTTGGCGGGAAATCTTGTATCAAAATCCGGTTGGCGTGATTGGATTAGAAAGATGCTAGTGGGCCGTAGCGATAGGCATTTTCTCTGTCCAGTTGGCCAAAATACCATCAAAGTTTGGATAACCAACATCAACTGGGAGACCCCCGATCATCTACAGCGGTATGAGCGCACGATGGAGGATATCAGTTCAGACAAATCTGATGATGAGGCCCCTGTCAGTTCAGATTTGTCTAAATATAGTGAGGATCTCCGCGACACAACACAATCATAAAAAAGACCATGGTAGGTCCAATTAACAAATATAATTGTCAAGACAAAAAAATTGTGTTTATACTTTTTGTCTGAAAGTAATCAATACTCATAGCTGATTTCTTTTCTGAACTTTAGGAGAAGATCGCCACAATGATAAGTCCTCAAAGTTACTGATGCGAGACCATGTTGGTATAGTATTTAGTTTTCTATCTATCTAGACTTGTTTGTATTAATAGTTTTTTTAATTATGCGCATGTTTAGGGGTACACCAACCCCTTTGTTTAGTTACTATTTAGGGGTATACCCCTGTGTGTGGATGTAAAAAGAGATTAATGAATGGAACTGAAAGTTGCTACATGAATGCTTATAACTGAAGTGTGTGTATCCATGAATGTTCCAAATTCTTAAATCCATCCTATCTAATGACACATTCGAAACCAAACAACAAAAAGAAATATGCATATCCTATTATGTTACAAATTATTGATAAATTTCATTATAAATGTTCTTTTATCCTTATTATAACTATGTTCTTTTATCCTTATTATAAGTATTTCAAAAAATGCTTGGGTGCCTGCCTAGTCGAATAGGCTCATGTGAACTTCATTTGCATGATTACACTAGTATTTTCTCATATTGTATAGTCTTTTTTAATATGACATACTTACTCATATGTTATATGTTTTACTATTTTTATAGAATGGATAAGTCTTGGATAGCAAAGGATGACCGAATGAGCAGTAAATACTTATGTGGAGTATCAAAATGTTTGGATTTTGATTTTGAACATTCATCGATTGGAGATAAGATTGTATGCCCATGTAGAAAGTATGCTAATGTATACCAGGTCACCAGAAAGACTGGATTGAGCCATCTACTATGGCATGGCTTCTTACCAAGTAATATTTCTTGGGATTTTCATGGTGAAGATGCCGATGTTCAAATGGATGCTCGTACTGATCAGGGAGATTTCCTTAATGCTGAAAATTTACAAGATATGTTGCATGATACTTTTTTGAGTTTCAGTGAAGATGGAAATACATAAGGAGTGGAGCCATCTAGTGATCAACATTTCAATACTGAAAAATTTTATATCTTGTTAAAGGATCTGAGACAGAATTATATCCAGGGTATGAGATATATAGCAAACTTGCTTGCATCCTAGAATTCTATCACCTGGTTTGTCTTAATGGCCTGAGTAAGAAAGCATCATCTATGTTTCTTATGTTCTTTAAGAAGATGCTACCAGAAGGAGAACAATTACCTAATTCATTTTATGAGCTAAAAAAGACAATTACGGGGTTGGGCTTAGATTATGTGAAGATTCATGTTTGTCCAAATGGTTGCATGTTGTTTTCGAATGATTCTGCTGATAAAGGCATCTGTGATACATGTGGAGCATCAAGATGGAAACCGATTACAATTCCAGATGATGATGACGAGCTTGCGAAAAAACCCAAGAGAATACCTATCAAATTGCTCAGACACTTTCCACTTATGCCCCACCTGATGCGGTTATTCATGTCATCCAAAACCTCATCCTTAATGAGGTGGCATGCAGAAGAATATGAAAAAGATGACAAGTTAAGACACCCGGTTGATTCACCTGCATGGAAAACATTTGATGTGATGCATCCAAAATTTGCTACAGATGCTAGAAACATTCAATTGGGACTTGCAACTGACGGATTTAATCCTTTTGGGACAATGAGTACTTCTTATAGTACATGGCCTGTTTTGATTATTCCATATAATTAACCTCCTTGGTTGTGCATGAAGCAACCATATTTTATGTTGTCCCTACTCATTCCTAGACCAGCTTCACCTGAAAATATAGATGTGTACTTGCGTCCATTGATTGTTGAGTTAAAAGAACTATGGGATACTAGTGTACATACATATGGCCCTGGAACCAAGCAATTCTTTCTGATGCGTGCTTCTTTATTATGGACTATTAGTGATTTTCCAGGATATGCACATCTATCTGGTTGGAGTACTAAAGGCTACAAAGCATGTCCCTATTGTAATAAAGATATTGTCTCACATTGGTTGCCACATAGCCGTAAAGTTTGCTAAAGAGGACATCATAGGTTTTTGCCAACTAGCCACAGATTCCGAAAAGAAGCAAAGGCATTTGACGGTGAGCAAGAATTTAGGTTTCCACCTAAACCTCCTTCTGGAGCTCAAATCTTGTCACAATTGGAGGACGGAAGAACTATAATTGGTAAGAAAAGGCCAAGAGGTAAGGATTCAACACACAATTGGGAAAGGAAAAGCATATTTTTTGAGCTACCATATTGGAAAATTAACATTATAAGGAACAATCTCGATGTCATGCACATTGAGAAGAATATATGTGATAGTATTGTTGGAACATTGCTAGGTTTGAAGGATAAAAGTAAGGACAACTTGAATGCAAGGAAGGATTTGGAGGATATGGGAATCATATTTATGCTTCATCCAAAAATTGTTGGTAAATATACCATCCTACATCCAGCTTGCTATACAATGAAAAAAGATGAAAAAATATTATTTTGCAACCTCCTAAAATCTATCAAAGTTCCAGACGGGCATGTGTCTAATATATCTAGATGTGCACGGCCGAAGGATCAAAAGATGCTACCAATGAAAAGTCACGATTATCACGTGCTGATGCAACAACTTTTGCCATTAGTTGTCACTGTGTCCTTGCCCAGTAAGAATGCTAAGTCATGTATTATTAATCTTTGTCACTATTTTCAAAGGTTGTGCACTAAAGTCATAGATCTAAATGATTTTTTTGCATTGGAAAATGCAATAGCAGTTACACTTTGTGAGATGGAGAAGATATTCCCTCCATGTTTTTTTGACATAATGGTGCATCTATCAGTCCATCTCTCTTATGGAGCTTAGATAGCCGGCCCTGTTCAGTATCGTTGGATGTATCCAATTGAAAGGTAACATTTCACACGTCGTGATGACTTTACCTATTGGAATGTAATTTTTCATAATATTTCCACAACTTTGTTATCAGGTATCTGATGACCCTAAAAGGATATGTTCATAATAAAAGATATCCAGAAGGATCAATAACAGAAGGATATATAGCTAAAGAGTGTCTAACTTTTTGTTCAAGATACGTGGATGGAGTTGAAACAAAATTAAATCTGCCAAATAGAAACGATACTGATGAAGAAAATTTGGAAAACGAGCCAACACTTGACAGTGATGATTGGTCTATTTTCTCGACAGTAGGTCATGGTATTGGTAAAATGGTAACATGTGTCTTGGATGAACATACATTGAAACAAGCCCATAAGTATGTACTATTCAATTGTGAAGCAATTGAACCCTACATTAAGTAAGTTAGTGTAAATTGTCTTCTATTAATAAAATGCTATAACATATTCCAATAACATATTGCACATATTTTGTATTCAGGATGCACTATGATATCATTAGTCAAAAACATCCTCAGAAGTCCTTAAAGGAGGTTCAGAGAATACATAGTAACTCATTTGATGGATGGTTTAAGGAACATGTAAGTTTAGTTGTGGTAATTAAATTAGTTATGCTTCATGAATAAAGTCTAACAAACTTTTCTTTTGTTAGATTGAGACACTCCTAAGAATAGATATGTGGATGATAAAATCAAGTTTCTTTCTCAAGGTCCACATCAACTTGCCATTAAGTAAAAGTCTATGTTGTCAATGGTCGAAAATTTCATACCAAGGAAAAAGATGCAAATCAAACAACACAAAATAGTGGAGTCTTTCTGGTAGCGAAGATTGATTGTTATTCTAGAACCACTGACCGCAATCCAATTACTAGAGATGTAACCTACTATGGTGTTTTGAAGGATGTTATTGTGCTCAATTATTATGAACACTTTAAGGTGACATTATTTAAGTGTGATTGGGTGGACATCTACTCAATGAGGGGAATCAAGCATGATGAACATGAGTTGACTCTTGTTAATTTGAGACGCCTTCAAACTATAGGAGAACCATTTGTAGTTCCATCTCAAGTTGGACAAGTTTTTGTAGAAGATGTCACTGCAAAAAGTGTGGCATTTTACTGTAAAGATTGCACCACGGGATATGTTCAACATGGAAGAACAATCTTGTATTGAGAATGTCGAAGCATATGTGCAAGGTGAAACTCGAGATGGGCCATCAATGACATCAGAGGATGAAGATACTGATTGTGACATAGTTAGATTGGATATGGAAGGAATTACTGTTGCTAGTTCAACAACTGAAAAAGACCAATCCAGAATTTAGCACGATGATGATAGTGTATCTCAAAGTGATGATGATGACTGTTTTGAATGAGAAGATAACAAAATAGCAGTCAATGTTTCTTTTTTTTGTCATTAATATTTGACTTAAATAAGCCTTTTTTGGCTCAATGTATCTCTTTAATTTTCTGTCTCACATTGTGCTCTAGCTAGGTGTATCAATTTTGCATGTCTGACATTATTCTTATTCATATTTATCCTTGTCTCTACTGTTGTTTATAATTATATTTGATTAAATATTTGTGTTTCATTTTTAAATATTATTAATAAAACTGTTATTATGTTGTTCAATATTTTTCTAAATGTCTTCATTTTTATGTGACTTGATATACTCACGATGAGAGAACAGTACAGTGACAACTGCCATAACATGACAACCGCAAGCAATGATAAGAACAACAACAATGACTCATGTACTGCGACTCATTTACCTAGCATTACTCGACATGGTTGTTGGCAATCTTTAAACATGTCATCCTCAAATCGCTCCAAAAATTTTTTAGCTTCCCTTCCAACTAAAATTCATAATGATAGAGCAAACAAATTCAATAAAACTGCTGCTAGCTCTGCAAAAAATACCCAATCAGCCACATCTCCCCAAGACTCTAATATGGTTGGTGGTTCGAAATCCTCTCAAACATGCACAACTGAAAAAGAGATGGGAACAAGGTTCCAAAATCAGCAATTAAAACAAAGAAAGTGGTGATAAAGTTACAAGATCAAGAATTACATAGCTACCCTATGTGCCTAATGGCAATGCTTCCGTGTCTATTCATTCAAGAATTGTAGAGAATGGAGCTTCCAGTAACCAAAATAGGAATGTATTTCCTGATAACATGGACCAAAATGACATCTCTGATCACCATGTTGAGTCATTGAATGTTACAACAACACCTTCTGATGGGCTAGCTAATCATTTCATTCATATCATTGTATTTATAGTGCTACATTTAATCATATATAATTTTGCATATATATATATTATCCTTTATGAATGAATGCTTAGGTCAAAAACATCAAGCAAACAAATTCAATAAAATTGCTGCTAGCTCTACAAAAAATGCCCAATCAGCCACGTCTCCCCAAGACTCTAATATGGTTGGTGGTTCAATATCCTCTCAAACATGCACAACTGAAAAGGAGATGGGAACAAGGTTCCAAAATCAGCACAACAAAGAAAGTGGCGATAAAGTTACAAGATCAAGAATTTCACAGCTACCCCGTGTGCCTAATTTCAATGCTTCCGTGTCTATTCATTCAAGAATTGTAGAGAATAGAGCTTCCAGTAACCAAAATAGCAATGTATTTCCTAATAACATGGACCAAAATGACATCTCTGATCATCATGTTGAGTCATTGAATGTTACAACAACACCTTCTGATGGGCTAGGTAATCATTTCATTCACATCATTATATTTATAGTGCTGCATTTAATCATATATAATTTTGCATATATATATATATTTTATCCTTTATGAATGAATGCTTAGGTCAAAAACATCAAGCAAACAAATTCAATAAAACTGCTGCTAGCTCTGCAAAAAATGCCCAATCAGCCACGTCTTCCCAAGACTCTAATATGGTTGGTGTTTCAAAATCCTCTCAAACATGCACAATTGAAAAGGAGATGGGAACAAGGTTCTAAAATCAGCACAACAAAGAAAGTGACGATAAAGTTACAAGATCAAGAATTTCACAGCTACCCCGTGTGCCTAATTTCAATGCTTCCGTGTCTATTCATTCAAGAATTGTAGAAAATATAGCTTCCAGTAACCAAAATAGCAATGTATTTCCTGATAACATGGACCAAAATGACATCTCTGATCACCATTTTGAGTCATTAAATGTTACAACAACACCTTCTGATGGGCTAGGTAATCATTTCATTCATATCATTGTATTTATAGTGCTGCATTTAATCATATATAATTTTGCATATATATATTTTATCCTTTATGAATGAATGCTTAGGTCAAAAACATCAAGCACGTGGCCGAACACAATGTTTGAAAGTTTGGAAAAGAAAGCCCAACGATCCAATTCCCATTGAGAAAAATCAATTTGGACAACCAGTAGGTGAAAACCAATGTCACTTATCAAGTTTTCTGACAACCATTGCAAGAGATCCCAATTTGTATCCACTAAAATATGAGGACTGGAGACAATTTCCAGCAAATAAAAAAGATTCTATATGAAATTTTGTGAAGGTATATTATTAAATTTTATTTTTAAATGGTCAAATGAAGCATCTAATTGATATCATTTATGTCGGTAGAGTAAATTCACAATGGATTCAAATCTGAAGGAGTGGACAATGAAGAGACTAGGAAAGAAATGGAAGGACCACAAGTGCGAGTTAAGGAGACTATTGAAAAGAGGCGAGATCACCTCCTTACTAAAATTTAAAGGAAGTAAAAAACATCCATTTTTTAGAAAGACAAAAGATATTGAGGGATGCATGTATAATATTCCAAGTAAATAAGCATGCACCCGATACATTACAAAATGTCAATAGCTGTGGAAATAAAAGAACTAAGCCTATTACATGGATTTCATTGTTCATTACATGATTGTTCTCAAAAGATAAAGATAAGAGAAAAGGATCTAGCTATAGCAACCTAGACATCCTTTTAGATAGCTTGAGATCTACTCCTGAGATGAATTCCTTCAAACTTGTCCTTCTCCTTGCTCAGCACCAGCACCTGGGTGGTTGGGAAAGAACCCAGCAAAAGGGGAAAGAAGACAAGGTATGTGTCACAAAACTATTCTAGTATATCAAGATAAGTACAATAAAAAAAAGGCTAGGGTTCATCATATAATGAAGATAACAAGAGTATGAGGCTATATTCAAAAGAAACTTGCCATTAACAATTATATCAAAAAGGATTTGCATGTAAGATAATTATGTCTACCTAACTAAGTAGGGTTGAGGCACCTACCAGACCTCTAACCTTAGGTGAGGGGAGAATAAGACATTCTGAGTCACCTACAATATTAGGGGGAGAATAAGACATTCCCCAGGGCGATTATTTACATGCCCTCTGTGGGTGGTTATACATAAGTACCACTACTTTAAATTATATATAACATAAATCCACATGCTAGAAAAGTAGTCATGGCAAGAGTAGTCATAATATTCAATAAGCATGGCAGTGGGGTATAAGACCCAAACAAAAAGAAATTATAATCTAATTTGAGGCATGAACAACATTAGGATTCAAGAATAGGATATTTAGGGTTCATTTAAGCCTCATTAGGGAAATATAGGGTTTGGCCGCAATTATCCCAACATAGGGTGTAAGGAATGCACATACCTCTCTTACTGATATCAATTACTAACTTTCACCACTTTAATTGAGTCCAAGTTCCACTTTGTCTATTTTCAATGTATTAACATGTATTATAGTACATAGTGCACATTAATATATAGAAACCCTATTTTTAGAGCTTTCTAGCAAAATTCAGATCTAGAATCTTAAAACATCACCAATAAACTTATTAAGTTTTCATGATCAAGAAAACATATATTTATGTTAATTTTGGAGTTATGATGATTAAGATGTAATTTTTATGGATTTTATGCATTAAATTCGTTTTACAAAAATCACCCTTCGTAAAACCATGAAATCAGACCTTGAAAATATTTTTATTAGATAGAGATTAATTTTCCAATTCCAAAACATATTTATTTCTCAAATTTGGATAAGCGGTTTAGAAGATATGAATTTGCAATACTGACCAATAAGAAATTGCCACATCATCAAACCATCGAGATAATTAAAGAGAGAGGGAGAGGGAGACAACACCATTCGACCAAGATCAGATTTGAAGTTGCATAGGTAACCAACTAGAACTTCTAGAGAAGGTAAAACAACAAGAAATCAAAACCTTAGAGGAGCATGGTAAAAAGAGATGGAAATCGTCAATTTTCAACATAAAAGCATGAGTTTTAAGCATGTACTAAGCAATATATGAGAAGGGTGTTAACCAAACTTGCCTCTAGGAAGGTAATAAGGTTCAAACAGAAAGGATTCCGAGATTAGAAGGTCTGGTTTCTCCAAGACAAGCTCCTTTCTTGAGCAAAGATCACCTTCTCCACTTTAGAGGTGCAAACCCTAGCAAAAGAGCATGGAGATGAGATGTTTTAGGGTTTTAGGTGGAGTTTTACCATGTAAAGTCATGGTTATGAACTAGAAGAAGGTGTAAGGAAGACTAACAGTATGAAAATAGGGAAGGAATGGAGAAAACTTACTAGTTTTGGTCGAATTTACAAGTGGGAGCTTTAGAAATCCTAATAGAGCAATTTGGAAGCCCTAGGAGCCTTCTTCACCAAGGTAGGCTCCCTCTATTACCGTGGGGCAGAAACTTCGTGGCCAAATATAGAAGGAACTATTATCTAAGTTAGAGGAAAGAAAAGGAGAGCAAGAGTTTTCGAATTGTGAGTTGGGAAGGGGTATACATGGCTATATATAGAAAGAGGTGAAGCATGAGGAGTCTTAAGGGACTTTCCATGTGTCTTTAGCCTAGGGATTGATGACCATGCAAGAGGATAGCTCATAGAGGTTTCATGCATATCAAAAGTCAGTTCTAAGAGCCCATAGATTATTCTAGGCCATCCCCACCGTTTTTCAAGAAAGAAATAACCTCATTGGTTGATAGCTTTTAAGGATAAGCATCTTTATAAAGAGGGTAATCCCTATAATGCCCTTGGAAAGAAATACCATCAAATCAAGGTGAACCTAGGTTCTCCAATGGTTTAAAAGCTCGTTAATGGTAAGAGAATATCTAATGATTAAAATTCAGGAGATAATTTGCAAAGAAAACCTCCCAATTGGGTAAATTGCATAAAAGTCCAAAATGTACCTAAAATTGCATAACTTGCACAAACAACATCCAAAAAAAACCAAATTTGAAACTTAGCCTCATTTTATGTTTTCAAATCATATCAAAAAGTTATATTAAGGTTTATAGCACTTAATTATGGTAACTAATCTTTTACTGAGGTATTTGTGCATAAACCCTTATATTGGTACAATTAGTGAATACATGTTCACTAAACCACTATAAATTCCACTAATTAAACATAAATGACATAAAGGATAGAAATGAGAGGGAAACTTGGGAAAAAGGTTTATATAGATATTACATCTAAGATTCATTATGTTACAACTATACTTCGTAGAAGATAGTCCATACGAACAACAGTTTGAACAAGTTGTTCCCCGCGTAGACGAGTCGCATTGGAAATTGCTTGTCGATTATTGGAGGAGTAATAAAGGAAAGGTAATATTATTTTTTCTATTCGTTGATACTTACAGTACCACACAGATAATCACTATGCACAATACTGTAATGTTTTCCACAGAGGAAGTCTATAACTAACAAGACAAGCAGACAATTTCAAAAGGTTAGCCACACAACAGGAACCAAGTCATTTGCATGTCTGAAATGTGAAGTAAGTTAGTAATTTTTTTGATCCATTTAGACAATTTGATGGCATCCGTTAATTTAATGTTTACAATAACCTTGTTTGAATGATAAAGATGGAGAAGGAAATAGGAGGAGAAGTGGATCCCATAATGTTTTTTGAGAAAACTCATCGTAAAACAGATGGGAGCATAGTTGATGTTGAATCCACCAAAATTTTGGTACAACACATAATATCCTATAGTATTATGTTACATATAATAATTTTATAGAGGTATATATTTGGTATAAATTGCATCTCGTATGATTTTTTATATGTAGGAAAAATTTTCTGAGGTAGGAGAAGAGCTGCGAAGAAAACAACCTGATGTTACTTCAGATGGAATTTATAGGCATGTTATGGGAGAAGAGAGACCAGGATATGTTCGTGGTTATGGACTTGGACCATCACCTTCTGATATCTAGGGCAAGAACCGTAAATCCCGAGAAGTTGAAGAAGCACAAAGGAAGCATTTCCGGGATAAGCTTGAAGAACAACAGTTGGAATTTGATGCAAAACTTCAAGACAAAAAGGATGAATTCAACCAAAAAATTAGAGGAGTTATTTTCCTTAACTAGAGCAAGAAATATTCAAGCACAACATGTTGGCACTGGACAAGTATGAATACATTTTATACAAGATGTGTGGTATCAATTATTTTCCATGTTTACTTTTATGGACTTATGACAAAAATAAAATAATTGTGCAGACAAACTTATCAATGCAAACTCCACTCCATATAAGACATTCATCATTTAAGAAGGGACAAGTATGTTTGTATTACTGTGAATTGCACTTCATTTTATGTTTATATAAATTTGTTATGTAAACTGTATTTTGTTTCTAGGATGTGTACCTGCTGAGTTTTACAGATCCAAATTCTAGAATTGCATTCGGCCGAGTCTCTGAGGTTGACCCCATGAAAAGGGTGGGAGGTGCAATTTTAGGCTCATCATTTGTTGATGTTTTTTTAGAGGTTGCTTTGTTGGGCAACGATCCTCTAGTTAGACCTTATGATCAATATCAATATGTTGATGATGTTGTTGGCAACGTCATAGCATGTCCGAAAACACATACGTTGCTAAGGTGAGCATAAAGTATTTTCTTATACTGTTACATAATTGAAAATAAAAGTAGCATCTAAAGTCGTTTCCATTTGTTGCAGGACATGAAGTTTAAATTTAATTGCATTCTTGGATACTATCTAAAGAGAGAGGAGCTATAGTTGTTTTTATTTTATCCAATTTGTTATTTGTACATGCCGATCCAAAGTAATGGTGTTTCATGTCCATTGTTGTAGACAATGTTGCCAAATAACAATCCTATTTTGTTTTGTCCTACTTTTGATTTTGTTATGGAGAATCTTAGTATTATGGATGATACACACATTATGATTGGTTTGTGGTTTTTAGCTATGAGCAATGTTTTAGCTTCTTGTTTGTGGGTACGGATGAAAATTTTAGTTGAAAATGAGTTACGATTATTTGATCCATTTCTTTCCATTTTGTAATTACTCAGCTAGTAAATGGATTATTATAGTTTGGATATACAAAATTTACAACTAATGTGGATGGGTGATGTGGACTGAATAATTCTTTTTTAATGTAAAAACTACTGCAATAAAAGGGTAATTGTCCCTTTTGTATGGCAGCCACACATCGTATACCATGATTTTCTGTTTCCCAACCTATGCAGGTTTGATTCTGTTTGATAATATCTTGGACTGCAATTGCTTATATAAGCAAGAATGCATATTGCGGGTGCTTCATATTTGTGGACTTCATATCCAACTTGCATCATGTCAGATCATGATATATTTCTTATGGCATATTAATTTTTCTTTCATTACTTGATCACATGATGCAGGATATCTTAACACTATAGGGATCAAGATTCTAGCAACCACAATACAATCTTCAAGCTCCACCCAACATTTTGATGAATCCTAGACTAGTTGTTGCAACATTTTAAATGAGACTATTCATATATTTATTGGTTCTTTTTAGGGCAATTTGTTATGCAATATACTTTTTTGAAATATTTACTTTGTAGGCAAGGGTATTTTTTATATGTACATGGTTTTTGGGAATAATGTGATACGTCCACCCATTGCCTGAAAGCATAGATCTGCCATGCATAAATATTTTTTGTATTTCCAAGGAAATTTTTTCCAAGTTTCTTATAGATATGTGCCCTCACATAGATATAGGCGACATCGATGTTTATCTTGAGGTCTCACATCACTTGAGGTTTCAAATATTACCTTCTGGGTAATTCATTTGAGTTGTTAGAATGAAACAAGTAATATCCTGACACTACTTGTCTCTAATTATTTTAGAAAACATCATCAGATAGAGCTCAAGTATTCAAACCCTCTGCCTTGCCATACCCTCTGCCTTGCCTTAATGTAGGGAGGACCAAGCGACCCACTTATGTACCTATTGAGGTGCATTACTTCTATGAGTATTGTTCTATTTTCTCACTGTGTTGTTTTTTAATGTTTTGTTTTTGGTACTAAGTATAATATAGCCTGGTGTTTTGTTCTGCTAGTTTAGTTAATAAATTATTTGTTTGTTTTTTTCCACTAACTAACATAACTTGGTGTTTTTCCTTTTGCAGAGGCACACTAAGTCATTGTGAACATTTCAAAGGTCTGCTCTGGTTGAGAAGTCTAGGCAGAAGCCTCAAGAAAGAATGAGTGTTCTTATTAATGTGGGTTCCTCCCTGTTCCCTTAATTGTTAAAACAACATTTGTATATTTGTCTTTTTTTCCTTTACCCCCTCCATCTAAAATAATACCCTTTATGTAACATGTGGTTGTGATGCAGGCCCTAAAATCCAATAACTATGGTAATTATCCTCTGCTAACTGCAACTCTATACTTGGAGATTAAAGGCCAATCTCATGGTTGTGGTGAACTTCTCTGCGCAATGTGACACCCGTAGGCATATTCAGGATCTCATTCGCTGTGGAAACATGAATGGCGTTGTAAGTAAAATCTTTTAATGTATTTCGTTTAAATTAGTTAAACAAAATACATAAAAAGAATTTACTGGTTAAATGAAATACATAAAAAGATTTTACTGACAATGCACTTCATGTTTCCACAATGAATGAGATCCTGAATAAGCCTGTGGGTGTCACAATGTGCAGAGAAGTTCACCACAGATGAGCATCCTCCATCCATGCCAAAGATCTCCCAAGAGCCAAGTATTATACTAGGAATGGATGTGTCCCATGGGAGCCCTGGGCAGTCGGACAAGCCATCAATAGCTGTTGTAAGTTTTGAATTTTGACTCCTTAGCATATGTATGGGTTTTTCGTCCCAATATTTTTGTTGGGCTCAAATCTATATGTCGTTGTGTTCATTTTTCTTATATGGGGTGTTCTATGTTGCTCTACTTGTGTCTTAGGTGTGGTTGTACAAGGTTTGGAGAGTGGTTGTACAAATGCATAAAAACTATAGTTCACCAGTTATTAGACTGTGGTTGTACAAGGTGTGGTTGTACAAATGTAGAGGATTGAAATATGGATATGGATCAAATGAAGCACAAACTTCCAGTGCTCGTTTTACTGTATACATGCAATATAGTCTACCTTGAAGAAAATAATGAAGGTGAATGAGATTCTCCATCAAGATCAATTATTTTTCTCGTACTTAAAGTTCATAAAATTGTTTTATATGGTACCATTAAAGATTGAAACTCTTCTAAACTCACTGCATCATGAATTTTATGAGATATGAAGTTAACCATTTTATCAAATGTGGTAATATTCTCCCTATATCATGAGTGCTACCATTCCATTATGTACGAATTACATATTCGTAATCATTGTATCAAATGTGGTAATATTCTCCCTAATTGTTTGTGTCTTTACTCTCCAGGGTTCAGGAAATACAAAGATTATTCAGCAACGATCTTTGAAGTGATATTCACTTCCACAGCTTTCCCAAGTTCCTGGATCATTGCTCAAGCTGAACTTCAAGCTATGCCCAGTGCCATATGAAATGTAATGTTCTTCAGATTCCAAAATGCAATATTTAGATTGGATGCATTCAATTCTGGAAATTGGATTAAATTTGTTTTGAGGACTTTGTGCCCCTCATTTTTAAATTATTATACCATGCTTACAAAGGTGAAAGGCTTGGAACATGCACATCATTCAACGAAATTTGACCAGGTATGTTCTTCCATTCTTTCTCAACACCTTAAAGTCCTACATAACACGATTTACTAGTTACTTACATCTTGGAAGACATATCAAACAACATATGCACATGCCCCATATTTATTGCCTAATTCACTGATGTCAGTACATATTTTACAAACAAATTGTTCTATATTGCAGGAACAATAATAATATACTTAGACATTTCAGTTAAGGTGTCTATTTCACACATGTTTTTCTTTAAACTTCTAGGAGGCTACATCTATTTATCCTACCCTCTAGTTTAAGGTTTTTAAACCTATTTGCTTATTGTGAGTAGAGTCTATTCAGAGTTGTGATGGTGTTTCTAAACGTGGTAGTTCCTCACCTCATATCTTCCATGACCCAATTGCAAAACTGATGGGCAATTCGACAATCGAACTCCTGAGAACCACTAGGATTGGGAAAAATAATATAGAAAAATGATGTGATTGGCTGTCAAATTCCTTACACCTTCATATATAGGTTGTTGTTTTAATTCCTATTCTAATCTAGTTGTTTGATTGCTAATACAGTGTATATAAATTTGAATGGTGTGCTTATTATCGACGTTGTTATATTGTTCACTTATACATTGGATAATGAACCAATGGCAAAAGAATTATGTGCTACAAGCTAGGAACATGCCAACCAACCATCCACTCTACACATCTGAGTTGTATAGATAGGTAAATCTCTGTTCTGCTATGTCTAGCTTTGATGGTTCATATACTAGAGCTGGAATGTAACATGAACATTGCTTTGATAGAGATGGAATGTAAATTTCTTTTTAATTTGATGGACTAATGTACTGTCATGCTAACTGTAGATTTTTTTATGAACATTGCACTTCTATTGCTACAACTTGCAAGTGGAATTAACAATTCCTGAAAGTTTTTTTTGGTAATTTGTTTTCTAATTTCAGAGCTAAAACCTGAGAAGAGCATGAAATTGCATTAGGCCCTTGGAGGAAGCTATCAAAGGAAAATGAAATTGCAAAGCAAGAAAGAAAGGTTTGCTTGGCCATTTGTCAGTTAGTCTATTGATGGATTCGACATGGATGTTGCAGCTGCTCTGTATTAGGCCACTTGTTGCACCAGAAGTTTAGAATCTATATCTCTTCCAGTTCTGGAGATCAGTGTATCTATCATCTCTGCCTAGTAGATGAAATTGGAAATCCCACATGTGGTCTTTTTGGGACTGCTGTTGCAACCATGGGGATGTTGAGTACTACTGCAAATGTATTGACTATGGATATGTTTGGACCTATTGTTGATAATGCAGGTTGTATTGTTGAGATGAGTTAGTAGGTAAATTATTTTCCCTTATTATTTGTGGCTTTACACTAAACAAGCCCTTATTATTTGCTTCTTTACACTAAATAAGCACCTTCAGCATGGTTTTTTTTGTTTAACCATCTAGAACAAGGATACATTTTTTTTTTACTTTTTGCTTTAGACTTAGGTTGAGGCTTTAGACTTAGCTATCACCTTGTTGCTATGATTCCTGAACACAGCAGCCAACTACACCTTGCTACATGTATTTTCTAAGGCTACTTTCAAGCCTTTCAATTTCCGCACCCACCCTGCTTCCTACATCACTCACCAGAATCAGACGCCAACAGAACTACATGTTGGATCCTAGATGGGTGATTAGATGCTCTAGACGGGGGTGAATAGAGCTGAAAGCACTTAAACAAAACTCATTAAACCTTCAAGATATATCACAAGATAAGGTTGCTAAATAGGAATTTTGTGTGCAACTAAAACATACATAGCAAGGGAGAGAGAGATTGAACATGCACCAATTAGACAAGCTATTTAGAGTGGTTCCACACTTCAAACTAGAAGTGTATCAGTACACTTTCCTAGAGAGGTCAACCTCTAGGGCTTCCAAACTATTGCACTCTTATATTCATTCATAAGACATATAATGCATGACCAAACAAAAGACTTACATATCCAATACAAAGAGTCTTCAACCTTACCAAGGACTTACCCACTTTGCAAGAGTCTTCGGCCTTCTCTAAGGACTTACCCACTCTTGCACAAGTCTTCAGCCTTGCAGGGATCACCCACTCTTCTTGGATCTTCAGCTTTTGACTTCACCTTCACTCGGAGAAGCTTCCACCAAGGTCTTACCCACTTGAGCAAGGAGTCTTCTGCCTTCACCAAGGGCTTACCCACTCTAGCTCCAAGTCTTCAGCCTTGATCTTCACCAAGGGACTCCTTCCCTTGTTCTTCTTCACCTCTCTTGGACAAGAGAGAGAACCTTCATCTTCATGATTGAAAGAGAGAAAAGGAGGTGGTGGAAGTGAGAGCCTCACAAGATATACATATAGAACTAGCTCTCTTACAAATCTCCTACTCACTCTAATGGATGTAGCAAGTCATTAAGCATAGAGAGAGAGGAGGTTGTAGGAAGCACTCAACTATAGAATAGGAACCTCACATAGAGTTTTACAATGAATGCTCAACCTTGGAATGAAGTCCAAGGGGTCCTATTTATAGCTGGGGATGTCTCTTAGCCTTTGGGAACACTTGAGAATGAAAACTAGCCATTTTGTGGCTTGAAACGGATCTATTTTCACTTGTTGTAACTCCACAACGGATAGAAACACTTTTCAACACTTTTCCGTACAGTGCAATCGGTCGAGTTTCTATTAGTGTAACTCGACCGATAGAGTAAAAGACAAAGCTGATATTCAGACCATCAGTCGTGTTTGTCCTGAGGAAACTCGACCAACCAATGAAAATCGATTTGGTCAGTTACTCCATCGGTCGAGTTCTGTGTAAACACAACTTGACCGATGCAATATCCAGAAAATTGATCAAGGATGATCGGTCGAGTTTTCAGGCTGGGAAACTCGACCGACAAAGTGCCTGTAATCAATTTTCAAAGTTGCATATAAAGTGCTCTAATATTCAATCTAAGTGCTCCTGATATTTTTCTAAGATTAATTACAAGTCATACAATCATTACAAGTGATTTACAACATAATTCTAATGGATATACATCATATTACAAAAATGTGCACTTGTATGACTTTGACTTGTCTTTTCTCCAGTTCGATATGCGCAAGTTAGGGCAATTGGAGTGTGTCTATACCTAATCTGAAATCACTCAAGTAGAGACGTTAGACACCAATATGTGGAATGGTTAGTCATCATCAAAACACGGGTTTAGTCAATTTAGACGTGAGTCAACATTGACCTAATTGACCTTGAGTCAACACTACACTCCACTCAGCTTCCTTCTCTACAAGTTTCAGATGGGCCCATCCGAGTGGAAAGCAAAAGGCAGCTCCAAGTGCAGAACCAAGGAGCATATTCCACACTCGCCATCTCAAGGAACCAGACAATCTGAGACCAGATACAACAGCAGTTTCTGAGCCAGCTCCATCAATGTTGAAGACATCATGTATGCCACGTTGTTCAGCAAGAAGAATTTGCAAACTATAAAATGCAACAGTAAATATTGGTATTGTATTCAATGTAAGGGGCAAGGTAAAATGTCCTCCCCATGTAATTCAATATAAGGGGAAGGTAAAATGTTGAATGAAAGTATATCATTGGTGTTGTATTCAATATAAGGGGCAAGGTAAAATGTCCTCCCCATGTAATTCTCAATTGATTATAAATAAAAAATATTCATACTTTCCGAAAAGTGAGTTCGTCTAAAGTTGACATTCATTTAGAAATAATGATAATGAATTGAAAACTGAATGACTAAAAGCCATCAAAATGTAGTAATACAGAACTAGTAGTCATTAGTAGCTTTTTTTATACCCCAGTAAACTCAATAAGAACATTTTCATACACCAACATAATACAAAATAGTGGCATTTGTATAAAAGTCAATTGATGGATAGTGGCTTTTTTATAAATGTCAACTGATGATTTAGTGGCCTTTATGTGGCATTTATTCGAAGCTACTAAAGACAAACCTTTAGTGGCTTTTACAACTTAATCCACTATCTTCGTAGTGGCATTGGCGCTAGAGGCATTTTTTTAAATGTCAACAAATGTCGCTAAACATGTTTACTGGCTTTTTTTAGTGGCATTTATGAAATGCCACTAATGAGTATGTTTGTTTTAGTGAACTTCAAGAATGATTAAAAAAAGGTGAAGAAGCATCACCACAAGAGAAAACATGAGATAAGTTACAAAAAGTGTGAGGAAGGAAATCATGAGAATAGGGACAAGAAAAAATAAGGGACAAAGAAATAGCCCAACATGCCAAATGGGACTCTCCTAGACGTTCCTCTTATGGAAGGTCTTCCTCAAATGAAGATGATGATTGTATCATGAATCTAATGACAACATAAGTGAAGTGGTATTTGAGGGAGTGATATAAATCTTCATGATGTTTCAAAAGAAGAACTTATTGATGTTGTTCTAACATATAGAGCCTCTTATTCAAAATGAAAGTCTAAAAAGAAATAGTTGGGAAATATTAATGGCTTGTACGTTAAAAATTAGGATCTGTGAAAAGTAAAACTTCTTTGAAAGGTAGTATAGATGAATTACAAGTGCCTGAACTTGATCTATAATTGACATAAAATGTTGTAGCATTTAAGAATGGTTTTTATCTTAAGAAAATCAATGCACTTACACCTAAAAACACAGTTTATCTTGATGAATTTTTTATGCTTAGAAACAAAAATGTTGGATTGCTTGTCAAGATAAAAGATCTTGAACCAAAACCTACCTTACCTTGTAATGAATTAGTTAATATTAATCTTGAGAGAGATTTTTATTTCATTAAATCCCTTTGTTTAGTTACCGACCTTTTACATTCTCAAGATGATATAGCTAGCTTATTTACTATTGCTACTACTATTGTTTATGATTTCTCTTTACATAGAGCATATCTACAAAAATTCCTTAAGGGTAAGAAAACATTGAATGAAATGTTAGACCATTCTACCCAACAATATGGGAGAAATGGAATTAGATATGATAGTTCCCAATCAAATAAGAAAAAGAAGGGAGTCAGACCTCTAATCTTTAATGGAGAATCTTATACTTCCAAGGTAAAGATGACTACACTCTTTGTAAGAAGAATGGTCATTTTACTTCTCTTTATCGTTACAAGAAAAAGGGAATAAAAGGAAAATGATTTGGCTTATCAATCTAAACATGGACCCAAAGGTTTCAATTTCACATCAAACTTTCCTATTATTTAGGTGAATGAAAAGTATATAGTTGATAGTGGATGCTCCAAGTATATAACCATTAAATTCCACTTCTACGCTCTTAAGAAGTTGCTGACTTTTGGGGACAGTGAAAAGGATAAGGTGATAGGTCAGGGTGATGTAGGTGATTCATTATGTATGAAGAATTTTCTTCTTGAGTTTAGTAAATGCTTTATTGTTTATAAAAATGATATCTCTTTATGGAATAGTAGAATTGATCATGTGAACATTCATCAATTGAAGAAATTTAGCAAAAAGGATTTCGTCAAGGGGATTCCTTGATTTTATTTTGAAAAGGATGAAAAATTCCAACCTTCTAACCAAGGACATCAAACGAAATCCTCTTTCAAGCCTAAGGGAGACCTTTGTACAAAAGGATGTCTAGAACTTCTTCACATTTATAATTTATACAAACACATGGAGGTAGCAAGTAATTAATACTAATTACTAGTAATTTCTATTACTTTATTTGGACTTTCCTTTTTATTACTACGAGTGTTAGGTATTGTCTTAATATTAGATGGTTATAGTCCTACTAGTAGATCTTATTGTTCTTACGATGCATATTTGTCTAAAGTTGAAGAATCTATACATGTAAAAATTATTGAGACTAACCCCTCTATGTGCAAAGATGTTGATTGTGATTCTATGCTTGGTGAGGTGACTTCCAAACTAAAACAACTAGCCATCAACAAGAATAAAAAAGGTTTAGAGGTTTTTCAAGATGAACAAGGTCCTAGCTCATATTGTGAATATGTTAAGGGTCATATCCGTTGCTTTGCAGAGGATTATCCTAAAGAGGTAAGTGTAGGTTGCTCATTTGAGAGAGTGAAGACACAAGCTGCATACAATGATCAAGTCAACATTACCTTCATCTCCCTATTTGATCCAAAGAACATAAATGAATCACTTTAGGGTGATGATTAGTATCCTAGAAATGCAAGAAGAGTTGAAGTAATTTGGAAAGAACAAAGTGTGGACCCTCGTGCCAAGGAAAAAAGCTAGAAAGATCATTGGTAGTAATAATCTTCATCTTTTTGCTAGATAATGGATATGATGGGAAAAGTTGATTCTAGTCGCTTATTAGAAAAAAAAACTTACAATTTTCTTATCATCAAATTTTTTTTAATGATTACATTTAATGCTAATAATCTTGATCTTTTTGGAGTATTTAGC
The DNA here is from genome assembly GCA_963693085.1 of Alisma plantago-aquatica. Classification (NCBI taxonomy): domain Eukaryota; kingdom Viridiplantae; phylum Streptophyta; class Magnoliopsida; order Alismatales; family Alismataceae; genus Alisma; species Alisma plantago-aquatica. The sequence goes on from OY856411.1 coordinate 811,599,461, forward strand.
TCCCTCATGCAGAGTGAATTTGAAATGAGCATGATGGGGAATTTTATGTTCTTTTTTAGATTTCAAATCAGGAATACTAAGTATGTAATATTCATTAAAAAATGAATCTAATCTTGTGAACTCATAATGAGCTTTGTGATGAATAATAACGAGCCTTTTGATGCTCCCATTTCCAATACTACCAATCTTGATAAAGATGTACAAGGTGAGAAAGTATATGAGAATCTATATAGAGGTATGGTTGGTAGTTTACTATATCTTACTACCTCTAGAGAAGATATCATGTTCAGTGTATGATTTTGTGCTATATTTTAATCTAACACTAGGAAATCCCATCTTGGAGTGGTGAAGAGGATTTTTAGGTACTTATATAAGACCCAAAATTTTGTTCTATTGTGCCTAAGTCAAGGGAGTTTGCTCTAACTGCCTGTAGTGATGTGGATTATAGCAGGTTCTTAATTGAAAGAAGGTGAATATGTGGCTATTGCTTCCTCCTTAAAACGTTATTAGTAATGTGGTCCTCCAAAAGACAAAATATAGTGACATTATCTATGATAGAGGATGATTACATTGATGTTGATAGTTTTTAGTCCAAGTCCTACAGATGAACCAAATTCTCTAAGACTTTGCATTACTTTAGGAAGATTCCCTTATATATTGTGACAATACTATTATAATCAAGTTATCTTACAATCCTACATTTCATAGTAGGGATAAAAATATAAATTACACCATCATTTCCTTGGTGACAACATTTTCAAGAACGATATCTATATCATGAAGGTGGACACTAAATATCATTTAGAGTATATTCTCCCAAAACCTCTTGCTAGACAATAATTTAATTGTAGATCAACATCTCCTATAACTACCAATGATGTTACTTGCATGTGTCCTATCTAGAGTGATATTTATATGAATCTAGAATGCTTTAATTTCCTATCATGTACAAGTTTTGATTGAAATGTCCAATTTAGGGTGTTCCCTACAACATTTTTGTGTCATTGTCAAAGATTTAATTTTAATTATTTTAACGCTTGAAAATGTTGTGTGATGCTTTTTTTGTTCCTAAATATCTTTAATATGCATTTTAGATTACATTTACAATTTAAATAGGCCTTTAGATCAGGTTTTGACCACAATCACATTTTTCTTGGTAGATTGTTTCTCTTATTGGGGTTGTCATGAGCATAAATCGGTCAAGAAATTGTTTAGGAGATGACATGAACATGCCATTGACCATTTTCCTAGAGAACCTAACTCAACTGATGCACCATTACACAACTTTAAAGTAGGATTTTTCGACTAAAATTGGACCCTATCATCTAGTTCATTTTGACTAATGTCCCCTTTTCACCATCATCCCCATTTCTCTATTTACAATTATTGATTTGGTTGATTGATGCAATCTCCACAGAAATCACAGCAGGTTTCATGGGTCTAGAGCTTGATGATGATGACATAATCATAAGCACACATCTCCCCAAATATCTAGACCAAACAGTTTCAATCAAATGTCCAAACGGTTTGTGTTTTGGGAGCAAACAGTTTCAAACCGTTTGGAATGAAACAGTTTCACTAAATCGCATAAAAGCAAACGGTTTAAGACCGTTTGGTGATGTTGACCAGGGTTGACCATTTGGGGACTTGTTCATAATGATCTAGGTTAATGACCCACCAACTATTATTGATTAACTCGAATTGGTTCATGAGTTGAAGGTCCATCAATCACCTAAACCCTAATCGGGTTGAGTGTTGATTTCATAAGTGATTGAGTTTGAAACTTGGGTTGATTGACCCAAATGGTTTCAAAACCATTTGGGAATCACCCAAACGGTCTCAAGACCGTTAGGAGGTCAACTAAGACCGTTTGTAGGTCTAGGGTTGAGTATGGTTAGGTATTTGAAGATTCAAACATATGGTATAAACCCTAATCGGCTAAGTGTTGAATTTGCAATTGAATGAGTTGATGCTCTGGGTTGATTGACCCGAATGGTTTCAAAACCGTTTGGGGATCACCCAAACGGTCTCAAGACCGTTTGGGGGTCACCCAAGACCATTTGGAGATCTAGGGTTAAGTTTGGTCAAGTGTTTGAAGGTCCAAAGATACCAAATTGAAATACAATTAAGTGCTGATTTGGTGACCAATCCTAGGATCCAAACCAAAATTGAATGACATGGTTGATAATGACATGATGGAAAAACGGTCTCAAGACCGTTTGGAGGTCATTCAAATGGTCCCAAGACCGTTTGGGGGTCACCCAAGACCGTTTGGAGGTCTAGGATTGACTATGGTTAGGTGTTTGAAGATCTAAAGGTACTAAGTTGAAGTGCAATCAAATGCTGATTTAGTGATCAATCCAATGATCCAAACTTTGATTGATTGACTTGGATTTTGATGTTGACATGGGAAAACGGTCTCAAGACCATTTGGAGGTCATCCAAACGACCTCCAGACCATTTGGGGTCAGGTCATGTTCAATTTGGATGATGGTTCAATGGTTTCAAAGTAACTAATCTTACATTAATTAATGTTTAAGGACCATCGATTCCAAATCCTAATCCAATTGATTCAAACCCTAATTGATGATCAATTGGGGGTCAATTGAGGGTCAAATCAGTTTAAGGTTTACCTATTTAACTCAATTGATGTTTGATGATAGGTCCAATTGATGATTGGTTACATAAATTCAACGCTTGAAGGAATCAACATTGGAAACCCTATTTCAATTTGATTGGTTGAGACTATATAGTCCATGCGGTTTTGAGGTGGTTTGGACCAAACAGTCTCAAGACCGTTTGAGTCGAAACGATCTCAAGACCATTTGGGACCAAACGATCCCAAACCGGTTGAGTCCATGCGGTTTCAAAAAGGTACTTTAGCAAACAGTTTCAAGTACTTGCTTTAGCAAACGGTCTCAAGCACCACCTTTACCAAACGGTTTCAAACCGTTTGAACTTTGAAAGACCAAGACCGTTTGGGGCTCAAGTAGTCAAAATTAATTGAGGACTCAATTGGTTAATCCACTTGGATACATATTGTAATAGAAGATCCAATTGGTCAATTCATTGGGATACCTCATATAATGGAGGTCCAATGTGATTGAATCTCTTGAGAATTAAGATGATGATTGATCCATTGTTCCAATGATTATTATGGTTAGGTACAAAGGTTGAAACCCTAAAGTACCTAAATGATTAATACCTTTAGATTAATTAACCCTAAAAGGTTATGAGAGTAATGTCTTAGTACACTATGTTAACCATAGTTGTATGTACTTGATTGAAGGGTTGATGTGACCTAATCAAGTTGGGAGGATGATAGAAAGGAATTCATATATGAATATTGATCATGTGATTATTAGGTTATGATCCTTAATAAAGATATCATGAAACCCTAATCTAGAAGGTTAATGAACCCTAACCCTAGTTTAGGGCAACATAATGTAAAACCCCAATTATGGGAATAAAGAGTGAAACCCTAATTGGGATGAATACCTCCAATTGATATGAAATGAGAAAACCTGAGTGAGGGTGATGCCATGAGAAACCCTAATTGAGGGTGATGCCATGAGAAACCCTAGTTGGGATGAATAGTAAGAGAAACCCCAAAACCCTAATAAAGGGTAAAGGTAGGTGAAATTCTAAATAGAGTTATAATATTTAAGCCCTAACCTTGTGCAATATGATGACGAACTAGAACCCTGATAATAAAGTAGTGGGTGAAACCTTATAAAGATGAAATACCTTAAATGATTGAGTATAGGCAACCTTGTTGTAGGCAATGCCTTAACCTGAAATTAGTCCATACTATTAAAGGTAGTTGGACCATTATTGTGTGTGACCTATGCACTTCATGATGAGAGTGATAGGTTAATGGATGAAAGTATTAAGATGGGAAGTACCTTAATACAAGATAAGTTGATAACTCGAGGCAGTTAAAGGTGATGAGGAAAATGTTATACCTTGATGCATTTCAAATCTAATCTATTTGGGTAAGAAACATATGAAGTTTGTTATGTAATTATTATAATAAAATGTAATGAGTTTGATATACCTTGACAAGCATAGGCTAATATACCTTGAGAATAAGGGTAAGCCAAACTAATGAGTATGATGTAATCATACCATGATAAGGATGAGGAATGAACTCATACCTTGTACTGAGAATCTTATAATGATAAAGGTTAAGAGTAATGAACATGAATGAATTCGAAAGATGTGTAATGGCCTTATGAGCCATATGTTTAGATGTTGCCTAGTGAGAGGTGACAAGGTGTTTTATGGGCCTTATGAGCTATGAGGATGGTTTTTGCCTAGTGAGAGGTAACAAAATGTTTTAAAGGTTACACATGATTGATATAGTTCAATACCTGGAATAAAATCACAGGATTGATATAATTCAATACCTGGAATAGAGGCACAAGATTAGCATAGTCTAATACCTAGAATAACAATTATACAGGGTAATAACCCAATACCTAGAATAGTACACAGGATTGACATAGATCAATACCTGGAATAATTGTATAGGATTGGCATAGTTCAATACCTAGAATGATAACACAGGATTGGTCAAATCCAAATACCTGGAATAATAATACAGGATTGTTAATAACCCAATACCTAGAATAGTTACACAGGATTGACATAGATCAATACCTAGAATAATTGTATAGGATTGGCATAGTTCAATACCTGGAATGATAACACAAGATTGGTCAAATCCCAATACCTGGAATAATAACACAGGATTGGTCAAATCCCAATACCTGGAATAGTAACACAGGATTGGTTAAATTCCAATACCTAGAATAATTTCACAGGATTGACTTAGTTCAATACCCGGAATAATAACACAGGATTGGTAATAATCCAATACCTGGAATAATAACACAGGATTGGTAATAACCCAATACTTGGAATAGTTGTACAGGATTGACATAGATCAATACCTGGAATAGTTGCACATGATTGACATAGATCAATACCTAGAATAGTTGCACAGGATTGACATAGATCAATACCTGAAATAGTTGAACAGGATTGGCATAGATCAATACCTGGAATGGTTACACACGATTGACATAGTTCAATACTTGGAATGGATACACAGGAATAATATAAGTCTAATGCTTGTATTAGTTGCACAGGGTTGGTGTAACCCAATGCCTGTAATATTTATATAGGATTGGTATAGACCAATGCCTGAATAAGACATGATGAAGTACACTCTCATGTTCAATATAACCAAATTTGTTTAGCAGATTGGCTAAGGCCAATAAGTTGAAACAAGAATGTCTCATGGGTGACATATCCAAAATAATGAGTGTCACAAGAGAAGTTTGACATGATGATACAATATGAAGGATAAATGATATACATGTTCTTCCTACTCCTTATCAAGAGAATAGTTGATCTATTGTTTTATCAAAAATAGTTACACTGCTTTAAAATGAGAATGCTTTAAACTATTTATCCTCTGCTAGTTTTATATCCTTCACTGCAATAATAATGTTTTGGCGGAGAGTTATGTCTCCCGCTGGGACAATTTACAATTGTCTCACCCCCGTGGGATCCAATGTTTTTAGGTGGACGTGGACAAGGAGGCAGTAAACTTTTAGCAGAGAAAGAATAGCAGTAGGATCGAGGACAGTAGTAATATCTCAGCTGGAGATATAGCCTATCTAGTCTTATAGTTAGAAAGTGCTATGTGTCGTTTCTGTACTCTCAGGTCCTCAAATTCAGTAGTCAATATTCATATTGAATCGATTTGAGATTTTGGCTTGATGCCTCGAGGTTTTATGCTGTCTGTATATAATGTTGAATAGAACAGCTGATGTTGTAATCCTCGAGAAGAGATAGTACAGGTTGTGTACTTATGAAACAGAATGTAAATGTTATACTTTGGTTTTTGAAGAAAAAGATTTCCCGTGTGTGGATCTCTTTGCAAAAAGTTTTAATTTTTAGTGATTTTCAGTAATCCGCTGCAAATGATTCGCTTCCGCTTACTTAATCTCATGTTTTGTAAGTTGGATGCCACAAAGACTCTTAACATATAGTAGGTAAGCCCTTGATGAAGGTAGTTGAATAGGTAAGACCTTCATAATGGTTTTTGGATCCCATGGCCTTTAAGGGAATGCTAGCTTAGCCTTTGATGTTGAAAAAGGTCATATATTAAAGGTAATATAAGGTGGTAATCAAGTGTGGAAAATCTTAGATGTTGACCCCTCTAGGTAATGGATTTACATCATTTAGATGTGGAACCACAACAAATAGTTGTGTTCATTTATGCATTGTTTAATCTATCTTTTGTTCTTTTTATACCTTATCTTCAATTGAATAATCATAAAATTTATGTCTCACTTGTTTTTTTGAAGCGGTTTTGTATGTAATTATCCCCCTTGTAGATCCCAAATAAAAAAATGCATAATATAGTAATAATTGACTCAATCTATAAAGCCATTTTCTTGAGACATTTTAAGATGTGTAGTCTTTTGAGTTTGTGGACATGAAGAGTAACATTTTCATATATAAAACCAAGAATTTTTTGTGTAAAATTGTTCAGGTAACATTATTATTTGGTTTTCATCAATATTACTTACTTTCCATCCTTTACACAACAGGTAGGTTCAAACTATATTATTGGTTAGATGTTAGTTATGACATGAAGACAGTCATTTAACTTGGTGATAGTGGAAGCAAGTGTAGTGACATGTAGGGAAAATTGTATCAGGCTTGGTGATTCTTTTATGTGTTCTTGTTTGTATATTATGTAAGATTTGACATTGAGATACACTATGTTTACATAGTGATAATTCAATGAAAAATAACATTCAAGGCAGTGAATTAGTTTCTAATGATGGTGTATTTTATGTATTTTGGAGGATGTCATTATGTGAATTCACGAATTATGATGAATAGTACATAACATACTTGGAATCTTAATTTAAATTTCATATTTTGGAACTATCATTTTTAGAAAGGTATTTTGCATGCTATTTGAAAATTGTGACGTTACTAACAAGGACTTTTTTCAGGAACAATTGGGGATCATTATTCATCTTTTTCACCCAACATAGGAAAATTTGAATCTGATGACTATAGTGGTCCATAGTATCTTCATCCCTAACCATGTCAGAGATGAACATTGGATAGTGTGTCCACCTAGGAATCTTCATCCTAGACTATTTCCCACTTAGCTATAACATCATCTACTTTATTACATTCTCTTCTACTAAATTTATAAGCTAACAAGTCAAAGAACACAACATGTTTCTGAGTAAAATTACATATGGGTTTGTATTTTGTAGGGATCTTAGTCAATTTGCACATCATCTTAATAGAAGTTTCATTGTCAGATTCGATGGTGACTTTCTTAAAATGTGACTTGCATGCCTTCACCACAAGAGGACACACTTATAGTTTAGCTAGTTGGGTTTTTATTACAATTCCTTTATCATAGACACCCCCATCGAATGGACTGAACAATTTCTCACAATACAAGAAGTTGACATTACATGCTTCTTCTTTTTTACTGTCGCATTAACATTGAGCTTCATTTTGTCCGGTTCAAGTGATGTCCATTTGTATCCCTACATCATGGGTTTAACACATCGGTTGTTGTTAGTCTCAAATACAAGATAGGTAAATACCTCCTATATTATAGCCACATACATTCCTTGGGCACCCACTATAGCTCCCTAGAATACCAGATTGCACTTGAAGGACCAAATCTTCCAAATAGTGATAGAAAACCATCATTCCACTCCTTTTGATCCTTCCTTTTCCAAGGATTTGAAGTGATCCAGTTAGTGAACTGTTGTGCGAGTGTCATTCTCACATTAGCTGACTATTCGATGTGCCTCCATAACTTTTGCACCTCTCTGCAAACAAATAAGGTGTGCATCATGGTCGCTGTCCCCTCCCCGCACCTAGGGCACATGTCTTTCTCTGTAAAACTACACTGGATGCAGGGAAAGCTACGATGTGGTTTTGACATGCTGGGGTACTTTTAAGTTCTAAATAGTATTCCAATGACATGGAGATCTCATAGTTTGCTCAGGTTGGGGCTTGCAATATACAACTATGGTTGAAATTTCCCTCTGGTATACTTGAGAAAGATAAATTCATCCAAACCTACCTCTAGGCATGTTGGTTGCATGGACTTGATTCCTTGTCCGATTGTACCATTCCTTCTTGAGACCAGTGCCAGATAAAATCATCATCCCCGTTTCCGTTCAAATCAATCATAGATCTTACATTGAGTTCTTTAAGATTGTTAGGGATATTGTGGTGTTCCTTGACCAATGATATCTCTTTAATTTCCATCAATCTTTCCCTCCAGACATTGGTGTTGGCTCCATTTAGTAGAGCCTTCCTCGTCTCCAGTAGTATTGTTGTTTGTACTTTTAGAGTTTACCTCTAAATCCTTGATGCACTATGTGGCGACCATCTCGCGAAAACATGATTAACTAATGCGAAAGCGAATTATTTGCAGCGGATTACTGAAAATCACTGAAAATTAAAACTTTTTCAAAGAGATCCATTCACAGGAAAACTCTTTAACCAAGAACCAAAGTATTTCAAATTTATCCTGGTTCACAAGTACACAACCTGTACCATTCCTTCTCAAAGATTACAACATCAACTGTCTTATAAACATTATATATTGACAGTATACAAATCTCGAGGCATCAAGCCAAAACCTCAGATTGATTCATAAGACACTGACTAAAAACTCCGAGGACCTGAGAGTACAGAGACGACACATAGGACTACTAACTTTATGACTAGACAAACAATATCTCCACCTGAGATCTTATTTTTGTCCCTGTTGTTACTGTTGCTTTTGCTCTTTCCTTGTTCTAGGATTTCTGCTTTGCCTTCCATGCATACCCAAAAATGTTTCCCACGGGGGTGAGACAATTGAAAATTGCCCCTGTGAGAGATATAACTCTGCCAAAAACATTGTTATTGCAGTTTATTAAATTAAAACTGAGCAGGGGTTACTTTTACATTATCAGGCATAATGATTTATCATAGAATAGAATAAGATAATCTCCGTTCTCAAGGAGGTCATTGCATCTACCCATGGTAGATAAGTAATTCATCTCTCTACCTTGCAGAGAATATAAAGAAACATAATTAACATTTATCCATTAAGAAATGCACAAAGAAAATGCAACATCAGCCAATGAATCTCCGTATTCAATCCTTAAGCAAACATGCTATACGGCTGATTACATTTTACAATCACACTTATGCCCTGAGGAGGTGAGCCGTACCGCTCAAATCCAACCTTCGATTGCGAAACCCAAAGCCGGTGCCATACAAGGTCCATGGAAGAGCCAGACTCCATGACCTCCCACATCTCGGTCAGTGCGAGACTACAAGCATGACCGTAGTCTCTTTCTTAAGTGACCTCAATCACAGGGTTAGCTCCCGTAGGCTACCCTTCCTCTAGCCCGCCTTGGTACAGGTCTCGGCGCTAGTATATCTGAGCCACGGGCCACTTCACCGTGCTCCCTTAGCCATGAACACATTCATGCTCTTTCACACTGAGCCATGGGCCTGTTCACCATGCTCTTATACACATCTTGAGTCTACAACCGAAGTTGCACTCTAATCCTCCTATTTTTGGCTAGGAGAAACCCCACATATTCAACAATATATGCTATGGATTAACCCGCAGGAAAACACGTTTCACCATCACCAGCTACTGACGATGATGTATCTATTTCCAGGGCACTACATGATGAAATTCCACTTGATTAATTAAGTGCATTACCATATCTTTTAGCATCATCCATGTTTCAAACAAGAATTATTAGATGCTACAAAGAAAGATACAATACATCTATCACATACTTTTCAAATATTTAAAACACATGATACTTGGGATCTCAGTCCTTTATCACCATACTGGGAATTATCATCCTTTCACATTATCATCATCATGATTACTGGATATGGGTAGTTAAACCCTTAGATCATAACATTGTTATCTCTGTAATAGATAACCATTACCTCTAGGTCCTCAGACCGAGGTATTCATTTTACTTGTGTGCAAGTATTCACATGGCTCACCAGGCCATTACACATCTTGTCACCTCTCACTAAGCAAAAAATTATTCACATGGCTCACAAGGCCATTACACATCTTGTCACCTCTCACTAGGCAACAACTTATTCACATGGCTTACAAGGCCATTGATCATTATACTTGTTATACAACTATTTAACATGCCTTACAAGGCTTATGCAATAAAAGAAATACAACCTTCCCATCATTAGGGTTAAGGTTTCCCATTATTAACCATTTAGGTTTTCAAGGTCATATTATCAATGATAAAACCCTAATTCATTGCTCCACACATCTAGGAGCAAAGATTGATATCATAAGTATTCAATCATACTTATTTATTCTCATCATTTTTCATTAAATGAATCATCAATTCAAGGTATGAGTTCATTTCTCATCCTCATCATGGTATGATTACATCATACACATCATTTGGGCTTAACCCCATTCTCAAGGTACATTAATTAACACTCATCAAGGTGCAACAACTCATTACATTTCATTGTAATAGTTGTATAACACACTTCATATGTTTCTTACCCAATTATATTGGATTTGGAGTACATCAAGGCATATAAACCCTGAAGTGTTGAATGTGATAACTATCATATTTTGATGTATCACTTTCTCATCACTTCAGACTCTCCTGAATTAGCCATCTTATCTTGTATTAAGGTATTTCCCTTCTTAATACATTCCATCACTAATCACTTACCTATAGCATATAATGCATAGGCCACACATTAGAGTTGTCCAACTATCTTTAATGATATGGACTTGTCTAATGGTAAAGACATTGCTTACAATTAGGTTGCATATATTCAACCACATGAAATGTTTCACCTTTATAAGGTCATTCCTTCTATCTCATCATTAGTGTTTTTTTATACCCTTACTTAAGATTAGAATTATGATTCATTGTCATATTATCCAAGATTAGGGCTTTATGTATTATGACTCCTCATTAGAGTCTCACATGCCTTCACCCTTCTTAGGGCATCTTATCACAACATAACATTAGTACGTCATGTGGTGTTAATACTTAGTTAAAGTTCCTCATGGAATCACCCTCAACTAGGGTTTCCACCATAGTTTCCCTTCTTTTTGGGTCTACTATTCATCTCTATTAGGATTTCATTCAATTATCCATAACTGGAGATTCACTATTCATCCCAATTAGGGATTTACTGTTGGTATGTATGCCCTGAGAGCCAATCATGGGATGATTGGTGGGATACATTAAGATTGATTTGATAAACATCAAAGGCAAGCTTCCAATTCTTTCTGGTTCAGTCATATGAGATAGTGATAGAACAGATTGAATGTCTAGAGAATGACAGTACTCAATGACGTATGCTTTCAGGTTGAGGACCTGAACGATGAGATCATACGGATGCTAAGAGTTTGTACATTCTTGTTATGTCCCTAGTCGGATGTCATTGTGGAAGGTAGATAGACAGCAATGACACACAAGACTAGATTGTGGTGTTGGTTGATGACAGAATCTCATTAGTCATGGTATAGAGATATCAAACCAAACACATCGGTACTTGTTAGAGAACAAGGTACCGGACAGACCCACCGTGAGTTTGACACATGGAACCATGAGATGGTAGTCACAGTCAGTACTCACAGTGATGGTGGTGAGTGTGATTCTTAGACCTGAAATCACTGCACTCAACACATGTCGTTGGGCACACTTTGACATCATCAAACGCAGTCCTGAAACATGGGTTGTTATAAAGGTGATGATTGGGTGGCTTTGACACATGGGGCTTTTGAGGGGTGAGTGATAGATATGGGATTTGTCCCTCCTGAGGGAGTTTGATATCCAAGGCCACTTGATGAGTAGGATTGAGATAGGCGTGCGCACGCATGTGTGAATCAGTATGTGATATTGATGTCATACATATCTCCTTCAATCTACTCTGAGATCAAGAAAGTGAATGAACGTTGACAGGATGACTGTTCCATGCCTTGAGTTCATTCGGGATATCAGTGATAAAGGAATTATACATTCACTGTAACACCATTCACGGATTGTAGGATGAAAGTTGTTCTCCAACTTTCTACTTTCACTTGGGTAGCACTGATGTGTGACTAGGCACCGCTCTTTTCTTGTGAAGTCATAAGTGTTATGGACTTTCACTGCCAACGTGAAATGGACCTGCAGGGTCACACACATAGGATTTAACCTGGAAGAGGAGTTTTGTCCACAAAGCAATGTTTAGATTGATTACTAAAGGAGTTTAGTAGTTCAATTAAACACTCAATCAGTCGATAGCTCAATATCATATGGTTCAAGGTGTTGGACGCATTGATTGGAGTATCAGATTGATTGAAATCGCAATTGACTGATTTTGCCCAACCTGTGCTCCCAACCGATCGGCTCATGTGATGAACCGGTCGACTGAGGTGCTGAACCGGTCGGCTGGAGTGTCCAGGCCGATCGGCTCATGCCCTGGTTGAAACGACCGGTTAAAGGGTTGAAACGACCAGTTCAAGGGTTGAACCGATCGGCTCAACTGGTGCAACCGACCAGTTGGGAAAGTCATGTCGGCAAGAATTTTCCTTTGGTTTCAAATTGCCCAATTCGATTGGGAATAACATTGGTATTTGATACCAATTGGGAACGAAACAAGGAAAGTCTTTTTGAGATGGATTAGGACTATGAACCGATCGGTTTAGGGCAACAACCGATCGGTTGGAGTGCCCCAAACGATCGGCTCAGGTCCAACCGATCGGCTCAATGGCCGAACCGATCGGTTCAGTTGTGAACCGATCATTTCAAGTTGCGAACCGGTTGCTTTTTGTGGAAAATTCTCGAACCCTTCTACTCCTGCTTTAGTCCCATATTGCCGGGCACAGAGAACCCTGTCCCATGACCCTCCTATATATATAGGGGTATTGGGGGCTTCTCAAAACACAACTCAATGCAAGTCGGTTGCTTTGCGAAGTTGTCGTTCTCTCTGGTTTTGGTAACCGTGAGAGATCCCGAGCAAGTGCTTCCCGCAAAAGGGAGGTGCAGCAAGGGAAGGACAACTGCAGTTGCAACTGGTAGCAGGAGAGTGTGTTGGCGACTAGTACATCAACAGGAAGGTGCGACTCCTTCCACTTCCTTGTTGGACAAGGAGTGTGGAGTTCCAGGTGGTCCGTGTGGACTACTACAGAGGCGGGAGGACACTGCCGCTCAGGAGGACAACTGTCATCCGACAGTCCGGTAGGAGGAGGAGTCGTCAGTCCCGGTGCGACCAGGAGCTGCACAGACACCGTTTAAGACCGGAGTTGAAGACCGCGCATTGCGCGAGGTATTGTCGCCGAGCAAGCCTCGGGACAAGGTATGATTCCACAAACCATCCTTTCCTATTATATAGACGTTGACGCGTTTCCTCGGTATGGGTTTGGGGAGAAATTTTTTTGTTTCCGCTGCCTTCTCTGTCTCCCCTAAAACCCAACAGTGGTATCAGAGCCAGGTCAACTGCTCTATATTTTAGGAATATCGATATGATCGATTTTGGTTTGTCGCCTTTATTTATTGCATGCGATGTGAATAATATTGGCTTTATGCATGTCCAATCTTAAATCCACAAATCCCAAATTACATATATGATATGTATTATTAATGCACTCGATACACGTCGCCCTTAAATGAGTTTTGTGGTGGATGTGTGTAGCATGATTATGGCCTATAAACCCCTATCTGTGTGTGGTTGTTTGTGGTTGCTTGCATCTCGGTCTGCGCACCGATCTTCCCTCTCTTATTCCCGATGTAACTCGAAATAATTCGAGATTCTTTCCTACCTTTGCTCCCCCCGAATGTAACTCGGGGTTTCCTTTTTAAAGCAATGTAATAAATAGAACAGGATTTTATTTCCTGTTATGTCAAAGACCGGCAGATATCAAGACGACTGCTCAGACGGTCGGTTCAAGGAGTGAACCGATCAGTTGACCTTCCAGACGGTCGGTTCAAGGAGTGAACCGATCGGTTGATGACCGGTTCGAGGAGCGAAACGAGTGGGTGGCGGACATGACGAGATGCACGATGACCATGCGAACCGATCGGTTGGAGGAGCCAATCGATCGGCTGGTGGCACCCAGACGACCGGCTGGAGAGTACAGATCATTCATGTGATGAGTTGATCAACTCGGAAGGCAAGGCACAAAAGTTCATCTTGTACAGGTTGCATGTGATGTAGACCTAGATGACCGTGATTCCTCTTGGCTCGAGGAATCACATTAGGATGGCCATAATCATCGCTTTTTATCGTTTGTGCATGTTTTCTGTGGGATATAGCATGTATATGATACATACTATGTATTGTGGTGATTGGATATGTATATGTATATAAAAACCAAATCCCTCATTAAAATATTAAGTCTTATATGCCTTCCATTAGCGGCACACATGAAAAGCTCGATCGACCAAGCGTAGGTTACGCCAAAGCGTGGTGCGCCGTCTATCTTGTGGAAGTGTGAAGGGTAGACATGTAGGTTCTGCCAAAGCAGGGTGCATGTTTACTGTGTCGGCTTTTGGGTTAGACTTAACTGGTGATTCTTAGAGCGTCTAAGACCAGAGGCAAGGAATGTTCATGGCAAGGTGTTGTGCATGTTCATTCAACAAGAGTTGCATATGATGCAATTGGCAAGAGTTGTCTACCTGAGAGATCTAAGTTGTGGGCGATCAGCCAAAGCTGACTCATGGCTTAGAGGATTTCAGGATCTTGCCCACTAGAAGGTTGTACGCTGCAATCTTCCGAATTGATGGTGAGGGCTATCAATTTGAACTAAAATAGTGGGAGCGATAATTAATTAAAGGCCTAATTATATCGTCAAACTTTTCAAATCAATCAAACAAGTCAAAAGAGTTTTGGACTAAAATTGCATATATTTCCTTTTGTTAAAATAAATGGTTAATCAACAAATCACTTTATTTGCGATGGGTCTTTGAGACCAACAAATTAAATGGGAATAATTCCACGACTGGTTAGGACGATGAAAAGTGTTCTTAATCAAGGAGAGAAAGCTCTAAGTCCTAGTTATACCAGAACCAGATGAACTCGATCCCACCACATCAATGGCTGAAAGTATGCTTATGGAAGCATACCAAGGATGACATTGATGAAGAGTGCTTGATGTTGTGTTCTCTGAACTGTGAGTTGCAGAGACAACATGAGACATATGATGTCTCCAAGACACTGTCCTAGTATGTCATGACAGAAGGAGATCCAGTAAGGTATTCACACACTCAATATGATTGGGTATGTGGAAAACCTGATTAAGAAGGATTCCCTCTGAGCCAAGAGTTGGCTATTGGTATGATACTGCAAATGTTGTGAGAATCATACAATTCATGATAAGCTACAACATGAACAACTTTGACAAGCGTTGACAGAGTTGTTGGACATGTTGAGGATAGTAGAGGCAAAGATGAAGAAAGACAAACCATAGTCTTTGATATGATCAAAGAAAAGGTAATCTTAAGGGCAAGGACAAGGGCAAAGCTAAGAAGTGTTCTGATGCTAGCCAGAAATCCAAGCCGTCTTCAGCCTCAAGGCACATGGGGAAAGGGTGTATGAGGGATTGCCCTCTATATCTGGAAGAACAAAAGAAGATGAAGGAGGGGATGGAGATCTCCACCTAAGGTATCATGAAATGAATCGCTTCTTTATCCGAGGTATATGATACCAAGATATGGATATGTCATATATGATATGCAATATCCGCCAAGAAGTGATGGCCTTTGTGAAAGGACCAAGAAAGAAGTATCCATCATTGGAGCAAGTGTTGCTGCCATAGATAGGAGTATCTTTCAGTTTATTTCAGCCTAAAAGGGCACGAAATAGAGTTGAGAACTGCTATTTCATATATTGCCAAAAGATAGAAACACTTTATTATTGCATATTGTATGACAATGATGGCAATTAATAAAGTTGATGTTTCAATCTTAAAGATATGATCTTTGTGGCAATGCCTTGCTTATCTTGTGGTATTTGATATGCATAAGATAAAATTATACCTAAAAGTTATTGATAACTCAAACAATTAGCATATATCATAAGAAATTCATTTCTAGTTTCCATATGATGGATAAATCTAGACTCTTTTGGTTAGAGAACCAATAAGAGACATGAATATCTTGGACATGATTAATCAATCTTCACTAATGGTAGTGGGAGAATGATTATCCTATTAGGTATAATACATGTGATGTATTTACATACCTATTGGAACAAATGCTAATCCTTCTAATGGTGTTTAGAGAAACACCAATATGAATATCTTGAAGTGTTCAAGATTTTCATAGATGAAGTGCAAATTTGGTAAAGTATTAATTCTTGATGAGATCAAAGAATGAAATACTTGGACCAAATGTTTGAGATCCTTATGAGTGATTATGATAGTGTATCATAGTGAACTCATGATTAAGGCATGGTGATGTCTAAATCAAGAAGGAATCATACTCTAAGGAGTTAGAGAATGATTATCAAATAACCGAATTCTTCTTAATAAAAGAATGCCCCACACTAATAAAGGAAATTAAGAATCACAAGGGTTGTGAGTTCTTATATCCTTAACAGATACACCTCAATTATCTATGTGATGAGTTGTTCATGTGATGAGTCAACTATCTAGATGAATATGAGGAACCGAATTTTGAGTTATGATTTATGATCATTACATCCTTAAATGATTTCCGTGTGAACCATAAGGTATGACCTTGATGGTAGCACTCATTGGATGAAATCCATAAGTGCAAATGAGTCTTAAGTGTTAAGACACATGGATAACATTTTGAGAAGGATGATGCTTGTTGATTGCAACTTAATGACTGAGACATTTGGCATATGGATACTAAAACCGCATTCCTATGAGGAATAAAACAAGGATGTGTACGTGACACAACCTATAAGGTTTATGAATCCACTAATGCAAATGAAGTCTATAAGTTACAATGGACTAATCAATGTGATTGATTGAGTATAAGCAACTCAAAATTGGATCTTTACTTTGATGATATAGTCAAAGGGTTTGACTGATATGTCAAAGATAAAGAAGGGATCTGTGATTTAGTGGGAGCGTATTCACATTCCACATATTGATGTGAAATGGAATTGTTCTAGAATGGAAATCCAAAAGTGGAAATTATCTTTAAGGAAGATAGAGATGTTTCCTATATGATAGGAATAGAGATCTATAGAGATAGTTCTCGACAAATCTCTTGACCTGGAAAAGAGAGAGCATACATTGGCAATCTGTACTGAAGGGTTCAGTATGCACAGATTCAGTGGGAGAAAACTTGTCCATGTTATATGGATATTAGTATCCCAAGGCCAAGTGTCCAATTCTTATGAAGAATGGGAACACTAAGAATAGATATGGATCTATCATGTATGTAATCATCCCATTGTCTTGCATGTATGACATGGCAAGAATAAAATGCATTCATCATCTTGTATGTAGGACATGGAAATATGATGTGCTCATCCTGATAACTCGTATGTAGGACATGACGAGTGGATGTCTGTCTACTTCCAATAAGGGTTATTGGAATACCATAAGAACTTGATAAGTACTTGGGAAGTACTAGTTCTATGGAGATAAGGAAGAGTTCGATGTAAAGAGTTACATTGATGCGAACTTCCGAAAGGACAGAAAATAAATCGCAAAATATATATAGGATATATAAAAGTGAAAGTTTGTTGATAATTGGAAGTATTCCAATAAAACCATTTAAAAGGGAAATGCCAAGTATCTGTGTGTTAGAGAACAACAGTGGATACTATATGGATCTGAAGGTTCATGAGATGAACTTATATTCCACTCACTGATGACAAGTCTGGAATCCTTGATCATGCAATGTGGCTAAAGGTTAGCAAAGGAATACTAGATCGCATATTACGGCAACTCCATCTCATACGTGTGACGTACAACGAAGAGATGAGAGACATGCAATTTATACGGACCTTGGCAAGGTGTTGCCATTACTCACTATGTTGGCACTAGAGCAGAGTGACATGTGGGACATGTTTAGAGATCACTATGAATATGATTCAAGGGTGATTGGCTCGCAGTGCAAGTAGGAGTCTGTTGGTATGTATGCCCTGAGAGCCAATCATGGGATGATTGGTGGGATACATTAAGATTGATTTGATAAACATCAAAGGCAAGCTTCCAATTCTTTCTGGTTCAGTCATATGAGATAGTGATAGAACAGATTGAATGTCTAGAGAATGACATTACTCAATGACGTATGCTTTCAGGTTGAGGACCTGAACGATGAGATCATACAGATGCTAAGAGTTTGTACATTCTTGTTATGTCCCTAGTCGGATGTCATTGTGGAAGGTAGATAGACAGCAATGACACACAAGACTAGATTGTGGTGTTGGTTGATGACAGAATCTCATTAGTCATGGTATAGAGATATCAAACCAAACACATAGGTACTTGTTAGAGAACAAGGTACCGGACAGACCCACCGTGAGTTTGACACATGGAACCATGAGATGGTAGTCACAGTCAGTACTCACAGTGATGGTGGTGAGTGTGATTCTTAGACCTGAAATCACTGCACTCAACACATGTCATTGGGCACACTTTGACATCATCAAACGCAGTCCTGAAACATGGGTTGTTATAAAGGTGATGATTGGGTGGCTTTGACACATGGGGCTTTTGAGGGGTGAGTGATAGATATGGGATTTGTCCCTCCTGAGGGAGTTTGATATCCAAGGCCACTTGATGAGTAGGATTGAGATAGGCGTGCGCACACATGTGTGAATAATTATGTGATATTGATGTCATACATATCTCCTTCAATCTACTCTGAGATCAAGAAAGTGAATGAACGTTGACAGGATGACTGTTCCATGCCTTGAGTTCATTCGGGATATCAGTGACAAAGGAATTATACATTCACTGTAACACCATTCACGGATTGTAGGATGAAAGTTGTTCTCCAACTTTCTACTTTCACTTGGGTAGCACTGATGTGTGACTAGGCACCGCTCTTTGCTTGTGAAGTCATAAGTGTTATGGACTTTCACTGCCAACGTGAAATGGACCTGCAGGGTCACACACATAGGATTTAACCTGGAAGAGGAGTTTTGTCCACAAAGCAATGTTTAGATTGATTATTAAAGGAGTTTAGTAGTTCAATTAAACACTCAATCAGTCGATAGCTCAATATCATATGGTTCAAGGTGTTGGACGCATTGATTGGAGTATCAGATTGATTGAAATCGCAATTGACTGATTTTGCCCAACCTGTGCTTCCAACCGATCGGCTCATGTGATGAACCGGTCGGCTGAGGTGCTGAACCGGTCGGCTGGAGTGTCCAGGCCGATCGGCTCATGCCCAGGTTGAAACGACCGGTTCAAGGGTTGAACCGATCGGCTCAACTGGTGCAACCGACCAGTTGGGAAAGTCATGTCGGCAAGAATTTTCCTTTGGTTTCAAATTGCCCAATTTGATTGGGAATAACATTGGTATTCGATACCAATTGGGAACGAAACAAGGAAAGTCTTTTTGAGCCGGATTAGGACTATGAACCGATCGGTTCAGGGCAACAACCGATCGGTTGGAGTGCCCCAAACGATCGGCTCAGGTCCAACCGATCGGCTCAATGGCCGAACCGATCGGTTCAGTTGTGAACTGATCATTTCAAGTTGCGAACCGGTTGCTTTTTGTGGAAAATTCTCGAACCCTTCTACTCCTGCTTTAGTCCCATATTGCCGGGAACAGAGAACCCTGTCCCATGACCCGCCTATATATATAGGGGTATTGGGGGCTTCTCAAAACACAACTCAATGCAAGCCGGTTGCTTTGCGAAGTTGTCGTTCTCTCTATTTTTGGTAACCGTGAGAGATCCCGAGCAAGTGCTTCCCGCAAAAGGGAGGTGCAGCAAGGGAAGGACAACTGCAGTTGCAACTGGTAGTAGGAGAGTGTGTTGGTGACTAGTACGTCAACAGGAGGGTGCGACTCCTTCCACTTCCTTGTGGGACAAGGAGTGTGGAGTTCCAGGTGGTCCGTGTGGACTACTACAGAGGCGGGAGGACACTGCCGCTCAGGAGGACAACTGTCATCCGACAGTCCGGTAGGAGGAGGAGTCGTCAGTCCCGGTGCGACCAGGAGCTGCACAGACACCGTTTAAGACCAGAGTTGAAGACCGCGCATTGCGCGAGGTATTGTCGCCGAGCAAGCCTCGGGACAAGGTATGATTCCACAAACCATCCTTTCCTATTATATAGACGTTGACGCGTTTCCTCGGTATGGGTTTTGGGAGAAATTGTTTGTTTCCGCTGCCTTCTCTGTCTCCCCTAAAACCCAACATTTACATCTCTTTTCCCTAAATTAGAGTTTCACTTTTGATTACCCTAGATTAGGGCTACATCCTTACCCTGGATTAGGGTTTCATTTAGAATTGCCCTCGATTAGGATTAGAATTCAATAACCCTGTCAATTAGGGTTTATGTTCATGATTAGGGTTTCATGATCTCTTTACTTAAGGATCATACCCTTAATCACCACATGAATCATATTCATGTTATGAATTCATGCTAACAACATCTCAACTTGATAAGGTCATATCATCCCTTCAATCAAGTACATACATTTATGAATGACATAGTGTACCAAGTCATTGATCCTATAAGCAATTAGGGTTCATCCCTTAATTGGCACTAATCACTTAGGTACTAATAGGGTTTCAATATTTGTACCTTCATTTATTATCATTACTAATCATCATTGGATCAATGAGTCATTCATCATCTCTATTCTCAAGAGATTCAATCACCTTGGACCTCCATTACATAAGGTATCCAATTGAATTGATCAATTGAATCTACAATCAACTTTGACTACTTGACCCTCAAATGGTCTTGATATTTTAAAGTTCAAAAGGTTTGAAACCGTTTGGTAAAGGTGGTGCTTGAGACCGTTTGCCCAAGTAGGTGAAGACCGTTTGGCCAAGTAGGTGAAGACCGTTTGGCCAAGTAGGTGAAGACCGTTTGCCCAAGTAGGTGAAGACCGTTTGCCCAAGTAGGTGAAGACCGTTTGGCCAAGTAGGTGAAGACTGTTTGCCCAAGTAGGTGAAGACCGTTTGCCCATCACATCATCAAAATCCAAGTGAACCAATTAGGGTTTGGATCATTGGATTGATCACCAAATCAACAATTGATTACATTTTAACTTAGTATCATTGGATCATCAATTGCTTAACCATACTCACCCCTAGACCTCCAAACGGTCTTGGGTGACCTCCAAACGGTCTTGAGACCGTTTGGATGAGCTCCAAACGGAATTGAGACCGTTTGGCTCATCCAACCCTTGGATTCTAGTGAAAAATCATTAGGGTTTGAGCTATTGAGTTGATCATCAAATCAACACTTAATTGCAAAGTGATTTGGTACCTTTAGACCTTCAATTGGTCAACCATGCTTAACCCTAGACCTCCAAACGGTCTTGAGACCGTTTGGGTGATTCCCAAATGGTTTTGAAACCGTTTGGTTCAATCATCCCAAAACATCAACTCATTCCAATGCAAAATCAGCACTTAGCCGATTAGGGTTAACACCATATCTTTTGTCCTTCAAACACTTAACCATATCCAACCCTAGACCTCAAAACGGTCTTGGATGACCTCCAAATGGTCGGGAGACCATTTGGGTAATCCCCAAACCGTTTTGAAACCGTTTGGGTTAAATAACCCAAAAAGTCAAATCAATCAAGTTGAAAATCAGCACTTAATCCAATAAGGGTTTGCCTAATTGATTAGCCTTCAACTCATGATTCCTTTATAATTAATCCATAAAATTTGGTGAGCTTTTAACCAACATCATTAGGAACAGGAATCTCAAACGTTCAACCTTTGTTCAACCCTCTCAAATGGTTTTGAAACCGTTTGCCCAAAAAGACAAATAAATCAAATTGAAAATCAGCACTTAATCCAATTAGGCTTTGCCTAATTGATTGGCTTTCAACTCATGATTCCTTGGGAGTTAACCAATAAAATTTGGTGATTCATTAACCAACATAATTAGGAACATTAATCTCAAACGGTCATCCCTTGGTCAACTCACTCAAATGGTTTTGAAACCGTTTGCTCCCAAACGGTTTCAAACCGTTTGCTCTCAAACGGTTTGGTGAAACCGCATGAGAAATTAACTCAAAACCGTATGAACCATGATTTATTTGGAAAAAGTATCCAAGATGATGTCATTATCATATACCTTCATCCCTGAAGTTCTAAAAACTTCTGATTTCATGAAATAACCATTTTCAACCACTAATTAAACAAGATAATGAAGGAATCATTGAAATTGCAAGATTAATGGTTGAATAACAATGAAAAAGGGTTCAAGTTATAAACCCGCCTCCAATTGAGCTCCAACGCTCCATGTCCACGGAAAAAATTGTGGATGAAACTCCTTTCACCATTCCAAGGCTCGTCCTCAAGGTTTCAGTGACAAGGAATGGTTAGAATTGAAGAGGAGATCGAAATAGGAAGAAATCCATAATTTATTTTCGATTTCCACCATAGAATCAAGGTGAAATGGATCAAGAACCTTACCAACAGGTTGGGGGTCGTCCTCCTGATCCTCCCAAGCTCCCTTGGTCGTTTCGCAAGCAAGGAGAAGAAGTGGGGTCGAAAAAGCCTTCCATTTGGCTTGTAAAGGGTCTTTTTATAAGAAATTCAAGGAGAGAGAAACTGCCTTATAACAATTCATTTAATCCCAAAAATGTGGCCGCCTCTTCCCCCTTATCTTCCTTAGGGACGAGGCTATCTTGTTTGCCTTTTATCCCTCTCGATTATCCATGATTTAAAGAAAAGCAAATCAAGCACCTTAAATCATATTATATTAATATCCATATGTGAGTGGATATTTCTTTTTCTTATAAAATTGTGTGTGAGTTATCCACTCCCTTGGACATTTTCGTGGTCCTTGCAAAGCTCAAGGACGTCAAACATACATCTGAATCCAACCATTTTAATTTTGGTTGAAGGCCCTTTAATTAATACATTTATTTTTGCCCTAAATCGAATTAGGGTTTCAATTAGGATTAAATCTTGATTATTTTAATATCAAGATTCTCTCTCCTCCAACTTAATTCAAATGAGGCACCCCTCTCATTTTCTTTGCTATACATGATGCCAATAAGCATTAAGGACCTTATTGAAGTGTTAATTTGCATATTGGACCCTAGGTTTTGGGAAATTGCACTTTACACCAAAACTAGGTTTTAATGCACAAACATTGCTTTATCAGCTCTTTCTTGGTATTCAGGCTTCCATAAGCCACACTCAGCATCATCTTCACTCTCATGATGCTTCAACACATGAGGAACATATTATCATGCACAATTTGCACTTAAACCCCTCAACTTGGGTATTTTGCACATTAGTCCAAACAAACAAAACATTGATTTCAACAATGCTAAAAAAGGACTAGAATTGCAATATAAGTTCCTCTTGAGCCCTAATTACCTTTCACAAGATGATATTAAGCATTTAATCATCTTTCTTAATCAAAACACCTAGGGTTAAAGTATAACCCAGGTCAGGGGTGTTACACACTAGCTACTCCTTGGTTGAATCTATGTAGATATTTTTCCTCCATGAAACTTTTCTAAATATCCTAAATGAGTGTAATGAAATCCCACCCAACCTTTTTTATTGAGGCCTCATTTTATATTTGAGATGACTTGATGTCCAAGCCCCCATCCCTGGTTCTTGATGTGACCTTGTCCCAAGCCACAAGGTTGATTACGTTGCTCCCTGTAGCTCCCTTCCACAAAAACATTCTCACCACCTGATCAATTCTATCACAGATGAATAAGGGAAGATGTGTCATCTGCATCGTATAGATAGGCACGGTGTTAAGAATATATTTGATAAGTGTCACCCTCCTAACAAGTGAGAGTGACTGTTTGACCATGAGGAGATCCTAGATTTGATCTTACTAGTTGTTTCTAAGTACATTTCCCCATGGGTCCTTTCATGTATTATGGGTACACCAAGTTGCTTCCTCAAATTGGACGTCTGCTTGATACTAGTGATTCCAGTGATACCTCTCCCCAGTGGAGTGGTGGCATTCTTTGAGAAGTTTAAGGCTGATTTCTATTTAGCTAACAATTGTCTAGAAGCTTTGTAGAATCTCTTCAAAGTCTTCATCATTGTTTTGGCATGGTGCTCGGTTGCTTCTCCAAATAGTATAAGGTGATCTGCAAACTATCATGAGATACATCCACACCTCCCGGGTAGCATGGAACGATTTCTATCGCCCTACCCATTCTTCTTCAGCTATTTCCTGGCTTAGTCTATTCAAACACATAACAAAGATATAGGGGGATAGTGGATCCCCCTGACGAACTCCTCTAGTCACCTTAAAAGGTTGTAGAGTCTCCCCTTCTCACGTGATAGCTATGTCACTAGTGGCAATGGTTCTCATTGTGAGTTCTATTATGTTCTATAGGATAGTTTTCCTCTTTAGGGTTTCCTCTGCAGACATACTAAGAGGGACTTGGAAGCATAATTCTCATGCTTTTTATGATTTACAAAAAATATTGTATTTATAGAGAAGGATCCATTTTATTAATTTGTGTCATGTATCAATAAAAAATAAAATAAGGGCTAAAGGTTGGGAATATTGTGATTTAAGAGATTTAGTTCGATATACCATTGATTGAGAACATTATTGAAAGGAGTCGACTTGATTGAGGATCCAATTCTTTTTGCTAATGAGAAAATACTTACAAAACTCCCATCTAGAAAACTACAACATAAAAATTGTAGAAATAAAGGGGTACATGCCAATTTTTTAATATGGTAAAGAATACGAGTATTATATCATTAGAAATTAATTAGACTATTAAAAAAATCATCATAGTTCAACAATCAATCCTCTTTTATGAAGGACAACTAAACGGAATAATATATATAAACTAGACAGGTCAGTTGCAATGGGCAATCTGACCATCTTAGAACTTCTCATTAAGTGAACCTGAGTAGTTTCTCCAAAGTCCTGTTCCACAAGTTGCTCATCTTTTGGATGGGTTGGAGACAACCTCTAGAAGAGGGAAACACAAGAGATATTGAATATCGACAAAAATTGAGTGTGTATGGTATAAAACCATTTGGTCATTAATTAGGATAGACAAATAAATTAGATTCCACACTAAGGGAAGTAGGTTTGAAGTGTCAGTGCCAAATAAATATAGAACTACAAGGCAAATAATCCCTCAACGGAAGAAGCAAGGAATAGAAATTCAATGCCTGGAATGGGAATAAAACCCATTTCCAAAAAGTATGTTATGTGTTAGGGAAATAAAACATAACTCCCAGAAAGGGAATTATACCCAATGCCTAAAAATAACACATGGGGCAGAATGAATAAAACTCTAGTGTCTGATAGAGAGAAAAACCTAGTTTCTAAAATTATGTGTTTACATTTCCAGTTATGATAAGTCAAAATCATATATGCATAATATATTAGACAAGTTTACAAGATTTGTCCAAATTATATTCATAAATAGTAGTGAGAAGATCCATGGTATAAATAGTGGGGTCAAAGGACCTTCAATAACAATTCTACAAACATCAATAACCAATGAGAGAGAAAGAGTTAGATCTTTTAAAAGATTTGAATAAATAAGTAAGAATGACTCCTTTTCAAAAGATATGCCTCATATAGAAATACTAAGATTTCAATAATCATAATATTCAAAAGAAATTGAGTAGATTCCCAGACCTTTAGTAAAATCCTAGTGATTACAATCACATCTAATGTCAGGGGTCAGAGCATATCCATACCTAATTTCACTAAATATGTGTTAGGATTCCTATTATTTCACTTAATCAACACCCTAAAATAGAATCTCCAGAAACCTCACAATTGGACCATGAAAACCACAATAACAAATTTGTCTTATCTTTTTATTCCAAAAAAATATTGATTTAATCCGTTGAATTGTCATGATTTCACAAGGTAAAAAATGTATTGCAGTTTAATAAAACAAATTGAAATGAAATTATTGATATGTCCTTACACCTTATTACTAACTAACAAGGCGTAATTAGGAAATATCGTCTGGTTTTTTTACTTAAAATCCTACACCAAAGGAAATTGCCAAAAATGAATGTTTAATTGGCCTTGTCCCTAAAATGTTGACTTGAAACCCAATGAGGATATATGGGAGAAAGTTGAAGGGTGATGGTCCTCTCTCACATGAGCTCTCCATTACAGTAGCTTCATTGGATCTATTTATCCAGTCAAACCCCCTCCCTTTCTCTCTCATTGTCCTCGTGTGTGAAAACAAAGCTCACATGTTCCCAGGACTAGGATGTACTCATCTAACTGAGGTTAAATCTTTAGAGCTATGGGAAGGAGAGAAGGGAGATCCCTTATGGAAGTAGGTAGAAAAAGGAGTACAATTGGGAGAAATGAGTAATCCCAGTTGTTGGCTATGATATAAAAGCATTCTTGGTGTCCAAATGGAAATGTGGTCATTCAAGATGAGGTGCCAAGTAAATGAGGATGTAGATAGAGGAAATACTTGTAAGTAGAGAGAATGTACAAAAATAAATCACACCAAGGGTTTGAGTAAAAACCTTATCAACTAGCCACACCTTTAGTCACTCAATAGAGCCATTGTAATGGTGTTTGGGTGAGAAAACCCAACGGCAATGAACAATACACTTTTTGGGTGGTGGGTCCCATGTATGATTTTCATACAAAGCTTACATCTCTTCCAACATGATGGATTTACATCCCAGAGGTCATAACCCTGTCGTTGAATTTTAAGAATAAAATTGGCATCCAGAAAGGTGGCAAAAGAAGAAGTAGGAAGAGGCGATCTAGGAAACATGTGTTAAAAATCAGATGTTTGATGGTGCAAGAACATATACCTTTGTGAAGTGCCACTAGTAAGTCAGATTGGATAGGAGTAGATGATGATTATGTGTGGGGGGTTGTTTGGGGATTAAATTTCTCACCAGATAGAGTCTTGCGGTGGTGATGATGGGTTGGTGGAAAGAGTTCATGAAGTGAGATCACTTCATTTCTAGGACCAAAAGGTGATGCCAATTAAGATAATAAATCATTCACATTGAAGGTGACAACAACATATATATACGTGATAGTTTTTGTGCCTTAGGGTCAAAATTATAGATAAAGGTGATGCATTTGAAACTTAAGTCAATAAAGTATATAGTTTGGTTTGTGGATAAATAATTGAATAAGGGGTTCACTGTATGAGAAAATGAGGAGCAGTTGAGGATTGATTTAAAAAATTCTAATGAGAATAACATAAGACCAAAGGTTTCTGGAATATTTTTATGAATGATAAGGGAGGTGTGAAGCAAAGAAAGTGACAATTTTTAGACTTAGAAATACCATTTCCTTGTGGAGAATAAGTATGACAGAGTTGATGGATGATTCACATATCTTAACAATAGGAGGAAATTGTCTTTTTGGTGTATTCAAGGGCATAATTAGTCCAAAGCATCTTAATAGGAATGGAAAAATTGAACTAAGATCATGTTATTTCTTGCAAGAATAAGGGGATAAACCTCATAATGGGTATGAAGAATATAAAGATAAGTCAATTATTAAATATGATCCAAGAAATTAAGAAAATATTTGACACCATTATAACTTGTTGTCTGATGAACTTAGATCATGTTATCTCTTACACGAATAAAGGGATAAACCTCATCATGGGTTTGAAGAATATATAACCATGTCAACTATTAAAAATAATCCACGAAAGTAAGAAAATACTTGAAACCATTATAAATTGTTGTTTAAAATTGACCAAACACATCAACATGAATTAAGTCAAAAGGTTTTGAAGATTGTTTAACAGTATGAGCAAAGAAGGATACATGTTGGTGTTTTCCCACTTTGACAAGAATCACACAAAATAGAAGAACAACACAACATAGAATTATCTAATATCTTGAGTTTCTCTAGAGAAGAGTGGCCAGATTGTAGATGCATCTATAGGGGATAAGTAGCAATAAGAGAATTGGTTAAAGGTTGTGGAGGGTAAGAGAAGTAGTATAGATCACTAAAATGCACTCTTCCATCATCAAATTGCACCAATCATGTAAGGCAAAACTAGAAGGTCTAGAGGTTATAAAACATTGGTTATAGTCAACTAGTTTTTTCATCAACATGAGATTATTAGGGAACCTGGGAACAAACTAAATAGTAAACACATTTAACTTTGATGAGAGTGAGACAATGTCACACTTGGTGACCCTTTTTACTGATCCATATCTAAAGTGGAAATCGAATTTGAAATAATGAGTCTAAAGAGGTGAAGAGATGTGTCTTGTTAGTCATATGTTGACCAATCCAAAATCTAGCTAGAATTATCAAAAAGCATAGATGACCATGGGTTACCTTTTTTAGCACTAAGGTGAACCAAAGGTGATGCAGTGTATGGTTCACCAATGTGCCAATTAGGGTAGTATTGTGGTGTTTTTCATAATGTCATGAAGAGGAGAGTCACCATACTAGTGTGTAGTTTAATGATTTATACACATCATTTTGTATTTGAGACATGGGTGTGATGTCTAGTAGAAGAAAAAGTTGTGTGCACAGTAGGATGACATTAGAAAATGGTTAGATTAGGAGCTTGAGTGATATGTGCCCATCCCCTGCCACTTCCTTTGCCATAATGAGTAGGGTATCCATGGTTAGAGTGAAACACATCCTCAATGTGTAATAATTTGGTACATTTTGGTCATGGGACATTGTGTGAGAGATAACCACATGCATCCCCTGTCAACTGCATCCACTCCTACATGAGCCTCAAAAGCATCATTGTGGGCGGCTAAAATAGATACCACTCATAGTGGGACAGGCAGGCATATGTGATGAATGCATATTCATATGTCTTTAGTGCATATTTTAGATCATTCCTTAAGAACATTTTGTTTTTGCATTCTAATTTTAGAATTTCATTTCTTTAGTTTTTATTTTTCTCTCCTAAATTAGAGATTCAATTAGTTTTGCTTGATCATTATAGGAAAACAACCCAGTTGTACCCATTCACTCCAGATATCAAAACTCTCAAAAGTACTCTAGGAATTAGAAGATAAAGGAGGAATCAAGTTCATATCTTAGCCTCCCAAAATTTCCAACCTGACCACTGGATTTCTAGTCACTCGACTACCTTGTACATCTTCCAACAGGACCTGATATATATATTTAGAACCAAAATGGTCATATCATTTGCATACAATTCAAAATTTAATGTTTAAATATGGTTTGAAAAGGAAATTTTAATATCCACATGAAAAATAAATTTTTGGATAGATTTGAAACTTACAAGTGGCCTAAAAGTTTCTCAAAACTCCTATAACATAAATTATATATCAAAGAGAATCAAATAAGTTGATTCGTCAAAATAATTAAAGGAAAGGAAATGTGATGATTTTATCCATTGAGTATTGAGGAAAGCAATTATATTTGTCATAGATCAAATCCCTTCATGAGGCACAAAGACAAGTAACCATTAAGTTCCCTTTGTTGTTAAATAGTTGAGCAAGCATGTAAAAGGAAAGTGATATCAGTTGGACAATAAAATAAACAATCCTTGACCATGCTCTTTTGTATGGAGGATGCATGTAACTAAAGCCATTGACCGACCACAATTGAGAATGTGTCTTGCCACTATTTCTCCCTACGCTTATGATCCATAAGTAGATAATATGGCATTAAATGCAACCATGAATAGTGATAAACAAGATCAACAACAATGATCTTTCTCTTTCCATCATTATCTCTACACTCAAACTCTCAAACATTATTTTTGTAATTCACTTTCCATGGAAAGGAAATAGTTGTTGTTTATTGACTTTATTAAGAAATGATTCTCTCTCCATATCTCTCTACTTTATCACATGAAAAACTTAAGTTTTCTCATCTTTCACTATAAATAGAAACTAGCCACCACTTTCAAGGGAGATCACACTCAATCATCTCTAAGCTTCCCTTGGGTGTACAAAGCAAGGAAAGAAGATAAGGAGACATCATCTTCCTCATAGAGACTTCCCAAGTGCTTCTAGATGGTAGAATTGAGTTTTATATCTTAAGAATCTTTCTCTAAGCCCCTGGAAACATGACTCTTTCTCTTCTTATATGTATCTTTTTGTTTGTCTTAACTATGAGAAAGTAAACCTTTTTTACTAGGGCATAGCCCCATAGGTTGTATCTTGTCTTAGTTAGTTTTGACTCCAAGATTTTTTTTGTTATATGCATTTCTTCTATTTTATACACTTGTTCTATGGTTCAATTATCTTGTAATAGTCTTGGGCCGACATCATAAATATCCTGGCCAGAAACACAGGATGAACACATAAATCTCTTGATGAGATCCCAAATAGAGTTACATGATTAGTATCATTTTTTCTTGCCTTTATAATCCTTGGTGATGAGATCCCTGATCCTAAGATTGTAACCCTAAATGAAAGGCATAGAACTCTAAAAGAGATCTTGAATAGAGTTTTATTGGTTGATTGGACAAAGAACCATAAACACTGAGATCTCAAGTTTGTGGGGATTTGATTCTTGTATGATTTGTGTTATGTAAGAACGCAATTATCTTGGTCCTAATCTAACAACCTGATTCAAGGAGTTGAATAAATTAACACAACTACATAGGCTATGGTGGTGAACCCTATACACCCAATAATCCTTTATTAATTGAATCCAATCCTTAGTTTTTTAGTTTTAATTCTCCAATCTTAATTCCAGATTTATCTATAATTATTGTTCTTAGGAATAGGTTTGAAACATTTCTTAATCATGTTGTCTCATAGGTTCAATCATTTTCTGTACTATAATTAACTTGCTTGCATGTGAGTTGATTTCCACCGTCAAGATTAAACTTTAGGGAATTATGTTATCCTTGGTGGATTTATTGTGCATACAACTCACATCAATATGCCCGGTCCATGATAGAAGTGTGGTTCCAATAGGTGGAAGTTGAATCACTACAACATACTAGGGATGAAGACTAGAGGAAGCACCCAATAATGAGAGTCTCTCTCCTTGATAACTTCGCCAAAGGTGGTAGGTAAGAAAAAGTTAAGTTGGTTAGCAAGGGATTTCATGAAATCAAAATGTTTTGACAATCAATGATTGCTTTGATATTCAACGCAAATCTTGTCTATGCCATCGTACATTCACATGCAATTGTCTTCCTATATGTAGAATTGTTTCATTTCTTCCCACATGGTTTTTTGCATTCAGAGCCACATGTATTTGACTGCCACATATGTCTTTGTATACTATCAATCTAGGAAAGTACTTGGTTGTTTTGAATGACCCAAGCATCATCGAGTGTTTTAAGTGCTTGAAGAAAAGTTTGGAAAATATTCATCCATAATTAGAAGTAATCACTATTAATTTCTATAGCAATGAAAAGGGTCAAGTAATTGTAAATGGTCATAGATGTAGATTTTGTAACACCAACATCACATGATAACCACTAATCATGATATTAGGACATAAATTGAGGATTGAACATAATACAAAGATCACTCTTGACTCTTTTTTTGATTTCAAACTTTTTGTTTTCTTACATTCAATCACATAAACTAACTTTACAATTGAAAAATACCTTGATAACGCTAATCTAATTTCAACAATAAAGATACATATCTAAACAATCATTTTGTTTCAAATACTTCTATATACATATGACTTCATAATTGTATATATTGTCTATTATTAAGGAAATAAGTTACACATCATCATTTGCAAATCTCTTATCTCTTTGTGAGGACCTATAGTCACAAGGAACAACTGAACATGTCTAAATTGATACTTAGATCTTGTTGAAGATCTAATCTGGCATTGACATTCTTAAATCCACATGGTTTCCCAAAAAAATCTATGAGTAGAGGGGTGAGCCCACTCTCTCAATGAATGAGTAATTCAAAGAAACAATTTAAAGCACTTTAGTATTTAAAAGGTATGTTATCGAAAACTGAATTAAAAGTATAACCATAATGAACCATAAGGAACTAACCATTCACAAACATATATATATGGCAGGTTACTAGACAAACATATATCTAAACATCTACAAAGAGTAAATAAATATCTAGACAAAATTGATTAATAAAAAAGGGATCTAGTAATTTAGAAACATACAAATGGCAGGTTACTAGATAATTACAAAAAAATATGGATAACTGCACACACTTTCTTAATCTCCCATTCATCTTATTATTCCATGAACCCGCATAAAGTGTACCACAACATATGAAAGTATCATAGCATGATACAATCTCATTATATAAGACTTAGAAGCATGCCCCAAATTTTGAATTTATAATCCCAACTACCTAGTGTACAGGGGGCATCGCCACGTCTATTGGGAGTAGTCAGATATCTGAATCCCTCCTATAAACTTGGGTACTCAGATAGAGACTCAAAAACACTTAAGCTTATTATCCATTGTAGGACCTACTGAAGATGTCCATAGATTCACATTATAGGTACTACTAGCATCCCCTGTTTGTGTTGGTACCACATAATCATAAGGAATCTTCCCTCACTATCCTAGACCCCTGCACCATACCATTATGCTCTAGCTTACCTCAATCTAAACAACCTCTAATTGGGAAGAATATTTCTTCCTAAAACCGCATGCATCCTTTGAAGGATTCTAAAGTGCTCAGGGCATGTAATTTCTAATTCACTCTTTATTTCTTTGTTCAATCATCAAATCCTTATTTCTGAGCTTAACCTTGTAAATAATTCTTTTCATAGATTATGTGCAATATGTATTGTAAATTGAGCTATTGAGCAACACCGCATATCATACTGAGAAATACTAAAATGAAAATTCTTAATTCACAAAATTCCCCTTAGGGTTTCATTTTCCTCCTTTGTGTATCACATGACTTGCATAATAATTTATTTCATCATAAACTTTAACTGGTAAAAAGATTACTTGTAATAGCTCACAAACAACCAAACATCTATATGAAACCCTAGTATGAATTGAAATGGGGTTTCGATACCATTCATTGAAATATCGTGAATAAAGAACAACCCTATATAAAAATCACTTCTATTGGATTTCATGGTGTATATTCACAAACTTCCAAATTTCCAATCATATAGGGTTACACCCTATTTACTTAAATACCAAACCAACACCGATAACATCAAATAAATTCCAAGTTAATATCTGAAATAATGTACTAAACATTTAGATAAAATAATTATTTATAAATAAAGAGAATCAAATAGGCAAAATTCTTCATTGGTTATACAACAATTTTAGACAATTGGTTATACAACTTCGAAAATTCCATTCTAAATGCTTTATATCTACTTCTAATATGATATAATAACCTGAAATTCATCACATTAGAAATTAACTCTTTTCTAGATCATCTTGTAAAAGTAAGAATTCAAAGGTGAATTTAGGGTTTATAAATGCATACAAAGAATTAAATTTATGGTGGATTTAATCAATTTTTGTGCAATCTATTGTTAAATGGAAGTACTCACTTGCCTATGGTGTAAAACACCTTTAAAATGTAGCCCAATATCTAAAATATTTGAATCCATATCAAACTTAGAGCACTCCATCACTTTCTTCTTCCTTCCAACTCAAAAACCCTAGGAATGGAGAATTCTAGAGAAAAAGGGAGAAATGATCGAGACTGGATATCATTTTTAATCAAATCAAAGGAAGAATCATCAAGAAAATCTATCTAACCGCTACCAACTTACTTAATCCCATCCGCTCTAGGAAGAGAAAACCCTACATTGTCATTTTCACCACTTTCTCCATCCAAACCCTAACTCTCCCTCTCTCTCTAGGATTTTGTTTGTCTAGAATGGATCATGGAACATGGGATCTACTAGTGTGTTAGGTTACTCATATAGATCAAATAAGGTTCTTGAGTCAATTGCAAATTAACCCTGCTTTTTATTTTCTTTTATTTTAGTAGAAAATTTTGTCATAAAAAATTTACAAAAATCATTTACTGAATAGTTCAAAGCTCCTTCAAAAACTATTAAAACAATATCATGTTGCTTGTATAACATTTAAAATCTCTAAAAAATATTTTAGGTCATTCTGAGTTACCAATAAATAATTAAAAATCAAATACTATACTTATATATTTTATTCTTTCAGAAGGTCAGCTAAGTGATGCATCCTTAGAAGATCCTCAAAATGGTCATGCAAGCTACCATGGCCACACCAATAAGGACCCATCATGATGGTTCAACCTACCACAAATGTGGTTCCCTGAGTCCTCAGGCCCAAGCATAAAAATAGCTCTACCCTTCCAAAATGGTTGTGTGGCCTAGAATCCATGTGCCACCATCAACCCTGCCACAGTCATTCTACACAATCCTCCAACTACAAATTTACTTTCCCTTTTCTTAGTTAACCTATTCCACTCCACCATAGTTGTTGTACGGAAATATGCCTATAGAGCAGGTAGTAACAATAAAAAAAAATTGATGTACCATATTCTCCATAAATAGCAGATTGCATCAATAACTATAATGCATGAAGGTTGGTATCGAGGATATACCTGGTCATGGAGCAAGTCTAACAAAATATACTCATCGTCATTGATACATAATTATCTTGGATGGTGTTTTTGCAGCTCCTTGTTGCACTGGGACTTGTCTAACTAATGTGCCCTCTGATTTGCACCTCAGTCAGTAGGACTGTTAAAACTTCTCCAAGTCACACCAGAGATTACATCCATGAACGCCGTCTTCTTCAACAACTCCTCTTGTCATAGATTATTGGCTGACATTGTCCTCCTAGTGGAATGCAACGACCTCCTGCCTCAATGGTAGTCCACACAGACCGCCTAAAACTCTTGTCATCCTTCTAGAATGATTAGGAAGGAATCATCCCTCCCATTGGTGTACTAGTCACCGACTTGCTCTCCCACAACAATGATCTCAATTTCTCTCTCCCTTGGGTATCCGTCCCAAGTCGGGTAGGACTTGCCTGGGCTCTTGTGGTTACTACAATCAAAGAGGAAAATGTTTGTCAAAGAAACTATTTCTCAATTGTATGTGTTGTGTTCTAGGAAGCCCCACTATCCCTCTATATATAGGTAGGTTTAGCTCTAGGTTCCCAGTCGATGCGAGAGTTGAAGGGACCATAAGAACTCAAATTTTCACAACAATTCTAGATATTTCACAATCTATGACGGCCCAGACGGTCTTCTGGAAACCTAGATGGTCGTTTGGCATGCCAAATGTTTGTTTGGCACAACCCACACGATCATTTGGCACAACCCAGATGGTCGTTTGGTTGTTTCCCAATTGTACATGAAATGAGCAACTTAATTCCCATTATTGTTAGACATTGATATCCTTGTGCAACAAGTATTGCTCAAGTGAAACAAATAGGGAAATGTCGAGAACCTTCCCTCGACCGAACTGGACCATCACGCCCATGCGAGATGGCTGTCTCGGTACCCATACAGTCCTCTAGTGACCTAAATCAAGCCACTTTTGGTTTGGTCAGTTCATGCCTTTGCCAATTTCAACTCAAAACTAGGCCTGACACCCAAACTCCCATCTCAACACTTGAGACAATTGTTTGGCACTCCATATGATAGTCTCAACACTTGAGATGGGTGTTTGGTAGTGTTGTTAGCCTATTATTTGTGTGAATTAAATACATAAACACTTT
Organism: Alisma plantago-aquatica; assembly: GCA_963693085.1. Taxonomy (NCBI): domain Eukaryota; kingdom Viridiplantae; phylum Streptophyta; class Magnoliopsida; order Alismatales; family Alismataceae; genus Alisma; species Alisma plantago-aquatica. The sequence goes on from OY856411.1 coordinate 811,635,253, forward strand.
AGTACTTATTCAATTGTCATTCAAGGTATGATATCCTTTTCTAGGTCAGGACCTATGTGTGTGACCCTATAGGTCCCATATCACGTTGGCAGTGAATGTCCATAACAACTTATTATATCACAAGAAGAGAGTGGTGCCTAGTCACACATCAGTGCTACCCAAGTGAAATGGAAAGTTGGATAACCACTTCAACCTACAATCTTTGTATGTACTATAAAACTATATGGGAAATAATTATTCAAATTGAGCAATTAGAAAGATTCCAAATATGAAGAGTCTGAGTTAACTGGACTTAAAAAGAAAGTTCATTCAAGAGATTATTTAGGTACAAGATATGAGGCATTTAATTAAACAAGAGAAATTCATCATAAAATAGTTCTTTCATTTAAAAATTATTTTGAATAAAATATCAATAACAAATTGTATGTTGATTACACTAAAACTAGCATAATCTAGAAAACAAGTTTGGAATCCATAAATCTTGAACTAGATCAGGAGAAGTAAAACCTTAGTGTTATATAAATATAACAGTGTAGGAGGAATAATACTTTAGTGCATCAAAGGAGGAATAAAACCTTGGTCCATGTAAGGAGGAATAAAACCTCAATTCTTGGTAGGGGAATAAAACCTAGTGCTTAAAAACATCATACATGGAAGGAGAATAAAACCTAGTGCCTGATAGGGGAACAAAAATGAATGCCTAAAAATATCACATGTGTCATGGGAAATAAGACCCTAGTGCCCAGGAGGGGATAAAACGTATTTCCTAAAATAGGTTGTATATATTTCTAGTTATGACTAGTCAAAATTACACGTACATAATAAAGTAGGCAAGTTCATATGCTCAATCCAACTAATATTCATGAAATAGGATCATAACATACATAGCATACCAGGTGGAGTCTAAGGACCCTTCAATAATATTTCCAAAAACATCAGTAAGAAATGAGAGAGAAAGTTTCACAATATAAGATATTCAAAAGATTTAAACATATAAGTAATAGTGATCCATAATCAAAAGAAATGGCTCATATAGAAAAGTTAGGGTCTCAATCATCATAATACCCTAAAGAAACCAAGTTGATTCACAACCTTTAGGGAAATCCTAGTTATTTAAATCATATATAATGTTAATGTTCATGGTCTCCCCATAACTAATTTCATTAAATATGTGCTACCATTGACATTACTTCACTTAATTTACCGAACCTCTAAAATAGCCTTAGTGAAACATAGTAATTAAACCCTAAAAAAACTAATAAATCTGCCTTACTTTTAATGATTACTAAACGTAATGATTTGTAATTTTTTATAATACAATGATTTTACAAGTTAAACCATTTTTAAAATAAAATAAGTACCTATGAAGTGACCAATAATCCCTCATGCCTTATTATTAAGTATCAAGGTCTAATGGTGAGATATCATATGTTAGGTTGATAAAGTATCCCACGCCATAAGAAACTAGCAAATAAAACAAAAATGTGGAACTATCCCGGGCCCTAGAATGTCAACTTGTAACCCTGTGAGGGCATAGGGGATAAAGTAAAGGTGTGATAGTCTCCTCTGTCCCATTCTTATGATTGCAATAAGTTCGCTAGAGCTATATTGCCAAGACAACCTCCTCCCTTTCTCTCTCATCATACTCATGTGTGAGAATGAAGCCCACACGTTCCTGGGTCAAGGAAAAACCCACCCAATTGTGGTTCAAGCTTTGGATCCATAGGGAAGGAGAGAGGCGACCTCTATAATGGAAGCATGTGAAAAAGGAGTCATCCAAGAGCAAATGAGTAGTACAAGTCATTGGTTGTGAAGCAAAAAGGATTTGGAAATCCCGGAAGGAGATTTTAGCCTAAGAATAGCAGGTAGCATGGAGTTTGGATTGACCATACAACAATCATGAAATATATAGAAAAATAACTAAATTGATTATAAATCTCTGCCACATAACAACCAACACTCCTCAGCTCTTCCTCATGTTACCACAAAGGGATTTACATCTCTTTTGGGGTTTAAAGTGTCCTGAAACCACCCTACCCAGCCTTGGTCATGGAACCAGGTGAGTAGTGCTCAAGAAAGAAGCCTCACAATATCTACGGGAAACCAAAAGCACAAAAAATATGAGAGGGGGATATGGAAGACTACAACCAAACTAATTCATTCGGAGGTGTAGACATGAGACCCTGATGGTAGAGCCTTGGTGTGCTAGTAAAGAAAGGCACAAGGGATATTGTGAGTCTAAGGGTAGCACAACATGATCAATTCTTACTTCTGGGTGGTTACAAATAGGTGGGGATTGCATTTGGGTAGGTCTCAATTCTTTAGAAAAATCACATAGGAGAGGGGGTCTTAGGGTAATTTGGGTTTTTTTTTATCATTATTCAACAAAAACATTAGAATGAGGGCTCATTAGATTCAGAAAGTCAAGACAAATCAAGGAGAGAAGACATTTGATGAAAAATTTAGTAAACATTGAGAGGGAGAAGTCGAAGAAAAGATGGGGGAAATCCACTTTATTGTATGCATCTTAGGGTCAGCTACCAAAGGTTGGTGACAAGCCTGATGCCACCCAATCTAAAAACAAACAGTACATAAATAGGCTGTGATAGCAAAAAATGGGAAAGTTGAGTGTAACAAAAGAAATTTGGTGCCTTATCCAATTCCAAGTTATCTATACGTATATGTATAGTCTAATTGTTTCCAACATTTAATATTCAATTTATTTGAAATTTGACATGTAGTCTTTTTTTGGGGGTGAGGAGGCTGATTTTTAAGTTAGATTCTAATTTGACATTTAAAATGCATAAAACTATGACTTGAATGTGAATAAATTTTTAATGTATATATCTTTTTGTTTTTTAATTCCAAGATTTCATTTTTAAATCTTCCTTTCCCTCATCTATTCATAAGAAAATCATACAGAACAAACTTCTATAAAAATATATTATGATGGTAAAATCATAGAACTAATCCATAATTATAATATTATCACAATTATTTACACTTAAGATTAAATAAGGAGTTTCTATTTAGAACATTATCATTCTACTTCCTTACTTATTTTCAAACACCCTAATTCAGGAAAAAATGATACTAGCATCAAGATTATTAAAAGGTCATAGAATAAAGCAAGACATAGACAAAAACCTAAAGTTGGATATGTTACAACTATAGATCTTACCTAGACAATAATCAATTATAATTGTTTCCGTGAATGTAAATATGCACACTTATACTCGAATTATTTCTACTACATTGAATTCTTGAATAAAACTTGGACTAAATATCACATATATATATGATTGTATTTGTCATGGGATAACATGCAAATTCCTATTCCAATGATTAGAATCACACGGGGGTCAAAGTGAAGGGGGTGGAAGTGACCATCACGAGTGGCTCAAACACACATAGAGATACACAACACATAAAGAAAACTTCAATTCCAAACCTAAATTTCTTACGTATCAATATAAAGGCAACAAGAAAGGAAAAATGTGTGGTTCTTGCAAGAAGGAAATATACATATTAAGATGAGACTAGATACCAAATTATTAATGATGAAATTGTGGAGTTTTAGTATGATGTAGAATGTTCTTTATTTAGCAAAAACATCATCATCTTCAAACAACAAGATGTAAAATCATGAAAATGAAGAAATGGCAATGCAATCACATTGGTACGTTAAAAATATATAAGATCACTCTTCTATAATAACATAATGTTCTTGGAAAATAATTTATAGTAAAAGTGTATACCAATTTTCCATATATATTATATTTAAAGAGAAATCATTTTTAAGTCACTTTTTTTATACTTTCAATATTAGTATGGGTCAATACATGGTGATAATCTAAACACCGACAGGTAAAAGGAAGAGATACATTATCAATGTCAATATCATTATCATTAGTTCATGTATAGCCATACTATTATGTATGCACAATAAAAGTATATATGAAACATATTATTTCATCTATGTTCATGTGTTGCAACATATGTATACCATATTTTAAATTCTAGTAAATAGAGAACACTATTTCAAACAAGTATATAAGCTGAGATCATTCAATACCACTATCATGTTCAATATGAGGTGAAGGACCTTGTTTAGAGTCAAGAGTAATCATGTATAAGATTAAGGTAGATGTTGAGACTAGAAGTCACATGACAAAAAGATCATGGAATATAAAAAATGTATTCCCTGGATCAACATGGTTCATCACCATAAAGATGTCAAGAGGCCTTATTAGAGTTATCAGAATCCTATGTGGAACTCCATTTATCATCATCAACATTATCATTAATAAACATTGTCATGCACACACTTCATCATTAGTTTCAATATGGAAATTACTGCAACACTCAAATTCAGCCAAACCCTAGTTAGGTACAATACTAGAGTAATAATTGATATTATTCCAATTCTTGATTATTTAAATAAATTCAAACATTAATATTTAGAGTGTTTCAAATATGTCAAAAAAAGAGTGGTATCTAGCACTTAAAAACATGTTTATGTTGATCCTTCATTTTTCAGATCAAAATAGTATGTTTGTCGTAAATTTTAGAGAAACACATTTAATCACCCATATCCATCTATAAAAATTTGAAAGGGTGGTAAGAAACATGTCACATCCTAATTTTTGTAACCAAGATAAGTGTGACAAACTCGATTTTCAATGTTTTATAATTCCATATATATGACTTTGAGATTTTGATATATCCAAATGATCCCAGAATTTTCCATGAAGCTTATAATTACTTATTAAATATATAGTTAAGATTTTAGAATTTTTGGAGATCTTAGAATTTTTGGAGATCGTTTGAATAATTATAAAATTTATATGGGCCAAAAATAATAGGTTTTGAGATATTTTAGTTAGATGGCTAAATGAAGTTACTTTTCAATGAAAATTGGTGGAAGAGTTTCTATGCTAGTATTAAACTATGATATAAAATTTCAAACCAATCAGAGCTTGTTTCATGGTTAAAATAAATTATGCAAGAACTATAGCCAAACTAAATTTACTGGTTCAAGTCATTTACATAATTTTGGTGAAACAATAAAATGTTCATATCAAGAGATTCTTTTGTCCAAATAAGGTGAAATTGAAAAGACTAATTTTGTTTACATATGTGATTTTTGGTAAATTTTGGAAAATTATGGATATACCACTTTGGAGATATGATTTATGAATAGTTTTGAAATCATGTTTAATGGATTGTGTGATTTGAGATACATTTCAAAGTATTTTAAAAAAGGAAAAGTCTAAGAACTTTATGACTCATTTCATGGATAAAAAAATCAATGGAAGTTGATAATGCAATTATATTTATATACAAAAAATGTTTCGAAGGATGACTTCTTCCCCTCCCAGCAAAGGAGATATGACTTTATTTATCACGTTCTCCAATTAAGGTGCTAGCTTTTTAGTCGAATTTTTATGAAATATTGAATGACTTTTATGAGAATGATATCATTTAATGATGGGAGAAACTTAAATTGATTTTTGTTTATTTTGAAAAGACATTATGTGTAAGTTCTTTAAAAATAATAATACATGACATGTCTATTGACAATATTTACTATGACTTATACATGTTTTTTGAGAACTTAAATAAATGAAGAAGTTATCGATATTCTTGTTACATATTTATATTTTCAGAAAGTTTGTATTTTAATTATATATTGTTCAAAATACAGTCAAAATTGGGTAGCAATCTGTCAAGGAATGTGGCTGAGAAAATACTAAATTTAATAAAGATATACATGTTCTAGTTGTTTGACCAACCAAATCAATTCTGGGTTGGCGATATTATAAGGAAATTAGGCAAGTTATTTGGTGATTAAGATTTTAAAGATAAAAGAACGACTTCACCTCCATCCTAACAGTAGTGTGATGTAAGCAATAAAGTTATTATATTAGGGAGTCCAAGAACCATAAAGAGACTAGTTTGACCGTGAATTGAGGAAGAAGTTTCTACGTGTACAAAAGATACATATAAAGATATGAGTAGATTGCAAAGAGGGGGTCTTCTTTGTTTTGGAAACTATGAGTATCTACACCCTCCTTCACTGAATATGTGATCCCCAATTAAAAGAAAAGTTCCATTTGAATAAGACTGTGGGCAACCCAAAATGTAAGTAACTTTTGAATTTTGACCAAGGAGTTAATAGCGTTGATGAGGCATTTTGCCTTGTACTGTTCGCGGAGGAAACATAAATAAAATTAACAAAAAGGGAAAGTAGCAGCCATTTCACACTTTACGAATAATATAACGGTGAAGAATAGTTTGAATAAAGATAGAATCGGATGAAAGCCATTGTTCTCTCTCAACATGACATGCTATTAATATATCTAAGGTTGTGAGGAACTTTCAATGCGGAAAACTTTAGCTGCTTAAAATGGAGAGAAGAGGAGAGATGATGGATTGGAGTCACACCTCTAGGCCGCCATGACGGTACTCAGCAGATACCAATACCACGGTGGACATGAAAATGAGCACACCAAATCATCTAACCATGACGGTCTGGAGGGAAAGATGTTTAATAGAAGAGACTTTGGATACTAGAGAAAGCATGTTTAAATACCATAGCCTCTGGTGATGAGGAAAAGATAGACCTCAGTGGAACTCCCTATTCTCATGACCGCATAGACGTACGCTCCTACAGTGGAGAAGGAGAATGAAGAAGTAAAGGGGAGGCGTAGGAAATGGCAGCTATAAGAGTCGTGTCATGGGAATCCTTGATTCCAACAACCCTAAAATTGGAGACAACGTCGTTGTAGCTGTAGAGGGTCGTCAGGAGTCATTGTCAGTCTCGGTTTGGGGATTGGTGGCCTTGACACCGTGATCGAGGTTGTCAACCATGAGTCGTGCAGCCAGCTAGGAATAGGGTCATGCATGCGATCTAAAGAAGAGCAATGACCGAGTGAATGGATAACGGATCCAGGAAAAGATCCACTAGGCATCATCCCTTGTGGTTGTTCAGCGAGCTTTCTGGCCAAATCAAGATGGCCAGATCCACAACCAACGGTTGAGGTCTCTCTTAAACATTTATTCTTGTAAAATCCATATCTTGGGTTTAAAAACTCAATTTTTAGCAAACAAGGTGTCGATGGAAAGCTAATGATGTCTAGTATCTTATAAAAATATAGTCATATATTGTTTTGTCTGTTTGTTTGTAATTATAAATTGATTAGTATAATATATATGATTCAATATTTTGAGTATTAAAAATAGCAAAAGACTTCAAAATTAATAAATATTTTACATAAGGTGTATTTTGATATGTTCTACAAGATCCTAAAGCCTGGTTTATCTGATTTGTAGTCTTATCTATATTTTTATATAAACGCTAATAAAGGTATTTTGTGAATTTGACCCGTTGATTGACTATGAAACACTATGAGATTTTTTACCTAAATTTTAACATACAATATTCTTACTATTTCCAAGATTTTTTCTATATTTTCCTCTATAATTGCATTAGTATTCAATTTTTGGATCTAAGCGGCCATAATGTAATATAATTAATGATTATTTGTGGAGCAATATGTGATCTATACTTATAATTGGTATGCGATACAATTTTAAGCATATTTTGCTTATGCTTTACATGTTAGTTAGTTTTAATAATATGTTTGAGTATCTTTAAGGTTTTCCTTCAGTTAATTATCTATACAGTCATGTATTAGAGTATTAGATTATTTATTTAGTTCATATGGGTATCTTAGCATATAGTTGTTATACAATATGAGATTCTAGATTTTAATATAATATTTAGAATCAAAATTACACAGTTAGATTTTGTTAATTATGAACCCTAACTTGGTACATAAGGATAGGACGTTGGAGTTTCATATTTGAAAATGAAAAAAGAAAAAAATACATAGACGAATAGAACTATAATGATGTCTAGGTTAATAAATTATGGAACTTGGGATCAGACTACCTTAAAGATGCCCTCACTGCAAAAGGTAAGTGGGTCATGTCCAATGAATTTCACTAATATTATGGTTCATCATATCCATTCCTACAAAGTAACTTAGAGATTAAGTTACTTTCTGAATTTAGTATTTCATATCATGTCATACTTTGAGTAATCAGATATTGTTCATTTTTAGTTTTGTCAAATTATCAGATTGCAAGTATCTGAGATTTATGTAACTTTCAGATCCTTAGTATTTCTATACTATTCCATATTATTTTCTCCACTTTTAGACTCTTATGTCTTTTGTATGATATCATAACTTGATTAAGTCATTATATCAAATTAGAATTTAAGATTGAGATTGATCTAGATAATAAGAATACCAAATTTTAGATTAAGATTTAGATTCAATTAGAATCAAAGAATAGATGCATGGATAAAAAAATAGTAGATCAGATTCAGAGATAGAAATTAAGATTAGATTTAGTGATAAGAGATTTAGATTTAGAGGAAGAAATTTAGAACAGATTCAGAGATAAGAGATTAAGATTCAGAATCAAAAATTAAGAACAAGGATAGAAAATGACTTTTGAACATTAATTATACATTATAGGATAAGTCCTCACTAGAGAGCCCTGGGATGATTCAGAGGGCATAGTGTGTCAAACACTGTGGGTATCACAGAGGGCACATAGTTCCAACAGAGGGTGTGTTGCACCATAGAGGACACTTCAACATCAATAGAGGGCACGTAGTGCCAACAAAGGGTGTGTTTCACCATAGACGACACTTTAGTGTCAACAGAGGGTGTGTTTCACCATAGAGGACACTTCAGTGTCAATAGAGGAGGACTTGTCGTATAATGATGGCCACAAATTAGATAAAAGATATAAATAAAAGGCACAGTGATTCAGCATAAGTTTATAGCTTTCCGATATTAGTTCAGCTTTCAGTTATAGTATATTCATATTTATCATATTAGAAATTCAATGCCTCTTACTATAACCTAGGTTTCCCTTAATGCATGGTTGGGGAAGAGATGTTTTTAGGTACTAAACTACATGAGATAGTCATAATAAGAGAATGTAGCTACAACTTCAACAAGTTTCTTGGTGGGGCACCATCTACATGGTCCCAAATTTGATATGAGATTTGTATAAGGTAGCATAAAGGTATTAAGTTTTTTTAAATGGTGATGTTATAGAGTTTCTTTCATAGGATTTATGAGAATGCATTTTTACACTAGTTTGTATTGGATCGTATCTATTATTATTTTGATGTACGGTATGTTAGTAACACTCATAGTTCATAAAAATAGCTTCTGCTCATGAGAAATGAAAAATAGGGGTGATACAATATGGTACCATAGCAACAATGTAGATGGCCATCAGGAAAATTCTCATATTTTTAGTTTCGATTTCTCCATTAGAAGCCAAGTGATATGAGACATATTTAAAAATATAATTAGTAACCTTAGTTATAAAAGAAGTGAGTGAAAGATAGTAGAGTTTGGTTTAGAGATTTAGTAAGGCAATAGAAGTTGAGGTATGTACTAGGATTTGTGTCAAGATGTTTTAGACTTTTGTGTTAATTTAAAATTTGTGCATATCATACCCTCTCTTGGCCCCACATGATTTTTCTATCAGACACAAGATAATGGAATTTTGTAGAGGGGATGCTATATGCATAATTATATACTTATTATGCTTATCATACTCTTTCGAGTGCATATGGTATGGGACATACGTCCTGTCAGATAAGATAAATATGATAAGACATGAAACTTCTAGATGTATGACTGGTCGGATTGCATCGGGAGGTGACAAAAAAAAGTACACAAAAGGTTTGAGATAGTTGGTCTCATTAACCTAATTGCAAACATATTTGAACCCTATAATGCATACTAAAGGTAGATATTTTTAGATAGATGAGTGAGTTGAATTTTGAGTGGAATAACTAGTTGGAGGGAGATGAGGTCTTTTTCTACTATAATTGATGAGAATTAGAGAACTCTTGACATCCTTAGTTCTCTCATCCCAAGGAGGGATTATTGTCACAAGTCTAGTTATGATGGTTGTTAAAAAAAATTAATTGAGGGTAATAGAATTGATGTTATGAACTGAGTTTAAGCTTAATGTATGATGATTTCTCGAAGTAACTAAAAGTCTTTAAGGGTATCCATGAGGATGCTTCAAGAATATGTTGATTAATATATGTGATAGTATGGATCATTGGTCTATGATCTCAATAATATGAAGTTCCACCTGATGTTGATATAAGATAAAGACTATAAAAGATGGTTATTTAATTTTTCTCTAGATATTCATAGGGATAATAAAGGTCATATGTAAGCTAGTGACTATAAATACCTTGGGCTTATCTAGCTAAGAGTATCATGATAATATGAACAAAGTCATCATGAATATTATTAATATAAGAAATACATGCAATATTTTCTTACTTTAATGGAAATATAATGCCTAAGCTCTCAAGTACGGACATGTTAACAAGATTTCTCATAATGATAAGATCTAAAAATTGAATACACGACAACATTATAAGATTGAATGTGTAAACCATGATTATGTTCCAGGACAAGATCCATGTATTATGATTTAAGATCATGACTAGCCTAAATCACACATCAAAAATGGAGTGGATATAGAGTAGTCAAACTCTTAGATTTATAACCCGGCGCTCAGACCCTTACAACTATTATATGGGGTCCAATGTAGTAGATCAGGTTTGAACCTTAGGGAAAAGGTTGGTAAGTGCTCAGACATAGAGCCTTAAACTCAATACATCACACGAAGGGGTAGATTAAGATGGTGTTCACTAAGAATGATGTTATTACAAACAAAGTAATAAAAACAAAGTTAAGAAAACAAAACAAGATAATAAGATCAAACAAGAAAGATATAACCAAAGTTTGAATGGGAACTTTGATCGGTTTTCACCTACTAAGATCTCTCACCAACATGCAATACTCACACCCTTTTATATAGCCTTATAAATATTATAAGCAATCATCATATATGTCTATTCCCTCCTCTCTCAAGCTTAGGATAGATCTAGATTATAAGGTTGTATCTCTCTTGAGATGGCAAATGAAAAATCACAAAGCAATCCATATGAGCATTATCTTTAGCATTCCAACATTTTCATGCATTCATTCATCTCCAAACCCTTAGATAAGATAATATTACTCTTTCAAGGCATTAACAATCATACACATGAGATGGTAGCTAATCATGCAATTGAAGCATTTAAGAACAAGAGTATGGAGATAACCATTGCTAAGAACATATATTGAAGGGAATGTGCGCATATACATGTTGAGAGAGCCTTACTGGTTACTCTCAATGCAAACAAGATGTTTAGCCACTCAAGTTAACGGGTAGCATAATGACGATGCAAACGTGTAGATACATCAAGAATGATGAAGAGGGTGAAGGTACATCATGAGGGAGATGATAGATCTAAAGAAGGAAGGAGGAGATACACCAATGGTACTTCTTCAGATTTAGATCTGGTGTAGGCATGGAAGGTGACAACACCTTCTCTCAAAGAAGAGGGTGGCAAATCTTCTCTCTCCTCCAACTTTTGTCTTTAGAGATCCAATACCAATGGAGATGAACAAGGTTGTCTCTAGAGTTGGGCAACACATCATCGCTCTTGATGATCCCCCCTGTATGAGGTCAGGGCCTATTTATAGGCACCACCCACCGACTCAAACCTAGCATCACAGTCGAAATGGGTATCATGATCATGATCCATGTCGCAATTGAGACTATCATCTTTGTTGATTCTTTTATCTCAAGCACGTCTCTTGTAGAGGTTACTCTTGATGCTCTAATCACAAATTTGTTGGTCAAGAAAGTGCTACAATCATGACAAAGTGATGATCTCCATGGTTGTCTCAGCCTCATCTTGTTTAGGTAGTAACGACCTTGGTTGTGACCGTGTCTGGATCTTCATGTCTATCTTTAGTTGAAACCACACATCACTGTCGTGACTGCAATGTTCTACCATGGTCATGACCTATATTGGACCATTGTGGTCACGACCACTATGCAACTAGACATCTTGTCCGGGTCATATGTTGGATATGTCTCAATCGAGACACATGTCTGTTACGACCGTGATGAAGATATATCTACATGGGTTAAGTAAGGGCATCGAATCAAACCCAAATTTCATTCAAGAACATCAAAAATAGACATAATAGTCTGTAAAGGGATATCCTTATAGAAAAAAAGTAGGTGCAAAAAAAATCACAAAATGGCATGTTATAAACTCCCCCAAACTTAGCATCTAGCATGTCCTCAATCTAATAGATAGAATCAAAACATCAAGAAATGAGCTATTTTTAATGATCACACCATTACCAAATTATTCCATTCTTACACCAAAACCTATGTGACAAGATTGGTTCACTTCCTAAAGTTCGATCTCCCCCCTTTTTGACACTGCCTTTTGTAGTAAAGGACTCTCCCTTGCAATGACCTCCCTGTATTAGGTTTTCGGCTATATTCATAAATAGTTCCTACGAGAGAAAGATTTCACACCCTATCTTTATTTTGGGTTGAGCCTAAGCTATTGTGTTGGGGTAGGTTAGGCTTTTAGTGTGTTCCTACATTCCTTAGTTTGCCTCAACCATGATGCTTTCATAAGATAGTGTTGCCCAATTGGGCCCTGATGTAGTCTCAGGTGGTTATGCGAGGTTTGCTTTAAACTATAGGTGGGAAAAAGAACAGGCTTCCATATCTCACTTTTGGGCATTAAATACCTACATTCTTGAGTGGAGCAACACACCGGCCATGTGGAATTTTTTGGCATCTTTCTAGACACAACTCTCATGATTTTGTTTCTTTTAGATTTTCATTTTACTCTCAACTTGGGAAAAGGGTTAGTAATATTGTTGGATGGCCAAGACTCTTTTAGTCCCAATGTAGGGACATTTGAAACTAGAAGGGGTAGTTGTTTCCATCTTGTGAGAGTTGTAAAATTTCCAACTAGTATCCTTAAACTAGGGTGATTGGTTGCTGGTGTGGCTGGTAAAATCCTCTGTGTTTTCAAGGCTTCCATAGATTCAGGAGTGTTCTTTCAATTTACACAACATTTTGATGTAAGAATGGAATAAGATCGTTGTGTTGTGTCCTTTACTTTTCATGTGAATTAGTATCTCATTTGCACCACTATAGCAATAATTACACTAAAAGGTAGTAGTAGGACAAACAAGTCTAAGAAAAGGGAAAATTGAATAACATTGGGAGAAATTGAAACTGCAAACTATAGCAAGAGTTTGTTCAATTAAGATTTTTCAAAATTTCCTTCTATGCAGAGGTAAAAGTAAGAGTAAAAGTAAGAGTTTGTACATGTGGAAGTTAAACTTAAGTGGAAAAGTTTTGCCTCTTATGCCCACTTATAACTCCTCACCCAAACTTATCATTCACTCCATCTCGCAGTGTCAAAGATCAAGGTTTATATAAAAATAGGCCTATTTTATTTTTGCTAGTTTTCAAAGATTTCCCATTTTGATTGCAATAGCATGTCAGTGTAGCCTCCTTAGAGAGCACGATATCTTTCATGTTGTAGGATTTCAACTTTCATCTCTCTTAGGGCCAGTGCTTCCATCCAGTCTAGGAAAAAGAAGCTACAATCATTGGATATAGGCATCCACTATGGTCCTTTGTGTATCATCTTAGGGCAAAATGCATTTTATTGAAGTCATTTGTCTTTGAAATTTTGTACCCCTCCCCATGTTTGTGTATCATTAATGATTTTTTTAGCACATGTGACTGCCTTTCTTTAGTTGGCGTCGTTGGTGTAGTCATGTTTGTCTATTTGTTTAGTGAAAAGGCCAAATCTGAGTTGTTGTATAGGATGGCAGTTTTTTCTTTGATGTTGAATACAAGAAGCGTCTAGTGGTCATCATGAAATATAGGTAAGAAGATGAAATCAAGTAGAGAGGTTCTTAGACACTGCTTCAAGCAGCCTTTTACTTCATACTCTTTGTTCTTTAATATGTCATAGACGAGCAAGTAATATGCCACGTGTACATTAGGTATGTTGTCTCCTAGCAGTGATTGATACGCAGACATCATGCTTATTGCTAGATAACCTCCTATCTTTAGTGTGTCCCAGAAGTTGTCCTTGATGACACAAATGTCATCTCATTCGAAGATAACTTCTCTATGGCTGCTATCTTCCTTGAGTATTTCCATTATTGGTAGCAATGAGTCCCAAGAGAGGTCTTAGAAGGCCCATCTATCGAAGTCAGCAAAGGAGGGCTCTATCTGGCCAGGTGGTCCATCTGGGTGTACCTCAGGCAGCTTATCTTCATTGAGTTCCCCTTATTCAAGTTGATCATCAAATATATATTTTTTCTTCTCTGTGCGATCATGGATATCACCTTTTCAACTATCTTGGTATCTTTTTGTTTTTTTTAGTTGCTTCTTCAAGGTGCAAATGCCCTAGCCCGTTCAGTAGGGTCAATCCACAAATTTTGTAGCTGCTCCCACGATGGATTCTTTTCTGGTAAGGGGACGCATGTATACACTTGTGTGGTATAGCATCAAGAGGCATTGTGGGGTCCTTAAAGAACCACTTCTCATATATTACTTATATAGCATAGGTACCCCACAAGCCATGTAGATCCTCTAGAAAAGGTCTTCTAATGGGACACCTTTTTTGATCACTTACATCATTCTTAGCACTACAAAGGTCTAGTCTCATGACCCTAGCTCCTCTGGAGGGACATTGGTAGAGATGGAGAAGTTCTTCCAGTTAGACTTATGGTGATTTCCTGCCAACTGGATGACCCATTAGAGATGAATAGGTACCTTCACAATGTTGTGTGCATATTTGTCTTTGTAAATCAATGAATTGTTATGTAGCTCAGAGGTACATCAATTGTAGACAGTTGGCCATCTATCATATAGGCTCACTACAATTAACCCCCAATGCTTTGTAACTCTTATTGGCAAAGTGACAAAGTAGGTCTCAGTCCTTTCCACAGCTTCTTGAAGTTACATCACATCTTCAAATTTAAACTTGTCCTCAAACAACATCCTTCCAATATGTGTTGTCTCGTTGAAAGTTGATCGTACTTTATCACGATGTAGGAATTCTTCAAGCAGTATTGTGTAGAGCACTTTGAATAGACTTTTGTGTACTCTTGCTCTATTTTTTAATACCTCTCTGATCTACTCTCTTGTCAGAGTTCGTCCCTTATTGTTGTATATAGAATGTCTTTTTCTGGTAAATTTTCATCTAAAATGATGTCTAGGACATGGACATCCATGTAGGTTATCTGGAAAGTGTTGCTATGTCCATTCCTATCAACTTGCACGATAGAGGGGGTATTGTAGCCAACTCGGTTCCTTCTACAGGTAGACTCTATTATCTTATAGGTGCATCAACAAAGAAGGAGGTTAGTCCCACCTTCTTCATCCTCAGATGTCCCTTCATTAGTCTGATGTTTGTTTGTGGCTGGTGCGGTAAAAGTTGGGATAGGCTCTTTGGTAATATTCTTCTGACATGGCTCTGTGTGCATTTTGTTGTTAGCAATAGCTGCTTTAACTGACTCTTCTATGAGCTAATTTTTCACTGATGGCAGCTCAATCACTACTTCATTTAGTGATGCCATCATAGTTGCCATAGTTCCATTGTACACCTCATCGTGGCGTTCGATGTATTCCCTTTAGTCTAGATAAAGCATGCATATGTCTAGAGACATACACAGATCATTCATGCAGCTTTGTAGCATAAAATCATCAGCAAATTAGCAAACTTCTTGCTACTTTCTTCTTCTTGGTGTGGTGGGTTGGCAGCATGAAGGATCTCCTGGGGTTTGTTAGTTGTGGGGGTATAGTTCAAGTCGAACTCTAGTGCCAAGGTTTTTGTCTTGTTCCCATCAGCACCTTTGGGTTCTTTAGGTTGGGGTTGTGTCTCCTTTGTGGTTGGATCCTCCCGTTGGGAGGGTTTCATATTTGTGCTTTCAACCTCGGGTGGTGAGGGTGCACCCGCTCTGCCTATGTCATCGTATTTACAATTAGGGCTAGAAGGGCTCGATGAATCTTGACATGGGGAGGGGCTAGTCATACGCCTTGACCTCTTCCTATTTCACCAATCTTCTAGCTCCGGGAATTCTGTCTCCATCAACTTTCACTCTTCCTCCGGTCTCTTGCGTTCACCTTTTATATCTTGCATTGCCTCGTCAAAATCTTTGTGCATTATTATCATTTCAGGTCATATTATCTCTCTCTCTCTTTGAAGATCAGCCATCTCTTCTATCATCACTTTGATGGCTTCCATCATCTTTGCTTGATTGATGATGACTTCTTGCATGAAATGAGGAAGACGAACAGTTCTTGCATCTAGGCCTTATACCTGCGTAGTTAGCACATGCAGGCTAGAATTGATATGAAAATTAACTTCATTACATTGTTGCACTTGTACCCACATAGAATCAAAATGATGCCCCAAAACATCATTGAATTTCGACATTTTTTGTCGTTTGGCTGTCGATGTTGTTGTTGCTGGTTCGGGGATGCTTCATGGTAGCCTTTCTGATGTCCGTTGTATAGGTTTTTCTTGTGTTTCATTTGTTGCTCATTCAGCTTACAATTCTTCAGGCTACTCTGGGTTGATTGCAGGGGTGGGATGGGCTTGCTCAACATCCATGACATTCTCTGGCATAGCTGTAGGGATACTTGGCTTGTAGGCCATATTAGCATTTAGTGCTTCTTGTACCTTGTTTGTAACAGGGGGTGGAGGGACATTATCTAACCCTTCATCAGGGTGAATTGGTTCTTCATCCATACATGGCTATTTTTCCACTTCTATCTTTCTAGGATTGACGTCTGATGCCTTGTCTTTGCATTTCCTGATTGCCAGTTTCTTCCTTTTCACTGGCTTGTGTTGATCTATTTCCAGCTCTAGTTCTGGTCTATGTTTGATGTTGGTAGGTGAGTGCAGATCTACATCTCTTTTGATTGCACTCGAGTGCATTTTGTTCTCCTCCTCTTTTGTGGGCCGCACCTTGTGGGCGTCATAATATGTCATTTCTAGAAGGGGTAGAAGCAACTTGGAGTAGGATTGCTTGTAGAAGAGCTTCTCCTTCTACTGCACTAGAATACTAACAATTATTAGGTACTTGGTGTCTATATTCATGTACCCTTATGTTCTTTGTATCTTTTAACTGCTCAACTGGTAGGAAGTAGGCAGCAATCTGAGTTATTTGCTCTCCCATGTAGAGATATTTCCTCTTCCTAGTGTCCTACCCCCTAGTAGTTGATAGTTTCTCAATCATGAACCTTCTTATGTTTTTTGGTCTCTTATTCAATATCGACCAAATGAGGAACATGTCTCCCTTGGACACTCCTCCTATTTTTGATCTTGTAAAAGTTATGTTTGATGTTATCTTTTGCATTACCCTGGTAAAGCATGAAGAGATGAGTGTTTCCATGGAGTTCTTTGGGCTATGTATAAGTTCTCTTGTGAGTTTCTCCCATGTCTTATGGTTGCTATACCCAATTGTCATCTTCTCACCCTACACTGCCAAATAGGCATTGTCTTCTTCATCGTTGTTTGTAAAGATCTTGTTTAGAATCATCTCTGTCACATAATATTCTTTGCCCCCCATCCTCACCTGTATCTTCAACCCTTCCCCTTCCCCTTCCCTTTTTTCTCTATTATCGACAAGAACTACTTCTATTGAGGAGATGAATTTTGCAGTAAGTTTTGTTAGAGAAATTGTTTTTCTTGTGTTGACATGGTGCAGGTTTTCTCCCCTAAGGAAATCCATTACTCTTTCATGGATTCCTAGCTTTGTGAAATCTTTGACGTCAATGTATCATGTAGACTTGAACACCTTGGTTGTCCTGATCAGATTGTAGTTGGACTTATGCACCGGGTCTCGTAGTATGAAAGTTATAGATGATCATGCATTGTAGCCTTTATACTTGGTTCTTTCTCTGATATTCTAGAGTCAGCTTCTTGTCTCGGGACCCTTGAGTCTCCCTTTATAGCCGTCTTCAGTTTCTTGGCTTTGGTTTCCACTGGTGCAATTGCAATTTGATTCCCCTTCTGCTTAGGCTCTTATTCTTTAGGTTTATACTTAGAATTTTATGTCTCTACAGTACCTTGGGACTCCTCATATTCCTCGGGTATATTATGGTCTAGAATATGTTAATAATAATTCTTCATCAGCTCTAGATGGAGTTTTTTTGTGACAAGTCAGGGTGGTCGTTTAGTGCCTTGGTAAGTTTTTTGAGGGCCTCTTCTACCCCTTTCAGAGAGGTCTCCTTCTTGGTCAAAGTTTCAATCGTAGAAGTTGACATTCTATAATTTTTAGCAATATGGGGTTGTCAGGTATTTCAATAGTCAATATTGCACATGATAGTAATGACTATTCAAGTATACAATTGTTACTATTCTTATCGTATTGGATGAGACAGAGATCGAGACATGTGAGTGTTGTACCGCGATGTCACGACATGTGTGTGTCATGACCATGGAGGATGTCACGATCGAGATAGATCAGAAACTTAAAAGAGAACATGGGTATGTCACGATTGAGATGACTATCATGACTGAAATGATATGAACAACTGTCACGACTGTGACGTGCGTGCAATAAAAATTTAGTTCCCTAACTTAGCATAAAAGCTCATGTATCGTGACCGTGAACATGTGTCACTATTGAAATGCATACACGGAGTCTAGGGGAAATAAGGTGGACTGAATGATGGACCGATGGAAGATGTAGAGGGGAAATGGAAGAGAGAAAGTGTCAAAAAGGTGTGTGATCATTTCATTGGAATAAAGGTAGCCCAAATTGAGTAACTATGCTAGCGAGTTGAGATCACGATGAGTGTCATAACCATGATGAATGTCACGGTCACAACCGGCCAGAAAATGTAAATAAAAACCATGTGCGTAGTGGTCGAGACAACTATCATGACTGAGGCCATCATCGCAACCACGACATCAGATGGAGAGACCAAGGGGGAAAAGAAGGAAGAGGTAGAGAGGGCGGTAGGTAATCGTCGAGATCGAAACCATGGCAAATGAAATAGTGTATAGCGACTAGGACGGTGACCAAAGCACGATAAACCAAAGGTTCAAAACTATGAGTTTAGGTAGAAAAATGGGAGGGAAAACAATGATCCATGTGTCAATAAGAAGATGATTTAGAGAAAGAGAGAGAGAAAAATGCATGCATACATTTCTGGGGTTAGGGAGGGAGAGAATGGAGGAGGCAGTGGAGTACATCAAAGTTGGGAGTCACGATGATGGGTGCTCGTCGCTGAGGGGGGTCTCTGAAGTAGTCTTCTGGTTCTCTAGCCTTGGTGTCTATCATGATTCCCCTATGCTTATTTTCTAGGGTTCATTAGAGCGACAGTGCGAGAGAAAGAGAGAAAGCAAAGGGTTTTACTGTTACAAAAACTTCCCCCTTTTTTATTTGTTGGGTATCATGACCAAGTCAATTGTATCGACCTTGACCGGTGTCACAGCCAACTCAACTGTTGTGACAGTGATGTCATACTAAAGATAGTGTTATGGGTGTCATGAGTGAGGCAATTGTCTCGACTGTGATGGGAGTTTGATTATTAAGAACCATTCTATAGGATACGATATTAACATTACTCCTACTTAACTGATAATGTAACAACTGAGTCTATATATCAAATTGACTATCTAAATTAGGGAAATTAAAAATTACTTTAAAATGGAGAACTTCAAGATCAGACTAACTAATAGGTACACATACTAGACTTAATTAGGAAGAAAGAATGCATTGTAAAACTAAAGAAAGCAGTAAATCCTTGGGTTGCCTCCCAAGAAGTGCTAATTTATAGTCTTTAGCTTGACTTTTTTGTGATGCTTCTCAGGGTTCTTCTGGTGGTACTGAATGTGGCTCTTTGCGGTTGATCTTCTGACAAAGGCTTCATCTTCATATTATCTTGTAACTCTGTGCCCATTCACCTTAAAAGTACAAATCTTCTCACTGGTATTGTCCATCACCGCATATGGATAGATCTTGACAATAAAGAAAGGGTCAGACCATCTAGACCTGAGTTTTCCTAGAAAAAACATGATTCTTGAAATGAATAGAAGAACATGGTCTCCTTCGAAAACATCTTTGTGCTTGATGTGGGCATCATGACACACCTTCATTCTTTGCTTGTAGATGCAGGCATTCTCATAGGCATGTAGCCTCAGTTCCTCAAGCTCGTGAAGATGTAGTTATCTTTTCTTTCTAGACATGTCTAGATCCATGTTTAAGAACTTGATGGCCCAAAGTGCTTTATCCTCTAATTCTACAGGTAGATGCATAACTTTTCATAGATGAGCCGGTAGGGGGTTGTCCCTATCGACATTTTGTAATTTTTTCTGTATGCCCATAAGGCATCATCTACTTTCATGGACTAGTCCTTGTGGGTCCTGCCAATGGTCTTTTCCAAAATTTGCTTGATCTATCAGTTTGATACTTTGACCTATCCTAACATCTGGGGGTGGTATGGTGTGGTGACCTTATGCTTGACCGCATACTTCTTTAGTAGTGCATAAAACTATTTTTCCATGAAATGGGACCCCTCGTTGCTAATGATGGTATGGGGAATCGTGAATCAAGGGAAATGGTCTTCTCAAACAATCTCACAACTACGTTAGAGTCATAAGTGGGGTTTTTATAGCTTTTACCCACTTGGAAACATAACCTACTGCGACCAAAATGTACTCGTTGTCCCTGGAGGTGAGGAAGGGTACCATATAATCCACTCCCCAGACATCAATGATCTCTTTCCCCCCAGTCTGACATAGGCATCTCTTTTCCTCCAGTAATGTTTCCTGCAAGCTGGCTTTCTTTACAAAACTTGACAAA
Organism: Alisma plantago-aquatica; assembly: GCA_963693085.1. Classification (NCBI taxonomy): domain Eukaryota; kingdom Viridiplantae; phylum Streptophyta; class Magnoliopsida; order Alismatales; family Alismataceae; genus Alisma; species Alisma plantago-aquatica. Next base: position 811,656,081 of record OY856411.1, read on the forward strand.
AGACATGGCACCTTTGAAGAGTGTTGGACAATAAAATTCTAACTGCATGACCTTGGCTACGATCCTTTTACCTCCATGGTGACCTCTATAAGGTGATGAATGGCATTCCTTGGGATTTGAGGCACCTTTTCTTTTGGCACACAATGTCGGTATAAATTGGCATAACATATATTAAATAGTAGAGGGTCATCCCAGTAATAATTCTTCATAATAGAGAAAAGTTTCTTCTTTTGATTGTAAGTTATTTTGGGAGGTAATTGTCTACATGACAAATAGTTATAAATGTCAGTAAACCAAAGTAGATTTGCTTTGGCTGACTTGGCCATCATCAAGGCTTCATCTGCGTTGTTGTCATTTATAGGTACTTGATTTCTTCAGTGAATACTATTCTTGACAGGTGGTTGGGGACTACGTTCTCCATCCCTTTCTTATTCACAATTTGTCATCAAACTCTTGTAGAAATAAAGCCCATTGCAATAATCTCGGCTTTGTGTCCTTATTCTACATGAGATACTCTATGTCCCCATGATCAGTGTACACCTTCACCTTAGATCCTATCAAATAGGATCTGAACTTGTTGAAAGCAAATACCATTGCTAGAATTTCTTTCTTAGTAGTGGTTTAGTTTACCTGAGATTTGTCTAGAGTTCTACTAGCATAATAGATTGCATAGTGCTTCTTCTCTCTCCTTCGTCCAAGGAATGCCTCGATAGCATAGTCATGGAATCACACATTATTTCAAAGGCAAATTGACGTGTATTTTACTACGCGCTAAAAACACAAGTGTACGCGTCGAGTAATATAGGCCTTTGTGAGGCCCGAGTCGAACACAGGGATACGTTGAATTATTGGAGACTTCTACTAACTATTTGCTATCAGCTAAGCCGGATAACAAAGTAGGGTTTGTTGTCGAAATTAAAAGAAAATAAAAATAAAACAAAGCAAACAATCGATTAAAGGTTGATTTAATCAATTCAAAAGGATATCTTTAGGATTTTGGTTTCACCGCGGGTCAACATTGCATTAGGTTTCATATAACTCCTCAATCTTCTCTCTCTATCCGGGTAGTGGCCTGAAAACAGAATTACCCACTGTCATGGTGTAATTCACTACTTAGGTTTAGGTTGATTCCACCGTCGTAGTAATCATTCCCCTAAACTAAGCACATTATATCCGATCTCTCAGTTTCCACCATTAATTTTACACCTCCTTTGTCAAGGGATTTATCGATTAATGTAGGTTTCGTCTCTTTTCAACCGTTAATCCTTCTGTCGAAGTGATTAAGGGCATTAATTTATTATTATGGTGATCAAGCATAACAATATATGGAGAAAACGAAACTATACCACGGATTTAAGAGAGAAAATATGAATTATTAATATAAAATTGTCATACAATGCATTCCCCGGGCTACTCCCGGTCCTAAAGACAAAGGGGATTAGCCCCGCATGGTCATCTCAATGAAAGACAGAGGAGTAGAGAAGAAAAACATGGGAAACATGGAGCAAACTCGTGTAACCCCTGATACAAAGGTGTTCCTGGAGATCCTCCTCGAGAAACGTGCGTTTTGCAGTCTTACGGCAGCAAAATCGCCCGTCGGAGGTGCCCGGATCGCTCGGTTGACGGCCTTCATCTCTCGTATCCTATCTCTCTCTCTCCTTCTTGGATGTTGTGCAACAGAATGTCCTCTCCCCCTCGGGCCGTCCGTGCTCTTCTTAGGTCATAGGACCACTTTACGGCTCCGAAAAAGCTCAACCGTCGGATTAAAACGCTTCGTTTTAGTGCTGAAAATCGCCAGATCCCGACGCTGTCGATGGTATCGACCCCAAGGTCGATGGTATCGACCATGGCACATGTTATTCCTTCCAAGATCGCATTTTGGGGTTGCTTTTTGATGAAATGTCGATACTATCGACCTGGGGGTCGATAGTATCGACTCCGGACAATGCAAAAGTGCCTGAAAAAGTGCCGAAACATGTGTATAAGTCCGGGGATTATATAAAATCATATAAATATGATAAAAGAAGTATAATTTGATGCAAAAAGAGTTTAAGGGCCAACTATAGTGAATTATGCAAATATAATCAAGAAAATGACAAATACATGCATAAAACAGATATAAAATAAGCCTATAAAAGTGACTCAAAACTCATGCATCAAACTCCCCTAAGCTTAAACCTTGCTCGTCCTCGAGCAACAAAACTTTGGATCTGGTTGAGATAAGTCAGCAACAGGACATAAATACATGAAATGAATCTACATCATCCCCACTTTCTTTCCACAAACCGGCCCTCATTGACCACTGAACACTAACTGCCATCCAGGCGACCAAAGACCTATGTAAAAGATGTCTATCCCCCAATCAGTGAAACACTATCAATTAAAGCAGTTAATATGATAAACTCATCAGGTCCATACTTGATGCATCTTGTGATCTCCTATCTACGTTGCTCATTTCCTAACTACCATCTAAATGGAAGCAGATCTCCTGATATTAATGAATGAGGAGAATATCATGGGTGGCCTACCGATTAGAGCAACGGGTGGATGGGATAGGTGGTTGTGGAAGAGATGGAAGCACATAATAGTCAATCATGCAATACAAAAATTAATGACCTATCATGATGCAAAATGCAAGTGAAAATGTCCTAATGTTACATTTTTGGTAGAATGATGCATGCACTATCATTCCGTCTCAAGGTGAGATGGAATATCTAAGAAAACTACACCATGTGCTTATTCTTCTTAGTATGTAAGTGAGAACATGTTCCTTTCTCCCTCTCATTCCTACTTACTTCTCAAATTTTTTTTCTTTTTTTTTCTTCTCTTTTTTTTTTCAAATTTTTTTTCAATTTTTTTTTCAAGCCCTAATTTTCATAGATGACAATGAATTATTTGTCGGGCTCACTTCTTGTTACATACTTGTGCATCTGAAGCATTTTATTTGGAGGGTATGGAACAAGTTCATCACCTTTAATGTTTTCAGAGTAACATAAGATACATGGTGTACAATATGCTCAAAAGATGTAAATGCAACTACATAATGACAGTTATGCAACTACTATGACATGCAGCTAAGGATAATGTGCATGTATAACTACTCTATCTTTTTTTTTCATTCTCATGCAAAAAATGTGAAAATAGTTGTAATGCAAGACCTATCTACATGGTATGCAATCAAAGAGTGAAAGATTGTAATGTGCTCTCATTTCTTATGGTGGAGTGTGAATGAAATTGCGGTGGATCAGATCACAAGACTAATTGACAGAACCTTTCAAAAATATCATATGTCCCTCTCTAAAGACCTGTGTACAGGGTAACTAAAGGATTTCTCTCTTAAACTTTAGTCTAAGGTCACGTTAGCATTTGGTCGGTTTGGGCTCAAACATCCTTGTCAATCACTTTTCCTTGGACAATAAAGATGGTCATTCATGTCCCCGTGTCCTGAAGCTGACTCACCCAAGCACTTCCTCAGTTATGCCACTCAATTACTCACAAGAATAAGCTCAAAAAGTTTTCAATATGCTCATATTTTCATGTGCCCACAACCCAAGAGTAAAACTCCCAATTGAAACCATGCATTTATTGCTCCACAAATTACACTAGATAGATGTGGATCCTACAAAAGCGGTAAACCTAGAAATAAAAACAACTATATTTCAAAAATAAAAGCAACATGAATAAGTAAGTAAAAACTAAGATAGAGGGTTGTTCCAACACCCCCCCTAAGCTTGAATATGACTATGGCCTCATAGTCAACATTCTCACTTAAGAGGTGGAACAACGGTACCGTTCGCTTTGAAGTGTGGTGAAGAAGGATGGTCAGATGCTCAAATAGACCAAGTGATGCTTGCTATCTCCCTCCTTTTTGTGGCCCATTTTTGTGTCTTAGTGGTTCTAAGACGTGACTTGCTTCATCCATCTTTCCTCTGCAAAAAACGGTTCGAAAAAATCTCGTTTCGATACCTTTTACGGCCTGTTTTATGTAGCTGTCCTGCAGGTGTCGATACTATCGACCAAGGTCGATGGTATCGACCCAGACTCAGTGATTTTGTTGAATCGACGCATCTAAAAGTCTGGGAACTCAAAAGTGTCGATACTATCGACCCTAGGGTCGATGGTATCGACTTTACTGGCACCAATTTTTCTGTAAATCTTCAGGAATCTCGATACTATCGACCCTAGGGTCGATGGTATCGACTTTTCTTCAGCGTTTACTTCTCCAAACTCGATACTATCGACATGGGTGTCGATAGTATCGACCTTAACATTCTGCACACTTCAAAACACGAGTTAGGGTACCATTTTTACAAAAATTATCAAAACCTAAGAAAAAACTATGTACATAAACATAAAAGAACATAGCCAAACATAAAATTGAACCTAAAGTTGGGTTGCCTCCCAACAAGCGCCCTTGTTTAATGTCCTAGGCTTGACATAAAGATACCTTTAACCTGGGTTGTCAAGAGATGTCTCCAATGAGTCATGTGGCAATTTGAATTGAACTCGATCATGTCCAATCCCCAAGGTCAATGTACCTCTCCCAATGGCAGCGATGACATCAGCTGTAGCTTGGAACGGCCTTCCCAATAGCATCTCGCAACTTTGGAGCTGTGGCATGTCCATGACAACAAAATCAACCGGGAAGATGAACCTGTCTACCTTGACGAGTACATCCTCGCACACTCCATATGGCCTTACAATGGACCCATCTGCTAATTCAATCGTTGTCGCCGATTTCTTTATCTCCTTCAACCCAAGCTTTTGAAATGTGGACAGAGGCATAAGATTAATGCTGGCGCCCGAATCACACTGTGCTTGTGGAAAATGTTGGTCACCTATTGAACATGGGATATAAAAACTCCCCGGGTCTTTCTTCTTCTCTGGTAAGCTCCCAAGAATGATTGAGCTCACCATTTCATTCATCCTGCATACATCAGTATCTTTGATCCACCTCTTTTTGTTGATTATATCTTTAATGAACCTCCCATAGGCGGGAACCTTCTCAATCATTTCCACCAGCGGAATGTTGATATGCAGCTTGCAGAATATTTCCAAGAATTTCCTATAGTGTCGGTGCTCCTTCTTCGGCTTCGGATTGTCCCGACTTGACACATCTGCCGGATTGACACGCTTGTGAGGAGGCACATATGAGCTTTTCGGGGCCAGCTCCCCTAAACTTGCTTCAATTACTCCCTCTGACGTGGGCTTTGGCGAGACATCGTCAATAGTAACAGCTTGTTGTGGTTCCTCTCTCGCATTCGATGTCTCCACACGTGCACAAACAACCTTCAATTGTTCTTTTTCTCTAGAGGGAGATACAATATTCATAACTCGTTGTGATTTTCTGAAGAAAGGGTTTCCGCCCGGCAGTCCATAATAAGTGCGTGGATACGGTATCGCCGGTGACGCATGCGTATTAAACGTCATTTTTCTTTCCACTTTAGCTTCTTGCACCTGAGATTCCTCCTCATTGCTTACCACAGAAATATACTTGACCTGATGGTGTGCTTGGGCCGCGTTTGCATTTTCGGCCGGTTTCTGTTGATTGGCGTGCTTGATGGCTGCCACTTCACTAGAAATCTGTGCCACAGTGGTTTCTAATGCCCGTATTTGTGCTCCATGGCTTTGCAGCGTCTGTCCAAACTTGGTTAGAATATCACCTTGAGATTGCAATTGTTTACCAAACATAGCCATCATCTCCTGATTCTGCTGCACCATTTGACTAAACAACTCGGTGCTTTTATCTTCAGCTCTCGGTTGTGGCTTTGCATCCGGATCTTGTAGGAAATTGTTAGGATCCTTCCATGAGAACTTCCTATCCTTCCTCCAAGCATAATCATTATTTCTATAGCCCTGTTGTTGCATGAATTTGACCTGAGCTTCTTCATCGTCTTCTGCATCTTCTTTGGCAAGCAATTTCTTAGCAAGAAGGTCTAATTTATCATTTAACTCTTTGATGGCCTTTGACTCCCCCACAACCTGAACATGCTCTACGGCGTCTCTGTCGCCCCAGGATTGCTTCTTTGCCATATTCCTCAAGATCTCCCAACATCGAGTGTCTGTGTTATTCAAGAAGAATCCAGAACCGGCTGAATCAAGGTTGCTTCTATCATGCTCGGAGAGAGAAAAATAGAAGATCTTCACTTGGGTCTCCTTATCCAGCCCATGATGCGGGCATCGCCTGAGCATGATCTGAAATCTCTCCCAGATCTCAGAATAAGTCTCGCCTGGTTGTTGAGTGAAGTTGTGGATCTTTCTTATCATGTCATTGGTCTTTTCGGGCAGAAAGAACCTCTCGAAGAAGACCTCAACCATGTGGTCCCAAGACTCCACATATTCATCATCTAAGTTATGCAGCCATTCACGCGCATTTCCCGCTAGTGAACTCGGGAAGAGCTTCAAGTAGAGCACGTCCTGTGGAAATCTATCGATCTTTACCATATCACAATTCTCCACAAACTGACTTATGTGCGCGACGGGGTCTTCATTTTTGAGCCCGTGGAAGGCATTAGACTTCACCAAGTTGATCAAAGCTGGATCAATCTTGTATTTCGGAATATTCAGCACTTGCTTCTTTATAGGCCCTTTGGAAGCGGACGAGGAAGAAGCCTTGATCTTCTCCCATATTGTCTGTGGCTCGTCCATCTCTTCGTGTTCGTGTTCAGAATTTATATCCTCCAGCTCGTCTTGATTATATTCGCCCTCGTCTTCTGGTCCCAGCAGCGGAACCTCTGGTGTGTGACCCGCGTAGTCAGTACTACGCGTCTGCACCATGCACAGTACCTGAAAAGAGAAAATTCGAGTTCAATACAGTGCTATGACGAGTATAAAAATTATCGAACAATTTAAAAATATTTGAAGTTGTTTCAATCTAAATAAAAAAAAATTTGGCCTAGAGTGGCCGCTCCTAGCACTCAAAGTGCCAACAATTCGCCGTATCCCCGGCAACGGCGCCAAAAACTTGACGTGTATTTTACTACGCGCTAAAAACACAAGTGTACGCGTCGAGTAATATAGGCCTTTGTGAGGCCCGAGTCGAACACAGGGATACGTTGAATTATTGGAGACTTCTACTAACTATTTGTGATCAGCTAAGCCGGATAACAAAGTAGGGTTTGTTGTCGAAATTAAAAGAAAATAAAAATAAAACAAAGAAAACAATCGATTAAAGGTTGATTTAATCAATTCAAAAGGATATCTTTAGGATTTTGGTTTCACCGTGGGTCAACATTGCATTAGGTTTCATATAACTCCTCAATCTACTCTCTCTATCCGGGTAGTGGCCTGAAAACAGAATTACCCACTGTCATGGTGTAATTCACTACTTAGGTTTAGGTTGATTCCACCGTCGTAGTAATCATTCCCCTAAACTAAGCGCATTATAGCCGATCTCTCAGTTTCCACCATTAATTTTACACCTCCTTTGTCAAGGGATTTATCGATTAATGTAGGTTTCGTCTCTTTTCAACCGTTAATCCTTCTGTCGAAGTGATTAAGGGCATTAAGTTATTATTATGGTGATCAAGCATAACAATATATGGAGAAAACGAAACTATACCACGGATTTAAGAGAGAAAATATGAATTATTAATATAAAATTGTCATACAATGCAATCCCCGGGCTACTCCCGGTCCTAAAGACAAAGGGGATTAGCCCCGCATGGTCATCTCAATGAAAGACAGAGGAGTAGAGAAGAAAAACATGGGAAACATGGAGCAAACTCGTGTAACCCCTGATACAAAGGTGTTCTTGGAGATCCTCCTCGAGAAACGTGCGTTTTGCAGTCTTCCGGCAGCAAAATCGCCCGTCGGAGGTGCCCGGATCGCTCGGTTGACGGCCTTCGTCTCTCGTATCCTATCTCTCTCTCTCCTTCTTGGATGTTGTGCAACAGAATGTCCTCTCCCCCTCGGGCCGTCCGTGCTCTTCTTAGGTCATAGGACCACTTTACGGCTCCGAAAAAGCTCAACCGTCGGATTAAAACGCTCCGTTTTAGTGCTGAAAATCGCCAGATCCCGACGCTGTCGATGGTATCGACCCCAAGGTCGATGGTATCGACCATGGCACAGGTTATTCCTTCCAAGATCGCATTTTGGGGTTGCTTTTTGATGAAATGTCGATACTATCGACCTGGGGGTCGATAGTATCGACTCCGGACAATGCAAAAGTGCCTGAAAAAGTGCCGAAACATGTGTATAAGTCCGGGGATTATATAAAATCATATAAATATGATAAAAGAAGTATAATTTGATGCAAAAAGAGTTTAAGGGCCAACTATAGTGAATTATGCAAATATAATCAAGAAAATGACAAATACATGCATAAAACAGATATAAAATAAGCCTATAAAAGTGACTCAAAACCCATGCATCACAAATCCTAATCAGGTACTTGTAGTATCGGAGTTGATGTCAGGAAAAATTTTAGGATTTCAAATGCTTCATGACACTAATTAGAGAAATTAAATTCCACATCTTTAGTAAGAAGGTTTGATATTGGATTCGCAACCTTCGAGAAATCTTTGATAAATGTTCTATAGTACCCAACATGCCTTAAAAAACTACTCACTCCTGTGACGGATTGGGGGGTAGCTTTAATATAGCTTCGATATTGCTCTTATCCACTTCCATGCCTTTCTCAGAAATTTTGTGCCCTATAACTAATGCCTTCTCTCACCATAAAATGGATTTTTTTCCCAATTTAGCCAGTTTCTTCTCCTCACATCTTTGTAATACCTTTGACAAGTTTTCAAGGCATCTATCAAATTTGGGTCCATATACTGAGAATTCATCCATAAATACCCCCATTATGTCTTCTAGAAAATATGAGAATATGGATATATGCACCTTTGAAAAGTGGCAGGCATGTTCCATAACCTGAAAGGCTTTCTTATGAAGGCGTATGTCCCATAGACATAGGTAAAAGTAGTTTTTCCTAATCATCAGGGTGGATAGGGACTTGATAGAATCCTGAGTAGCCATCCCAAAAATAGAAGTAGGATTGTCATGCAAGCCTTTTTAGAACATGGTTGATGAAAGGTAAATGGAAGTGGTCTTTTCTCATTGTGGCATTAAGCTTGTGGTAGTCGATACGCGTTATCCACCTGGTAACGGTTTGAAGGGCACTTCATCCCCATTTCTTCCCTTCACTATAGTCATTCCTCCTTTCTTCAATACAATGAGGATTGGACTGACCCAGTTGCTATCACTAGTTGGGTGAATAATCCCTACATCACACAACTTTATTACTTCTTTCTTCACAACTTCTTTTAGCTTCTCATTCAATTTTCTTAGTGGATGAGCTAGAGGTTTAGTAGTTTCCTCAAGATTTATCTTTTCCATGTAGAGAGTTGAACTGAGGCCTTTGATATTGTCCACAGAGTATCCTATAGGTTTTCTTCATAGTTTGAGTTCCTTCAGGAGTTTTTCCTCTCGATCTTCTATAAGAGAAGAGTTTATGATAATAGGATTTCTTTCTTCATCATCTAAGTATTCATACCTTAAGCCTTCAGGTAGCGATTTTATTTTTGACTTTGGTTTTGTCACTTCTTTTTCTTCAGGAGTTTTCTCTAGTAATGCATACTTCATTGTTCTGAATGTTATGTCTTCTTCATCACTAAACTCCTCTTTAGGTTGATTCAAATAATCTAGAATCATGGCCAGTTTAGGGTATTCTAGACTGGGATCATGGTTATTCAAGGCTCGCAAGAGAGGATCAATAATTGCCTTATCTTCTTTCACTTCTTCACAGTATTGGTTATAACTGTCCATGAAGTACGCTGACTCAAACAGAGAGGGTCCCCTCATGGAATCTTGTATAGGAAAATTGATGTGACCAATACCAACACGTAAGGTTATAATCCCTTCCACCACATCTATTAGGGATCTACTTGTGGCAAGGAAGGGTCTTCCAAATATCATTGGACACTCCGGGTCCTCAACAGTGTTGATCACCACTAGATCACAAGTTATGAAGAATCGTCCAATGCGAATTGGGACGTCCGCCACTATCCCGACTCTCTTGGTGAAAGTGTGATCAGCCAATTCAATTCTCATCTTAGTTTTTATCATATCTATTAATATAAGTCTTTGTGCTAAGGGGAGAGGCAGCAAACTTATGCTTGCCCCCAAATAGGATAACCCTTTTCGTTCTACATTGTCCCCAACATAGAAAGGAATATTGAATGATCCCGGGTCCTTTTTCTTTGTAAGTAACTCAGCTTGGATAAAAGCACTCAAAATCTTGGCAAACTGCACATTATTGATGTGGCCCCCTCTCCTCCTCTTTGTAATAAATCTTTGAAGAATTTAGCATATGTAGGTATCTCTTCAATTGCATCTAGATACAGAATATCCAGGTGTAATTTCTTTACAGCCCCCACAAACTTCTCATAGCTTTTCTTTAAATGAGCATTAATCAGTATGTAGGGAAATGGGACTCTTGGCATGTAGGGATTCATTTGTGTAAAGACCTCTTTGGTGGGATTTAATTTCTTGTCCTTTGCACTTTTTTTCTCTTTGCATCCTTCTTCATCCCTTTCTTCATTTGACGGATCTTCCCTTTCAGACTCCTCCTCTACCATAGTGTAGTTAATGTGTGGCTTTATAGCATTTTGGTGGATCTCTTCTTATTATTTCTCTACAAATTTTCCTGATTAGAGAGTAGCCATCTTTGTCGTCTTTGTGTTGGTGGGGATCTTTCCAGGGGGGATTCTTCATGAGCTCAAAGAGTTGTGCTAGTTGTTGATCAATCTATCTTTGATGTGTTTACATATCCTCCATCTAGGTTTGCATCATGGTTAACACTCCTGAGTTGGTGATGGCACTTTGGGTAAGCTAGTCATTCACTGAAGCTTGCCTTTTTGCAAAATCAAACAGTTGAGCCATCATGTTGGGCTGATTGTTACTATTATTCTTGCCTTGACCTTGGTCTTGATTCTGCCTATTTGTATTCTAATTCTGATATTGGCCTTGACCTTGTCCTTGGACCTGATAATTGGTTATGTTCTTCTAGTAAGTGGTAGTTTTAGTATACTAACCTTATCCACCTATTTTCTCAAACCCTGGTGGTGGGTTACACAAACTGCCCATTTGATGGGAATTCCCAGCAACATCTTTGTTTCCATAATTGAAGTCTAGGTGGTTCTCGGCAACATCTTTGTTTCCGTAATTGAAGTCTAGGTGGTTCGACCATTTGAAATTTTTGTAAGAAATGTTCTCTATGTTTGCTTTTGCTCTCTTCACTATCTTCTGGCTTTGTGTAAATGTAGTTATCAATCATGTGGCCCCCTTCACTGCATGTGACACATTTCATCACCTTCTCAACAGATTTCTTACCTTTGCCTCTAGAGTCTTTAAGTTGTTTGACATTTGTAGCTATCTTTTGGATTTGATCTGTGATAGTTTCCGGATCCTTTAGGGTTAGATTTCTTTGATGAACCCATGTCACTTCTTTCACAATCCATGCATGCTTGTAGTGCAGCCATGTTATCAATGATCATCATAGTTTTACTTGGCTTGTTTCCAAGGAAATCGCTCCCAATAGCATCATTTAGCAAGGTTCGCTCTGTGGGAGTTAGCTCATTGTAGAATGTTACTTTAAGAAAACCCTTGTGATAATTGTGATGAGGATAGTCCCTTTGATACTCTTGGAATCATTCCCATGCTTTGTGCAGATTCTCTCTAGGTTTTTGCATGAAGGAAGTGATATTTGGCCTATTTTGAATAGTTTTCTTAGTGGGATAGAACTCAATGACAAAAGCGTCAACAAGAGGCATCCATACATTAAGGGATTGGTGAGGTAGGTTAAGATACCAGGACATAGCTTTTTCCTCTAGAGAGAAGATGAATCCTTTACATTGTATAACTTATTCAGGTGCTCCCCTCATCTTAATAGTGTCATAGATTTTTTTAAGGTGTTAAGATGAAGGTAATGATTCTCATTCTTTGAATTCCCTTGAAAAGGCATGTTATGGATCATCGAGATGACTGCACGTTTCAGCTCAAAATTAGTTGCATCAAACTATGGGATAAGGACAAGGCATCTTGATTCGTTGGCTCTAGTTGCAATAACTCTTTAAGAGTTTTATCTTCTTCATCATCTTCTTCATCGTTGTTATGGTTATCAAGTTCACAATCAAAATCATTACTTCTTTATATCCTATTGCAGTGGTGGCGGTGCTCATGATAGTGCTACTCCTCTTCACAGTCTTCGTCGTCACGGTGATTATGATCTGAGTAACGTTCCTTGGGTTCTTCTTTAGTTTTTGGAGGTTGTGGATTATGTTGGAATCTTGCATTATGATTTCCTCAATAAAACTACCTTCTATATGAGGAGGCATGTTGTTGTGAAAGGAAAGTATTTTCAGGGTCACAATCTGCCTCTCTTCGAACTACCTAAATAGTTTGCACAGTTAAGTTAGAAAACTAGACGTGTATAACAAAGTATTCTAAGTAATAAAGATATGGTAGATTTCAAGTTTTTGTGCAGTCAAGCTTATTACTAAGCTTGAGGCATGGGTGTTTAGTGAGAAGACTCGAGTTCTTATTGGTACCATTTTTCCTTATCCCCGACAACGGAGCTAAAAAGTTGACTGGCCTAAATCACACATCCAAAATGGAGCAAATCTAGAGTAGTCAAACTCTTAGATTTATAACTTGACACTCAGGCTCCCACAACTATTATATAGGGTCTGATGTAGTAGATCGGGGTCAAACCACAGGGATAAGGTTGGTAATTGTTAAGAATGTAGAGCCTTTAACTCAAATACAACAAACAAAAGGGTACATTAAGATGGTGTTCACCAAGGAATAATGTTACTCTAAGAAAAGTAATAAAAACAAGGTTAACAAAACAAAACAAGAGAATACGATCAAACAAGAAAGATATAACTAAAGTATGGATGGGAACTTGGATCGGGTTTCACCTACTAAGATCGTAAGGACCCTGACCCACATTTTGGGATAACCTTATTTGTTTTGCATAAGTATGTTTCGTATAACCTTGCTCTAATCATCTGAGATGTAATTAGGGCTTGTAGAAAGTTTTTTCTTGTTTGAGCTTGTTTGGATGATGCTTGTGTTTTGTGGAGAGGTTTTGGTGAAATTTGCAATTCACCCAAAATAGGGGTTGATGTGCAAGTTTGCCACCTCTTGAGTGTTCCTTCTCTCTCTTGGCATCATCTAGAGGAGAGAGAGAAATAGAGAGATGGGCACCTTGTTTGGATCTTGATTGTGTGGTGACATCCTTGGTGATGTGTTGACACATGTGTGAGGTGTGTCTTGTGTTGACTTGAGAGTTCTACATTGTCCATGTTTTGACAATGATTTAACCATTCCATTACTATGTATATAATATGTTTGTTCAAGATTGATTTCACAATTTAGGTACATGAAAAGGATCAAATTACATAAGCCCTAGCTTGTTCAATTTCAAGTCAAATGCAATGCAAGTGTGCAATTTGGGAAATCACTCCAAATGACCTTAGAAGAATTTTTTAATCGCTTATATTGATGATATAACTTGTAACAAAGGTGGAAAAAATATGAGGGACATAACATTTTGAGGTTTCATCACTCAAAAGTAAACTTCAAAAATTTATCACAGGTTGTGTTCATCAGTCGAGTTGGAAACTCGACCAATCCTATGATGGATTTTCTAAGGATGACCCATCGGTCGAATTGTACATTCATAGAACTCGACCGATCGACTCACTGAGAAAACTCAATTTTAGCTCATCGGTCGAGTTCCCCAGAACAAACTCGATCGATAGTTTGAAAATTGGCTTTGTCTTTTAGTTGATCAGTTGAGTTACCTTTATTGAAACTCAACCAAATGTATTGTAAAGAAAATACAAAAAAAGTGATTATAAGTGTTGGTGACTTGTTTTGGCTGAAAATAGATTTGTTGCATTGTGAAAATGGCTATATTTTTGCCCAAAGTGATCCTCAACCCAAGGGAACACCCCCATCTATATATAGGACCCCTTGGAGTTCATTCCAAGTTTGCTCATTCATGCTATTCTAAGTCCTTGCTATAGTTGAGTGTGTTTCAACTCCTTAAGCCCCTTTCTCTCTCTAGTTTACACTTCATTTCATGATTGTGAGTGAGTTAGGCATATTGTAAGAGATCTCCACCATTGTGCATGTAAAGCTCCCATCTTCTCCTACTTCCCTATCCCCTTCTTACACGAAGAAAAGGTGAAGCAAGCTTCCCCGAGTGAAGGAAGATTTGTAGTTGTGTGTAACATCCCTGACATGAGTTATGCTTAACCCTAGATATTTTTCTTAATAAAGTGGATTATATGCTTTCTCTTATTTCTTGAAAAGTAATTAAGGCTCAAGAGGAATTTATATTCCAATTTTAGTCCATTTTGAATAATGTTGAAACAATGTTTTGTTAGTTTTGGACTAAAGTGCAAATTACCCAAGTTGAGGGGTTAACTTACAAATTGTACATGATACAATGTTCCTCAGATGTTGAAGCATCATGGGAATGAGTATGATGCAGTAGTATGGCTTCTACGAGCCTGAATAACAAGAAAGGGCATGTTGAGCAATGTTTGTGCATTAAAACCTAGTTTTGGTGTAATGTGCAATTTACCCAAAATATAGGGTTCAAAATGCAAAATACCACTTCAAGAGGGTCCCTCATGGTTCTTGTCATCATGTAGAGAAAAGAATTTTAGAGGGGCGCCTCATTTGAATCATTTTGGAAGAGAGAGAATCTTGATATTAAAATAATCAAGATTTAAGCATAATTGGAACTTTACTTTAAATTAATGCAAAAATAAATATGTTAGTTGAATTGCCCTTCAACCAAAATGGTAATGGTTGAAATTGGATAATGTTGGATGAGCATGTGCCTTGTAAAGGAACAAAGATATCCAAGTGAGTGGAGAACCCACTCACATTAAGTTAATGAAAAGTAATATCCACTAAGAAATGGGATATTATTATAATATGATTAAGGTGCTTAATTTCCTTTTCCTCTTATTCATGGATAATGACGAGGAATAAAAGGAAAAGGGAGTTTCCTTCGTATACAAAGGAAAGAGGGCACTATGTGGCATGATTTGGAGAGTTGAAGGATTTTCTTTCAACTTTCTCTCTCCTTGGAATTCCTTTACAAATACTTCATTTTCCACTCAACCAAGGATCTATTTTCGGATTTTCTCTCCCTTGCCATGAACGAGCTCAATGGGACTAAGGAGCAACAGTAGGACGAACTCCAACCTGTAGGTAAGCTCCATGATCACTTTCAACCATGATTCCATGGTGGAAATCGAAAATCAATGCATGATTTCTTCTTATCTTCACTCCATCTTCAATTCTAGCCATTCCTTTTCACTCAAAGCTTAAGGACGAGCTTGGGATAGTGGAAGGTGTTGCTTTCACCATTAAATACGTGGAGGTTGAAGATTTGAAGCTCAACTGAAGGCGGGTTATATAACTTGAACCCTTGAACTTTGTTATTGGTTCCATATCTTCATCAATTGTTGCTTCCTTCTTTATTCCTAAAATTTTATTTGATTGATTGATGCAATCACCATGAAAATAATAGAAAGCTTCATGGGTTTATAGATTGATTATGATGAAATCATCATAAGCACACACCTCCACAAATATCTATTGCAAACGGTTTCAACAATATAGTCCAATCGGTTTCACCAAACTGTTTGGAGGTTTGGGTTCCAAATCATTTGGAGTGGTTGACCGAATGGAGGGGGTTGACCATTTGAGGGTGATTGTTGATGTGTTGAAAAATGATCTAATATATTTAATTGATGAGGTTCTAATGGTTCCATGATTGGATGATCTACCAATTACAAACCCTAATCGGGTTGAGTGTTGAATCCTTAAGCAATTGAATCATTTTTTGGGTTGACTAGCCCAAACGGTCTCAAGACCATTTGGAGGTCACCCAATCGGTCTCAAGACCATTTCAAGGTCAACCAAGACCGTTTAGAGGTCTATGGGGGTGTATGATTGGATGCTTGAAGAACCAGTGATATCAAATTGAAATATAATCAATAGCTCAATTGATGATTGATTCAATGATGCAAACCCTAAGTGAATTTTTATAATTTCAATGGTGGGATGAGTCAAAAGGTCTACAGACCATTTGGAGGTCATCTAAACGACCTCAAGATAGTTTGAGGTCAGGTCATGTCATGGTTTGATGATGATCCAATGATTTCAATTGAATTAATTCCACAATGTCAATCATTGATGGTTATTCGATTTCAATACCCTAATTGATAGTTCCTTGATTATAAACCCTAGTTCAATTGGGCACAAAACCCTAATTGAAGGTCAAATTAAGGGTGATTCAATGGTTCAATTGAAGAACAAATTTGTAGTCCAATTGATAGATGGTTTAATGATTGAAACCCTAAATTGATAAAATGTTGAAAGACCTTGTTGGTCCATTTGGTTTTGAGAGGGTTTGGATCAAACGGTCTAAAGACCATTTGAGTCCAAACGGTCTCAAGACCGTTTGGAGACCCAAGTGGTTTCAAGTGTGAATTGTCCATACAGTTTCATTATTGTTTTGCTTAAATGGTTTCAAACCATTCAATGTCTGAGTGACCAAGACCGTTTGGGGTCTAAGTGACCAAGACCATTTCAGGATTCAATTGGGCAAATCTTTTGGACACCTAAGGTGACTAAAGGTCAATTAACTAATTGATTATTAATAATGAAAATCAAAGGTGATTACAATGGTTGTACCTTTGAGGTACTAGGGTAATTAGTACTTTTTTGAGTGGTTAACTCTTGATGCTTATAAAAGCAATGATTTAATATGTTGTGACAACCCTTCATTCAAGTTGATTGGACCTAATCTAATTAAGATTAAAGTAATTGACATCCTAGAGATGATGAGAGATAGATGAATCCCTACATGAGTGACAATCATGTAATGGTTAAACCTCAACACTTTCGACATGAACATAATAAGTAATCAGGGTATGATCTTTGTAAAGAGATCATGAAACCTTAATTGAGAAGGTTGATGAAACCCTAATCAAGGGTGTGACATGTGAAACCCTAATTAATGGTGATGTCAAGTGAAAACCTAATTTTAGGTAATGCTATGTGAAACCCTAATGTAGGGTAATGTTATGTGAAACCCTGATATATGAGGATGTTATGTGAAACTCTAAAGTAGAGTGATGTTATGTAAAATGCATATTTGTGGGAGATGCTATGTGAACCTTAATTTATAAACATGGAAAATCATATTCCTAATAATGGAATAGTAATTAATATATTGACAAGTGTAACACCTAAAGAGGTTGATAATGGATATCCTTATATCAATAGTTCCTAACTCAAAGATGAGTCCATATCATTAGCAATGGTTGTATTTTCTAAATAAGTGACTTATGACCAATACATTACATGATAAATTTGATGAACTGGTGCATAAAGTATTAGGATGGGAAATACCCTAATACAAGCTTAGTGGATGACCTTAAGTAAGATTAAGGTGATGAGGGAAGTGATATATCAAGATATGTTACATATCACATCCAACACCTTAAGATTTGATATACCTTGATGTATTTTAAATCCAATATATTTGGATGAGTGACACATGAAGTGTGTCATGTCAGTTGTTACATTGAGATGTAATGCAGTTTGATAAGTGTAGACTAAAATGCCTTATGAAAAGGTAAATCTGAATCAATAAACTATGATGCAATCATAATCTGGTAAAGATGTGTGAGAAACTCATACTTTGTGTTGATAATTCATTTAATGATGAATGATGAGAATAGATAAGTATGATTGAATACTTATATTATCAATGTTGGCTCTTAGCTGAGTGAAGCAATGAAATAGGACTTGATCATTAATAATATGATCTTGAGAACCTAAATGGCTATTTATGGAAAACCCTAATGGAGGGTGATGATATGCAAGAGAAATACTAACCCTAAAAAGTGAATGATGATATTACTTTGTGTTGCATGGTGCTGATATGAAAGCATTATAACTGTTATCATGAAGAACTAATCATGCAGGTATGTAGAGATGATAAGCATAGTCAGGTATGAGCTATGATGCTCTTATATTGAAAATGTTTTATAGGCCTTATAAGCCTTCATATGTTTTGTTTCTTAGTGAGTGGTAATATGAAATTAATGAGCCCTGTGTGCCATATGATGTTTTAGTTATTGAAATTGTTTATGGGCTTCATAAGCCATAATATGCCTTGTTGCCTATTAAGAGGCAACAAGAGGTGAATTAAGCTTTGTGTGTTATGTGGAATGCTTATGTAGTAAGAATCATGCTTGCCTTGGTCAAAATGACCTGAAGGTATTAAGTTACCTGTTATGTGGTAACAAGTATTCTATGATGAACTAAGGGTTTGAATACCCATATTCTATATACATGTTGATGAACTTGTTAAGAAATGGAAATGTACTTGATGAGATGAGGGATTAAGATCCCAATACTTTGTTAGAAGAGTATGGCTATAGGCAATGACCCCACAAAACAATGCCAGGCATTAGTCGTGTGTTCTAAGCCTGAGGAGAGTATATGTTGCGGCTATAACACTATAGTGAAGATGTCAATATACCATGGTAAGTTAATTGCAGTTTGATACATGATGTGAAAAATATAATTAGTCGTGTAGTGTATTTGCATAAAGCTGAAGTATGAGAAACATTGGCTGATATTATCCTGCTTAATATAGAGGATGAATGTTATACATGTTATTCACATTCCTTATTGGATAAGTGACATGCTGCTCTATCAGGTTACAGCTGCAATGCTTTAGACAAGATTAATGTCCTAATCTGTTAAACAATAAATTAACTGTTGTTAAACAATTATGATTCCTCTATTCATATTTATCTTAATAAATTGCAATAATAATGTTTCTGGCAGAGAGTTATATCTCTCGCTGGGGCAATTTACAATTGTCTCACCCCCCATGGGAACCACATTTTTTTAGGTGGACGTGGATGAAGAGGCAGGAATCCTTCAGTAGGTGAATGACAACAACAACAACAGTAGGGACAGCAGTGAATTCTCAGGTGGAGACACTGGCTGATATGTCTTGTATAGATGTATATAGAGTCCTATGTGTCGTCTTTGTACTCTCAAGTCCTCAGAGTAGTAGTTAGTGCTTTTGAGATTTTGGCTTAGTGCTTCGAGATTTTCTACTGCCTGTGTTTAGTTAACAGAGCAGTTGATGCATGTAATTCTCAAAAAAAGATGATACAAGACATGTACTTGTGAACCAGTATGTAATTAAGTTACTCTGGTTCTGTATGAAGGAGTTTTCCTATGTGTTGACCTATTTGTAAAATGGTTTTAATTTTTAGTGATTTTTGGTAATCCGCTGCTTAATGATCGCTTCCGCTAAGTTAATAACATTTTATTCGAACGATGCATGACAAATTAGTGGTATCAGAGCTCTAGGTTCGCTGAGTCTACAGAGACATAGGATTAAGGATGTTGAGTCTGTTCTAAGTGTCTTCCAGTTCATCTGATAGTATCTTCTGCTCATATAGGAGAAGAAGAACTTGAAGATGCCTGGATCACATGAAGAACACGCTGCTGAGAGCAGCGTTGCTGCACCAGGAGGAGGTGCAAGGGATCAAGCTAGGGAGGAGCCAGTACTTGGACATCCCCAGTTTGACCCAGCTATGATAGAGAATCCAGCCTTCCATACCCTGTTTAGTCAGTTTATGGTGACTATGACACACATGGCTGATAGGATGCCACCACCTACACCTAGGGCACCAGCCCACAATGAGGGATATTGATCCGACAAGACTTTTGAGAGACTTCGTCGGGTTGGAGCTGTAGATTATGCTGGTACAGCTGATCCTGCAGATGCTGATCTGTGGCTGACGGAGCTGGAAAAGGCTTTCAGGATCCTTGATATTCCTGAAGCCGAGAAGGTAAGACATGTAGTGTACCTCCTAAAAGGGAGTTTTGGTCACTGGTGGATATTAGAAGAAGACAAGAGGCTAGGTGAAGAAATTGGATAGGAAGTATTCCGACGAGAGTTTGTTAGTAAATACTTCCCTAAGACGTATCTAGATGAGAAGATCTCTCAATTTGAGAAGATCAGACAAGGACGTATGAACGTTACTGAGTATGAAGCTAAGTTCATGGAGCTGTTGCGGTTTTGTCCGCATATGGCGGTTAATGATGAGGAAAGAATTCGGCATTTTGAGAAGGGGTTGAATGCTGAACTGACCACTATTGTGTCTGCTTTAGAGAATAGGGAGAGGTTTGCCACTTTTGTGGAGTCAGTAAGGAGGATAGAAAGATCTAAAATCGAGAAACGACAGACCAGTGGTAAGAAGGCATACACTCAGTTTCAAGGACAAAGATCTGAAAGTTTTAAGAAGCTGAGATTTTCTGCATCGGCAGCACCATCAAGATTCAATACCCAGACGCAATGGACGTCAAGTAGGGGTAGGGACCGTAGTTTTGCTCCAAGTAGAGCCCCTAGCATAGCATCAACATCGGTGACTGGATTTTGCAGACGCTATTTTGCGACTAGGGTCTGTTACCAGTGTAGACAACTGGGACATCTAGCAAAGGATTGTCTAGATGGGAATACATTGGTGACTCAACCCCAGGGGCAGAGTCAGCAAGGCTCACAAAGGAGGTATATTTCTAGTAGCAATAGAGGATGTGGACAAGCGTCCTGAGCTGGTTCATCAACACCTAATAATCAAGCACTGGGTCAACAACCAACAACTGCGAGGATCTATGCAATGAATCAATCTGATGTAATAGTCAACCCTCGGGTTGTGACAGGTCAGATGAAATAGATTCATTCTGATATTTCATTTCATGATTCTATGTGTTAAAAATAAGAAAGGAGTTGTTTTTGAACTCCCTCTGACTAGTCCTATAAGGACACAAGGGAGATGAGAACTTACATTTTACTCAGTATTCCTTAAAATGCTTTATAATATCTCTTATCTGTGTGCTAAAAGATGAGATATAGAAGTGATGCCTGAAGAAAATCTGGGAATGAAAAATCTTGTGTGTATAATGATATAAAAAGTGAGGAACATGATGGTAAATAAAGTGCATACTACCTAATCTCAATACTTGTATACCCTGGCCAGGTATATGATTATTGGAGATAGGGCAAGTATGGAACTCTTAGATTGTTATCTTTCTGATTACTCTGATCAAGTAGTCATTCTGAAACAATCTAGTGAGTATAATGAAATTGCTTAGGAAGTGCTAAGTGAACTTTCCTAATTACATAAGGAAGTGATAAGTGAACTTTCCCAATTACATAAGGAAGTGCTAAGTGAACTTTCCCAATTACATAGGAAGTGCTAAGTGAACTTTCCTAATTGCATAAGGAAGTGCTAAGTGAACTTTCCTAATTACATAAGGAAGTGCTAAGTGAACTTTCCTAATTACATAATGAAGTGCTAAGTGAACTTTCCTAATTACATAAGGAAGTGCTAAGTGAACTTTCCTAATTACATAAGGAAGTGCTAAGTGAACTTTCCTAATTACATAAGGAAGTGCTAAGTGAACTTTCCTAATTACATAAGGAAGTTCTAAGTGAACTTTTCTAATTACATAGTAAGTGCTAAGTGAACTTTCCTAATTACATAAGGAAGTGCTAAAGTGAACTTTCCCAATTACATAGGAAGTGCTAAGTGAACTTTCCTAATTACATAAGGAAGTGCTAAGTGAACTTTCCTAATTACATAAGGAAGTGCTAAGTGAACTTTCCTAATTACATAATAAAGTGCTAAGTGAACTTTCCTAATTACATAAGGAAGTGCTAAGTGAACTTTCCTAATTACATAGGAAGTGCTAAGTGAACTTTCCTAATTACATAAGGAAGTGCTAAGTGAACTTTCCTAATTACATAAGGAAGTGCTAAGTGAACTTTCCTAATTACATAAGGAAGTGCTAAGTGAACTTTCCTAATTACATAGGAAGTGCTATGTGAACTTTCCTAATTACATTAGGAAGTGCTAAAGTGAACTTTCCTAATTACATAAGGAAGTGCTAAGTGAACTTTCCTAATTACATAGGAAGTGCTAAGTGAACTTTCCTAATTACAAGGAAGTGCTAAGTGAACTTTCCCAATTACATAGGAGGTGCTAAGTGAACTTCCCAATTACATAGGAAGTGCTAAGTGAACTTTCCCAAACAAATATAGGATTGCTGAGCAGATTACCTCTATTAAATATATATGTTTCCCCTTTGATGAACAACCTTAGGTAATGATAGGAGTATGATACTTTATGTTTCTCCTTTCATTAACATGACAATCAAATAACTATTATGACATTTGATGTACATGGATTAGAAATAATCCATTGATGGATAATTAGAAAAGTATCAGTTTGCTTTAGACTTTGGTTCCATGATAATGATATATGGAACAAGCAATGTCCTAAAATAAAAGAAATACCTTGTGCATGTGTACCTTTGATGGTAACAACAGAAAAATGAATACGATAAGGATGAGATGTGTTCTCAACACATATGATGAATACCAAATTAAGGATTTTGGTATCTGAAAAATAATATGTACATCATATGTTAGGGGTTTATGCTCTGCATAAACATAACATTGATAGAGGGGTAATAATGGAAGGGCAAGTAAATATATGATTTGTATGATAAAGCTAAGATGATAAATATGTGTGGAAGAACTTTGTCTGGTTTAAAGATCTATGATATCTCCCTGACAGTAAGATGATATGTGGATATTTGATGGTATGATAAATGAATAAAATATGTTTCTTCTTTTCTTGAGATTTCGGGGACGAAATCCTTGTTAGGGGTTTATAATTTGTAACATCCCTGACCTGGGTTATGCTTAACCCTAGATGTTTTTCTTAATAAAGTGGATTATATGCTTGCTCTTATCTCTTGAATAGTAAATAAGGCTCAAGAGGAACTTATATTCCAATTTTGGTCCTTTTTGAATAATGTTGAAAGAATGTTTTGTTAGTTTGGACTAAAGTGCAAATTACCCAAGTTGAGGGGTTAACTTGAAAATTGTACATGATACAATGTTCCGGATGTTGAAGCATCATGGGAATGAGTATGATGTAGTAGTATGGCTTCTACAAGCCTGAATAACAAGAAAGAGCCTGTTGAGCAATGTTTGTGCATTAAAACCTAGTTTTCGTGTAATGTGCAATTTACCCAAAATCTAGGGTTCAATATGCAAAATACCACTTCAAGAGGGTCCCTCATGGTTCTTGGCATCATGTAAAGAAAATAATTTGAGAGGGGTGCCTCATTTGAATCATTTTGGAAGAGAGCGAATATTGATATTAAAATAATCAAGATTTAAGCATAATTGGAACTTTACTTCAAATTAATGCAAAAATAAATAGGTTAATTGAAATGCCCTTCAACAAAAATGGTAATGGTTTAAACTGAATAAGGTTGGACGAGCATGTGCCTTGTAAAGGCACAAAGATATCCAAGTGAGTGGAGAACCCACTCACATTAAGTTAATGAAAAGTAATATCCACTAAGAAATGGGATATTATTATAATATGATTAAGGTGCTTAATTTCCTTTTACTCTAATTCATGGATAATGAAGAGGAATAAAAGGCAAAGGAAGTTTCTATCGTATAAAAAGGAAATAGGGAAGTATGTGGCATGAGAGTTGAAGGATTTGCTTTCAACTTTCTCTCTCCTTGGAATTCCTTTACAAATACTTAATTTTCCACTCAACCAAGGATCTTTTTTCGGATTTTCTTTCTCACTTGCCTTGGACGAGCTCAAGGGGACTAAGGGGAAACAGGAGGACGACTTCCAACCTGTAGGTAAGCTCCTTGATCACTTTCAACCATGATTCCATGGTTGAAATCGAAAATCAATGCATGATTTCTTCTTATCTTCACTCCATCTTCAATTCTAGCCATTCCTTTTCACTCAAAGCTTAAGGACAAGCTTGGGATAGTGTAAGGTATTGCTTTCACCATTAAATACTTGGATGTTGAAGCTTTGAAGCTCAATTGAAGGCGGGTTATATAACTTGAACCCTTGAACTTTGTTATTGGTTCCATGTCTTCATCAATTGTTGCTTCCTTCTTTATTCCTGAAATTTGATTTGATTGATTGATGCAATCACCATGAAAATCACAGCAAGCTTCGTGGGTTTATAGCTTGATGATTATGACATCATCATAAGCAAACACCTCCACAAATATCTATTGCAAACGGTTTCGACAATATAGTCCAATTGGTTTCACCAAACCATTTGGTGACCAAACGGTTTGCAAACTGTTTGGAGGTTTGGGTTCCAAACCGTTTGGAGTGGTTGACCGAATGGAGGGGGTTTACCATTTGAGGGTGCTTGATGATGTGTTGAAAAATGATGTAATAGATTTAATTGATGAGTTTCTAAAGGTTCCATGATTGCATGATCTACCAATTGCAAACCCTAATCGGGTTGAGTGTTGAATCCTTAAGCAATTGAATCAATTTTTGGGTTGACTAGCCCAAACGGTCTCAAGACCATTTGGAGGTCACCCAAATGGCCTCAAGACCGTTTGGAGGTCAACAAAGACCGTTTAGAGGTCTATGGTGGTGTATGATTGGATGGTTGAAGAACCAGTGATATCAAATTGAAATATAATCTATAGCTCAATTGATGATTGATTCAATGATGCAAACCCTAAGTGAATTTTTATAATTTCAATGATGGGATGCATCAAATGGTCTCAAGACCATTTGGAGGTCATCCAAACGACCTCAAGATAGTTTGAGGTCAGGTCATGTCATGGTTTGATGATGATCCAATGATTTCAATTGAATTAATTCCACACTGTCAATCATTGATGGCTATTCGATTTCAATACCCTAATTGTTGGTTCCTTGATTATAAACCCTAGTTCAATTGGGCTCAAAACCCTAATTGAAGGTCCAATTAAGGGTGATTCAACGGTTCAATTGAAGAACAAATCAGTATTCCAATTGATAGATGGTTTAATGATTGAAACCCTGAATTGATAAAATGTTGAAAGACCTTGTTGGTCCATTCAGTTTTGAGAGGGTCTGGACCAAACGGTCTCAAGACCATTTGAGACCAAACGGTCTCAAACCGTTTGGAGACCCAAGTGGTTTCAAGTGTGAATTGTCCATACAGTTTCATTATTGTTTTGCTTAAACGGTTTCAAACCATTCAATGTCTGAGTGACCAAGACCGTTTGGGGTCTAAGTGACCAAGACCATTTGAGGATTCAATTGGTCAAATCTTTTGGACAACTAAGGTGACTAAAGGTCAATTAACTAATTGATTATTAATGATGAAAATCAAAGGTGATTATAATGGTTGTACCTTTGAGGTACTAGGGTAATGAGTACTTTTTTGAGTGGTTAACTCTTGATGCTTATGAAAGCAATGATTTAATATGTTGTGGCAACCCTTCTTCAAGTTGATTGGACCTAATCTAATTAAGATTAAAGTAATTGAAATACTAGATAGGATGAGAGAAAGAGGAATCCCTACATGAGTGACAATCATGTAATGGTTAAACCTCAACACTTTCAACATGAACATAATAAGTAATCAGGGTATGATCCTTTGTAAAGAGATCATGAAACCTTAATTGAGAAGGTTGATGAAACCCTAATCAAGGGTGTGACATGTGAAACCCTAATTAAGGGTGATGTCAAGTGAAAACCTAATTTCAAGTAATGCTATGTGAAACCCTAATGTAGGGTAATGTTATGTGAAACCCTGATATATGAGGATGTTATGTGAAACTCTAAAGTAGAGTGATGTTATGTGAAATGCGTATTTATGGGAGATGCTATGTGAAACTTAATTTATAAACATGGAAAATCCTATTCCTAATAATGGAATAGTAATTAATATATTGACAAGTGTAACACCTAAAGAGGTTGATAATGGATATCCTTATATCAATAGTTCCTTACTCAAAGATGAGTCCATATCATTAGCAATGGTTGTATTTTCTAAATAAGTGACTTATGACCAATACATTACATGATAAATGTGATGAACTGGTGCATAAAGTATTAGGATGGTAAATACCCTAATACAAGCTAAGTGGATGAACTTAAGTAAGATAAAGGTGATGAGGGAAGTGATATATCAAGATATGATACATATCACATCCAGCACCTTAAGATTTGATGTACCTTGATATATTTTAAATCCAATATATTTGGATGAGTGACACATGAAGTGTGTCATGTCAGTTGTTACATTGAGATGTAATGTAGTTTGATAAGTGTAGGCTAACATGCCTTATGAAAAGGTAAATCTGAATCAATAAACTATGATGCAATCATATTCTGGTAAAGATGAGAGAGAAACTCATACTTTGTGTTGATAATTCATTTAATGATGAATGATGAGAATAAATAAATATGATTGAATACTTATATTATCAATGTTAGCTCTTAGCTGAGTGAAGCAATGAAATAGGACTTGATCATTAATAATATGATCTTGAGAACCTAAATGGCTATTTATGGAAACCCTAATGGAGGCTGATGTTATGTAAGAGAAATCCTAACCCTAAAAAGGGAATGATGATATTACTTTGTGTTGCATGGTGCTGATATGAAAGCATTATAACTGTTATCGTGAAGAACTAATCATGCAGGTATGTTGAGATGATAAGCATAGCCAGGTATGAGCTATGATGCTCTTATATTGAAAATGTTTTATAGGCTTTATAAGCCTTCATATGTTTTGTTGCTTAGTGAGAGGTAATCTGAAATTAATGAGCCATGTGTGACATATGATGTTTTAATTATTGAAATTGTTTATGGGCTTCATAAGCCATAATATGCCTTGTTGCCTATTAAGAGGTAACAAGAGGTGAATTAAGCTTTGTGTGTTATATGGAATGCTTATGTAGTAAGCATCATGCTTACCTTGGTCAAAATGACCTGAAGGTATTAAGTTACTTGTTATGTGGTAACAAGTATTCTATGATGAACTAAGCATTTGAATACCCATATTATATATACATGATGATGAACTTGTTAAGAAATGAAAATGTACTTGATGAGATGAGGGATTAAGATCGCAATACTTTGTTAGAATAGTATGGCTATAGGCCATGACTCCACAAAACAATGCCAGGCATTAGTTGTGTTCTAAGCCTGAAGAGAGTATATGTTACAGCTATAACTCTATAATGAAGATGTCACTATACCATGGCAAGCTAATTGCAGTTTGATACATGATGTGAAAAACATAATCATTCGTGTAGTGTATTTGCATAAAGTTGAAGTATGAGAAACATTGGTTGATATTATCCTGCTTAATATAGCAGATGAATGTTATACATGTTATTCACATTCCTTATTGGATAAGTGACATGTTGCTCTATCAGGTTACAACTGCAATGCTTTAGACAAGATTAATGTCCTAATCTGTTAGATAATAAATTAACTGCTGTTAAACAATTATGATTCATTTGTTCATATTTATCTTAATAAACTGCAATAATAATGTTTCTAGCAGAGAGTTATATCTCTCGCTGGGGCAATTTACAATTGTCTCACCTTCGTGGGAACCACATTTTTTTAGGTGGATGCGGACGAAGAGGAAGGAATCCTTCAGTAGGTGAAGGACAACAACAACAGCAGCAGGGACAATAGTGAATTCTCAGGTGGAGGCACTGGCTGATATGTCTTGTATAGATGTACATAGAGTCCTATGTGTCGTCTCTGTACTCTCAGGTCCTCAGAGTAGTAGTTAGTGCTTTTGAGATTTTGTCTTTGTTCTTCGAGATTTTAAACTGCCTATGTTTAGTTAACAGAGTAGTTGATGCATGTAATTCTCAGAAAAAGATGATACAAGACATGTACTTGTGAACCAGTATGTAATTAAGTTACCCCGATTCTTTATGAAGGAGTTTTCCTATGTGTGGACGTCTTTGTAAAATGGTTTTAATTTTTAGTGATTTCCGGTAATCCACTACTTAGTGATCGCTTCCGCTAAGTTAATAACATTTTATTCGAATGATGCATGGCATTGTGCCTTTTCAAGGTTGATGAAGAGGTGGGGATCTTCTCCAGGTGAAGGAGAAGGCAAAGGCTAAAGATCCAAGATGAGTGGAAAAGTCCTTGAAGGCAGAAGACTTGTGCTTGAGTGGGTAAGACCTTGGTGAAGGATAAAGACTCTTGCAAAGTGGGTAAGCCCTTGGTAAGGTGGATCCTCTTTGTACTTGGATGGGTAAGTCCTTTGGTGGTCATGTTATAACTCTTATTGGTGATAATATAGAGAAAAGCACTTCTAAATTCCTAGAGTTTGACCTCTCTAGGTAGTGGACTCACTCACTTTTAGTTTGAAGTGTGGAACCACTCTACATCTGTTGGTATGTATGCCCTGAGAGCCAATCATGGGATGATTGGTGGGATACATTAAGATTGATTTGATAAACATAAAAGGCAAGCTTCCAATTCTTTCTGGTTCAGTCGTATGAGATAGTGATAGAATAGATTGAATGTCTAGAGAATGACAGTACTCAATGATGTATGCTTTCAAGTTGAGGACCTGAACGATGAGATCATACGGATGCTAAGAGTTTGTACATTCTTATTGTGTCCCTAGTCGGATGTCATTATGGAAGGTAGATAGACAACAATGACACACACGACTAGATTATGGTGTTTGTTGATGACATAATCTCATTAGTCATGATATAGAGATATCAAACCAAACACATAGGTACTTGTTAGAGAACAATTTTACCGGACAGACCCACCGTGAGTTTGACACATGGAACCATGACATGGTAGTCACACTCAGTTCCCACAGTGATGGTGGTGAGTGTGATTCTTTGACCTGAAATCACTACACTAAACACATGTCATTGGGTACACTTTGACATCATCAAACGCAGTCCTAAAACATGGGTTGTTATAAAGGTGATGATTGGGTGGCTTTGACACATGGGGCTTTTGAGGGGTGAGTGATAGATATGGGATTTGTCCCTCCTGAGGGAGTTTGATATCCATGGCCACTTGATGAGTAGGATTGAGATAGGCGTGCACACGCATGTGTGAATCAGTATGTGATATTGATGTCAAACATATCTCCTCCAATCTACTCTAAGATCAAGAAAGTGAATGAACGTTGATAGGATGATTGTTCGATGCCATGAGTTCATTTGGGATATCAGTGACAAAGGAATTATACATTCACTATAACACCATTCACAGATTGTAGGATTAAAAGTTGTTCTCCAACTTTCTATTTCACTTGGGTAGCACTGATGTGTGACTAGGCACTACTCTTTGCTTGTGAAGTCATAAGTGTTATGGACTTTCACTACCAACGTCAAATGGACCTGCAGGGTCACACACATAGGATTTAACCTGGAAGAGGAGTTTATCCACATAACGATGTTTAGATTGATTACTAAAGGAGTTTAGTAGTTCAATTAAACACTCAATCAATTGATAGCTCAATATCATAGTGTTCAAGGTGTTGGACCGATTGATTAGAGTATCAGATTGATTGAAATTGTGATTGACTGATTTGCACAAGTCTGTTGCTCCAACCAATCGGTTCATGAGATGAACCGATCGGCTCAGGTTGTTCAACCGATCGGCTCAACAAGTGAGACGATCGGCTCATGTGCAATGAACCGAACGGCTCAAATGTTGAACCGGTCGGCTCAAGTGACCAACAGAGATTGTTTGATAAGTCAATTTTACCAATACAATTTGTTTCACTTGTACAAATTCGATTTGGACAAGGATTAATATTTGATTAATCGAAGACAAATTTGAAAGTCAATTTGAGTTGGACTAGGACCATGAACCGATCGGCTCATGTGATGAACCGATATGCTTAGGTGTCTCAAACGATTGATTCAGCTTGAAATGATCGGTTGAGATCACCAAACAATCGTTTTAGGGTTGAAACGATCGGTTCAGCTGGCGCAAGTTGCTTGTTTAATGGAAAATCTCGAACCCTTCTACTCCTTCTTTAATCCTGCATTGTCCGGGATAAGGAACCATGTCCCATGACCCTCCTATATACAGGGGTATTGGAGGCTTCTCTGGTGAACAACTCAGTGCACCAGTTGCTCTGTAAAGTTGTCATTCTCTCTGGTTTTGGTAACTAAGAGAGAGCCTGAGCAAGTGCTACCCGATAAGGGAGGCACAACAAGGGAAATATAACTGCAGAAAGCGACTGGTGGCAGGAGAGTGTGTTGGTGACTAGTACGCCAATAGGAGGGTGTGACTCCTTCCGATTCCTTGTGAGACAAGGAGATCAGAGTTCCAGGTGGTTCGTGTGAACTGCTACAGAGGCGAGAGACTGCTGCCGCTCGGAGGAAAGTTGTCAATCCCAACAGTCCCGATGAGACCAGGAGGTGCCAATCGCGGTGTGACCAGGAGCTGCACAGACACCGTCCAAGACCGAAGGTGAAGACCGCACTAGCCGCAAGGTATAGTTGCCGAGAAATCCTCGGGACAAGGTATGCCTCTACAAACCATCCTTCCTATTGTATAGACGTTGACGCGATTCCTTTATTCTGGGTTTGGGAGAAGAAAATTTGTGTTTCCGCTGCCTTCTCTATCTCCCCAAAAACCCAACAGTGGTATCAGAGCCACGTCAACTGCTCTATACTTTAGGATTATCGATGGGATCAATTTTGGTTTGTCGCCTTTATTTATTGCATACAATGCGAATAAAATTGGCTATATGCATGTCCAATCCTAAATCCACAAATCCCAATATACATATATGATATTTAATATTAATGCACTCGATACGTGTCGCCCTTAAATGAGTTTTGTGGTGGATGTATAGTGTGGTTATGGCCAATAAACCCTATATGTCTATGCTTGGTTGTATGTGGTTGCTTGCATCTCGGTCTGTGCACTGATTCCCTATCTCCTATTCCTGATGTAACTCGAAATAATTTGAGATTTCTTTCCTACCTTTGCTCCCCCTGAATGTAACTCGGGGTTTCCCAATTCAAATGTAAAATAGGATAGAATTTTATTTCCTGTTATGTTAAAGAACAGAGGACATCTGACGACAACTGAGACGATCGGTTCAAGGAGTGAACCGATCGATTGGCATTCCAGACGAGCAGTTCGAGGAGCAAGATGAGCGGGTGGCGACCATGAAGAGATGCATGATGACTAGGCGAACCGATCGGTTGGAGGAGCCAACCGATCGACTGCTGGCACCCAGACGACCAGCCAGGGTGAGAAGGTCATTCATGTGATGAATTGATCAACTCGGACGACTATAGCACAAATTTCATCATGGACGGGTTGCATGTGATGTAGACCTAGATGACCGTGATTCCTCTTGGCTTGAGGAATCACATTAGGATGGCCATAATCTTCGCTTTATTGTTTCGCATGTTTTCTGTGGGATATAGCATGTATATGATACGTACTATGTATTGTGGTGATTGGATATGTATATGTACCTATAAAAACCAAATCCCTCATTAAATATTAATGTTTTAGATGCCTTCCAAATGTGACACACATGAAAAGCTTGATCGGCCAAGTGTGGGCACGCCCTAGCGTGGTGCACCGTCTATCTCGTGGAAGTGTGAAGGATGAATATATGGGTCTGCCCTAGTAGGGTGCATATTCATCGTGTTGGCTTTGGGTCGGACTTAACAAGGTGACCTAGATAGGATCTAGCACCTTGAGGCATGGAGGTGTTCATGGCAAGGAGTTGCATATGACATCTTTCAAGAGTTGCATATGATGCAATTGTCAAGAGTTGCCTACCTGGAAGGTCTAAGTTGTGGGTGACAGCCCTAGCTGGTTCATGACGAGGATTTCAGGATCTTGACCCACTAGATGATTGTTCGCTGCAATCTTCCGAATTGATGGTGAGGGCTATCAATTTGAAAAAAAATAGTGGGAGTGATAATTAATTAAAGACCTAATTATAACATCAACCTTTCAATTCAATCAAATAAGTCAAAATTGAGTTTTGGACTAAAATTGCATATATTTCCTTTTGTAGTTCAAATGACAACAAATAAAAATCACTTTTCGTTGTGATCGGTCCTTGAAAAGGATAAGCTAAATGGGACTAACTTCCACGACTGGTTTAGGACATTGAGAATTGTTCTCACTCAAGAGTGAAAGCTCTATGTCCTAGATACTCCAATTCCAGAGGAACCTGCTCCTACTACAGCAAAGGCAGAAAGGGATGCTTACAAGAAGCATTATGATGATGCCATTGATGCAAAGTGCTTGATGTTGTGCTCCATGAACCACGAGTTACAGAGACAACATGAGAACATGGGTGTCATTGAGATGATTCAGCATCTCAAGAACATGTATGAAGACCAAGCATGGCAAGAGAGATATGATGTCTCCAGGGCGTTGTTCAAGTGTGTCATGACAGAAGGAGATCCAGTTGGTCCTCACACGCTCAAGATGATTGGGTATGTGGAGAACCTGACGAGACTGGGATTTCCCCTTAGCCAAGAGTTGCCTACTAATGTGCTACTGCAATCGTTGCTAGAATCCTACAGTCAATTTGTGATGAACTACAACATGAACAACTTTGACAAGCCGTTGATAGAGTTGTTGGGCATGTTGCGGACAGCCGAGACACAGATGAAGAAGGACAAGCCTAAGACTGTGATGATGATAAGCAGCAAGAAAGGCAAGTCCAAGCGCAAGGGCAAGGGAAAAGCTAAGAAGGGTTCTGATGCTAGCCAGGAGCCCAAGGCATCTTCAGCTCTCAAGGCCAAGGTAGGTGTGACCAAGAGAGGCAATTGCCACCATTGTCAAAAGCCGGGACATTGGAAAAGGAATTGCCCACTCTGTCTGGAAGAACTAAAGAAGAAGGAGGTGATAGACGTCTCCACCTGAAGGTGTCATGAAATAAACTTGTAACATTTTTGAGGTATATGATACCAAGATATAAAATGTAAAGCACTCAATAAATGGGGCAAGTATTGTAGCCATAGATAAGAGTACTTTAGTTTATTTTCAGCCTTGAAGGCATGTAATAGAGTTATGAACTGCTATTTCATATTTTCCAATAGATAGAAACACTTTATTTTTGTATATTGTATGACAATGATAGCAATTAATAAAGTTGATGTTTCAATCTCAAAAGATATGATCTTATGGCAATGCCTTGTTTATCTTGTGGTACTTGTTATGCATAAGATAAAATGATACCTACAAGTTATTGATAACTCAAACAATCAAATTAGCATAAATCATGAGAAGTTCATTTCTAGTTTCCATATGATGGATAATCTAGACTCTTTTGGCTAGAGAACCAGTAAGAGACATGAATCTCTTAGACATGATAAATAAATCTTCACTAATGGTAGTGGGAGAATGATTATCCTATTAGGTATAATACATGTGATGTATTTACATATCTATTGGAGATAATGTTGATACTTCAAATGGTGTTTAGAGAAATGCCAATATGAATATCTTGAAGTGTTCAGAATATCATAGATGAAGTATGAATTTGGTAAAGTGTTAATTATTAATGAGATCAATGAATGAAATACTTGAACCAAATGTTTGAGAACCTTATGTGTAATTGTGATAGTGTATCATAGTGAACTCATGATTAAGGCATGGTGATGTCTAAATCAAAAGGAGTCATACTCTAAGGAGTTAGAGGATGATTATCAAATAACTAATTTCTTCTTAAATAAAGAATACCCCACACTAATAAAGGACATTAAGAATCACAAGGAGTTGTGAGTTCTTATATCCTTGATAGATACACCTCAATTATCTATGTGATGAGATGGTCATGAGATGAGTCAACTATCTAGATAAAAATGAGGAACTAGATCTTGAGTTATGGTTTATGACCATTACATCCTAAATGACTTCCATGTGTACCATAAGGTATGACCTTAATGGTAGCACCCATTGGGATAAAATCCATAAGTGGAAATGAGTCTTAAATGTTAAGACACATTGATAACATTTTGAGAAGGATGATGCTTGTTGATTGCAACTTAATGACTAATACATTTGGCATAACGGATACTAAAACTACATTCCTATGAGGAATAAAACAAGGATGTGTACGTGACAAAACCTATAAGGTTTATGAATCTATTAATGCAAATGAAATCTATAAGTTACAATGGACTAATCAATGTGATTGATTAAGTACAAGCAACTCAGAGCTGGATCTTTACTTAGTGGGAGCATATTCACATTGCACATGTTGATGGAAATGTTCTAGAATGGAAATCCGAAGTGGAAATTATCTTTAAGGAAGACAAAGATGTTTCCTATGTGATAGGAATAGAGATCTATAGAGATAGTTCTCAAAAACCTCTTGACTTGAAAGGAGAGAGCATACATTGGCAATCTATACTGAAGAGTTTTGTATGCACAGATTCAGTGAGAGAAAACTTGTCCATGTTACATGGAGTTGGTATCCCAAGGCCAAGTGTCCAATTCTTATGAAGAATGGGAACACTAAGAATAGATATGGATCTATCATGTATGTAATCATCCCATTATCTTGCATGTATGGACATAGCAAGAATAAAATGCATTCATCATCTTGTATGTAGGACATGACAATATGATGTGCTCATCCTGATAACTCGTATGTAGGACATGACGAGTGGATGTCTGTCTAGTTCTAGTAAGGGGACTGGAATACCATAAGAACTTGACAAGTACTTGAGAAGTACTAGTTCTATGGAAATAAGGAAGGGTTCACTGTAAAGAGTTACACTGATGTGAACTTCCGAAAAGGACCTAAAATTAATCACAATATATATGGGATATATATAAAAATGAATGTTTGTTGATAATTGGAAACGTTACAATAAAGTTGTTTAAAAGGAAAGGCTGAGTATCCGTGTGTTAGAGAACATCAGTGGATACTATATGGATCTGGAAGTTAATGAGATGAACTTATAGATATTCCGGTCATTGATGACAAGTTAGGAGTGCTTGATCATGCAATGTGGCTAAAGGTTAGCAAAGGAATACTAGATCACATATTACGAAAACTCCATCTCATATGTGTGACGTACAGCAAAGAGATGAGAGACATGCAATTAATACTGACTTTGGCAAGGTGTTGCCATAACTCACTATGTTAGCACTAGAGTACAGTAACATGTGGGGCATGTTTGAAGATCACTATGAATATGATTCAAGGGTGATTGGCTCGCAGTGCAAGTGGGAGTCTGTTGGTATGTATACCCTGAGAGCCAATCATGGGATGATTGGTGGGATACATTAAGATTGATTTGATAAACATCAAAGGCTAGCTTCCAATTCTTTCTGGTTTAGTCATATGAGATAGTGATAGAACAGATTGAATGTCTAGAGAATGACAATACTCAATGACGTATGCTTTCAGGTTGAGGACCTGAACGATGAGATCATACAGATGCTAAGAGTTTGTACATTCTTATTATGTCCCTAGTCGGATGTCATTGTGGAAGGTAGATAGACAGTAATGACACACAAGACTAGATTGTGGTGTTGGTTGATGATAGAATATTGTTAGTCATGATATAGAGATATCAAACCAAACACATAGGTACTTGTCAAGTTTACCAGACAGACCCACCGTGAGTTTGACACATGGAACCATGACATGGTAGTCACAGTCAATTTTCACAGTGATGGTAGTGAGTGTGATTCTTTGACCTGAAATCACTACACTCAACACATGTCTTCGGGTACACTTTGACATCATCAAACGCAGTCCTGAAACATGGGTTGTTATAAAGGTGATGATTGGGTGGCTTTGACACATGAGGCTTTTGAGGGGTGAGTGATAGATATGGGATTTGTCCCTCTTGAGGGAGTTTGATATCCATGGACACTTGATGAGTAGGATTGAGATAGGCGTGCGCATGCATATGTGAATCAGTATGCGATATTGATGTCATACATATCTCCTCCAATCTGCTCTGAGATCAAGAAAGTGAATGAACGTTGACAGGATGACTGTTCCATGCCTTGAGTTCATTCGATATATCAGTGACAAAGGAATTATACATTCGATGTAACACCATTCACGGATTGTAGGATTGAAAGTTATTCTCTAACTTTCTATTTCTCTTGGGTAGCACTGATGTGCGATTAGGCACCGCTCTTTGCTTGAGAAGTCATAAGTGTTATGGACTTTCACTGCCAACGTCAAATGGACCTGCAGGGTCACACACTTAGGATTTAACATGGAAGAGGAGTTTATCCACATAACAATGTTTAGATTGATTGCTAACGGAGTTTAGTAGTTAAATCAAACACTCAATTAATTGATAGCTCAATATCATAGTGTTCAAGGTGTTGGACCGATTGATTAGAGTATCGAATTGATTGAAACTGCGATTGATTGATTTGCACAAGTCTTCTACTCCAACCGATCGGCTCATGAGATGAACCGATAGGCTCAGGTTGGTGAACCAATCAGCTCAACAGGTGAGATGATCGACTCATGTGCAATGAACCGATCCGCTCAAATGTTGAACCGGCCGGCTCATGTGACCAACAAAGATCGTTTGGAAAGTTGATTTTACAAATACAATTTGTTTCAATTGTACAAATTCGATTTGGACAAGGATTAATATTTGATTAATCAGAGACAAATTTGAAAGTCAATTTGAGTTGGACCAGGACCACAAACTGATCGGCTCATGTGATGAACCGATCGGCTCAGGTGTCCCAAACGATCGGTTCAGCTTGAAACGATCGGTTGAGATCACCAAACGATCGTTTCAGGGTTGAAACTATTGGTATGTATGCCCTGAGAGCCAATCATGTGATGATTGGTGGGATACATTAAGATTGATTTGATAAACATAAAAGGCGAGCTTCCAATTCTTTCTGGTTCAGTCATATGAGATAGTGATAGAACAGATTGAATGTCTAGAGAATGACAGTACTCAATGACGTATGTCTTCAGGTTCATGACATGAACGATGAGATCATACAGATGCTAAGAGTTTGTACATTCTTGTTATGTCCCTAGTCGGATGTCATTGTGGAAGGTAGATAGACAGAAATGACACACAAGACTAGATTGTGGTGTTGGTTGATGACAGAATCTCATTAGTCATGATATAGAGATATCAAACCAAACACATAGGTACTTGTTAGAGAACAAGTGTACCGGACAGACTCACCGTGAGTTTGACACATGGAACCATGAGATGGTAGTCACAGTCAGTACTCACAGTGATGGTGGTGAGTGTGATTCTTAGACCTGAAATCACTGCACTCAACACATGTCGTTGGGCACACTTTGACATCATCAAACGCAGTCCTAAAACATGGGTTGTTATAAAGGTGATGATTGGGTGGCTTTGACACATGGGGCTTTTGAGGGGTGAGTGATAGATATGGGATTTGTCCCTTCTGAGG
The DNA here is from genome assembly GCA_963693085.1 of Alisma plantago-aquatica. Classification (NCBI taxonomy): domain Eukaryota; kingdom Viridiplantae; phylum Streptophyta; class Magnoliopsida; order Alismatales; family Alismataceae; genus Alisma; species Alisma plantago-aquatica. Next base: position 811,693,430 of record OY856411.1, read on the forward strand.
GAGTTTGATATCCATGGCCACTTGATGAGTAGGATTGAGAAAGGCGTGCACACATGTGTGAATCAGTATATGATATTGATGTCATACATATCTCTTCCAGTCTACTCTGAGATCAAGGAAGTGAATGAACGTTGACAGGATGACTGTTCCATGCCTCAAGTTCATTCGAGATATCAGTGACAAAGGAATTATACATTCGCTGTAACACCATTCACGGATTGTAGGATGAAAGTTGTTCTCCAACTTTCTACTTTCACTTGGGTAGCACTGATGTGTGACTAGGCATCGCTCTTTTCTTGTGAAGTCATAAGTGTTATGGACTTTCACTGCCAACGTGAAATGGACCTGCAGGGTCACACACATAGGATTTAACCTGGAAGAGGAGTTTTGTCCACAAAGAAATGTTTAGATTGATTACTAAAGGAGTTTAGTAGTTCAATTAAACACTCAATCAGTCGATAGTTCAATATCGTATAGTTCAAGGTGTTGGACGCATTGATTGGAGTATCGGATTGATTGAAATCGCAATTGACTGATTTTGCCCAACCTGTGCTCCCAACCGATCGGTTCATGTGATGAACCGGTCGGCTGAGGTTGCTGAACCGGTCGGCTGGAGTGTCCAGGCCGATCAGCTCATGCCCAGGTTGAAACGACCGGTTCAAGGGTTGAACCGATCGGCTCAACTAGTGCAACCGACCAGTTGGGAAAAGTCATGTCGGCAAGAATTTTCCTTTGGTTTCAAATTGCCCAATTCGATTGGGAATAATATTGGTATTCGATACCAATTGGGAAAGAAACAAGGAAAGTCTTTTTGAGCCAGATTAGGACCATGAACCGATCGGTTCAGGGCACCAACCGATCGGTTGGAGTGCCCCAAACGATCGGCTCAGGTCCAACCGATCGGCTCAATGGCCGAACCGATCGGTTCAGTTGTGAACCGATCATTTCAAGTTGCGAACCGGTTGCTTTTTGTGGAAAATTCTCGAACCCTTCTACTCCTGCTTTAGTCCCGCATTGCCCGGGATGGAGAACCCTGTCCCATGACTCTCCTATATATATAGGGGTATTGGGGGCTTCTCAAAGAACAGCTCAGGACAACTGCAGTTGCAACAGGAGGCAGGTGAGTGTGCTGGCGACTAGTACGTCAACAGGAGGGTGCGAATCCTTCCACTTCCTTGTGGGACAAGGAGAGTGGAGTTCCAGGTGGTCCGTGTGGACTACTACAGAGGCGGGAGGACACTGCCGCTTAGGAGGACAACTGTCATCCAACAGTCCGGTTCGAGTAGGAGTTGTCAGTCCCGGTGCAACCAGGAGCTGCACAGACACCGTCGAAGTCCGGAGTTGAAGACCGCGCATTGCGCGAGGTATTGTCGCCGAGCAAGCCTCGGGACAAGGTATGATTCCGCAAACCATCTTTTCCTATTATATAGACGTTGACACGTTTCCTCGGTATGGGTTGGGGGAGAAAAAAAATTTTGTTTCCGCTGCCTTCTCTGTCTCCCCTAAAACCCAACAGAAACGATCGGTTCAGCTGGCTCAAGTTGCGTGTTTTGTGTAAAATCTCGAACCATTCTACTCCTACTTTAATCTCGTATTGCCTGGGATAGAGAACCCTGTCCCATGACCCTCCTACATATAGGGGTATTGGGGGATTCTCTGGTGAACAACTCAGTGCACCAATTGCTCTACAAAGTTGTCGTTCTCTCTGGTTTTGGTAACCGAGAGAGAGCTCGAGCAAGTGCTACCTAATAAGGGAGGCACAGCAAGGGAAAGACAACTACAGAAAGTGACTGGTGGCAGGAGAATGTGTTGGTAACTAGTACGCAAATAGGCGGGTGTGACTCCTTCCAATTCCTTATGGGACAAGGAGATCGGAGTTCCAGGTGGTTCGTGTGGACTGCTACAGAGGCAGGAGATTTCTACCGCTCAGAGGACAGTTGTCAATCTTGACAGTCCCGGTGAGACTAGGAGGTGCCAGTCCCGGTGCGACCAGGAGCTGCACAGACATCGTCCAACACCAAAGGTGAAGACCGTGCTAGCCGTGAGGTATAGTCATTGAGCAAGTCTCGGGACAAGGTATGCCTCTACAAACCATCCTTCCTATTGTATAGATGTTGACGTGATTCCTTTATTCTAGGTTTGGGAGAAGAAAATTTGTGTTTCTTTTGCCTTCTCTGTCTCCCCAAAACCCAACAACATCACCTGGTCAAGTGCTTGCTATCAATCTCTCGCATCCTTGCTATGCTTGTTAGATAGGAATTCAAATTGAACATAAGCTATTGGTTTCAATTTGATATAATTTGAAGGTCTAATCTATCTTTTGAGAAATTTTGTAGCTCTATCCACCCCCCTCTAGAGCCCTAGATCCAACATCTTGCACCTAGATGTGTTGTATCAGGCTAGAGATCCTTGGAGAGGATGTGTATCTGTTTGTGAGTGTGTAGGGTTGTGCCCTATTGGTTTGTGAGTGTGTAGGGTAGTTCTCTATCGGTTTGTGAGTGTGTAGGTTTGTGCCCTATTGGTTTGTGAGTGTGTACGCTTGTGCCCTATCAATTTCTGGTGTGTGGAGATATGATATAGGGCATGACCTTGGTAGGAGACCAAGAGGGTGAGACCTAGCCTTGACCTTATCACCATGTCTTGCATGATGTTACATGTGGCTCTTTTCTCACAGACAAGTGTCACCTAAGCTTCTAAGGTGATGACACCTATCCCCATGACCTTTCTCTCATCCCTCTAGTATATAATCCTCTTTCTTTCCATGCAAGAGAATCCTTTTGACCATCCTTTCTTTCTCTCCTTCTTGGTGGATGACCTTCAAAAGACTAAGTAGCAAGAGAGTATCTCTTGGAGCTTGGAGGATGAGTCCCAAGTTGTTGAGTTTTTTTATCATCCTTCATCTTCTATCTTGGTTAGATATGTTTCCTAACTTTCTTTCTTCTTCTTCTTCTCGGCCATGGATCTTGGATACCTTATTTCCATTTTGAGCCATCTTAACCTTGGTCTCATCTTATTCTTTGGAGGTGTTTTGGTGACCAAGTTTGTGGATCATCTTATACCTTAAGCTCGTGAGCTTGAAGCTTGACCTTAGAGCTTGGATATCGGTGGTGATCTTTGAGGCAGGTTATATAACTCTTAACCTCCTTTATTATTTTCACTCTTTCATATGCTTATGTTTTTCTTCATCTCTAGATCGTTTATCTCATGAATGCTAGTATTTTTTGGTAGTTTTGAGAACTATTTTGATGAAGGAGCTTCATAAAAGTTGCTTCCTACTCCTTGCACCTTCTTTCCAAGTTACTATATGAACTAGTAGCTGATCTTTCTAAGAATGAAGATGACTAATTTGACACACGTACATGCATTATGATGAGGGCAGATCATCATGACTTGTAGTGCAACAAACCGACACATCATGTAGCAAGTCGTCATGACTTGGAAATGCTTAGTCTGACATGTGTTGAGGAGGTTATCCCATCATGTCCTAGGGGTTGCTATACCAATATGGTTTCTAAACTGATAGGTCTTGTGGCGTTAGCTCGTCATGCCCTTTGATGCTTAAACCATTATGCTTTGAGAGGGTGCTGACCCATCATGCCTTAGGGGGGGATTAAACTGATGTGTCTTTCTAGGCCGTCATGACCAGGATGGTGTCATGTGAGTAGGTCTACTTTGGGTGCTAAATCATAACGCCCTTGGTGGAGCAAGAGGCTGACACACTATCAAGTAGGGTTTCCTGATACACCTTGAACTGTGATGATTTGTTTAACCCTAACCCTAACAACTCGACATACCTATGGTTTCCTAACACACCTAGAGTTGCATGTCACATCTTTAGGTGGGGTTTCCCATCACACCCTTAGGTGGTGTTTCCCATCACACCCTTAGGTGGTGTTGCCTGTCACACCCTTTAGGTGGTGTTGCCCTCACACTTACAAGAAGTGTTAAACTAATACTGACCATGAGTGTAGTTAACATGTCACCCCCCATGTGTGGTTAACCCGACATGCTTGGGCAAGATGGTCTAAATTGATACACCATGTCAGCTAACTGATACCTTTTGATGGTGGTTATGTTTCTTCATGTTTATGATAAGGTTACATGATATGATGTGATACCCTATGGGTTGGTTGTGTGGATAATGAATGAGTGATGTTCTCAATGACCTTTATTTCATAACATGCCTTATAGTGATAATAGACATGAATCTTGATGAAATGGTAGTGGTAATGAAATACTATCTTTCTTGTTATAAGTTCCTAATTATGTAGGTTACACCATATGGTAAGCATAGCCAGGTAAGAGATATTATATTTATTAGATGTTTGAATGGGCCTTATGAGGCATGTGAGATGTTAGTATCATAAAAAAAGGAGTAAAATGGGTCTTATGACATGGTGATGGCTTATTAACTTATATGAGATGGTAATTTCCTCAGTAATGAGATAAGGGGTTTCTAACACAAAAATTTTGTGGTCCTTATGATGACAATTTCGGTTAATGACAAGCATCAAGTGATAATGTGATTAGACCACACCTTATATTCTCAAATATGTTTTGGTGATGTGTTATGCCCTCATCTATGTAGAACTTATTTAAAGTTTATACGTTGTAACTTGATTGATGTTGAAAAACACTTAAATGACCTAACTGTTGAAATGGGACCTAATTATGTAGTTTTCCTTGTGCCATAGATCCATTCAGTGTCAGCATTTGTTGAATGGTGAAATGAGTTTAACTCAGAGAGCATAATATTGAATATGTAGGGTGAGGATGAATATCCCCTAACATACATGACATGTGACACAAGATTGGCCACAGGCCATATCCTGGAAGAGTGTGGATTTGGATTGTATCTCAGTGATATGTGACACAAGATTGGCTATGGGCCATACCCTAATAGAGTGAGGTTGCGGGCTATAGCTCAGTTTTACTAGCGTCGTGACCTATACTAAGGTGAGATAGCTTTGCACAGCTGGACTACAAGTCACTAGAAGTAGTTTCACTGATGATGACACTACATGTTTCACTCTGTACTGACCATGCACTGGGAAGTCATGGATTTTGGCTCTTCCATTGACCTTGTATCGCACTGATTTTGACTTAGCAGTGGTCGGTTGGATTTGGGTGGTTCGAAAATAAAATCTTTAGGGCATAATAAAATATGTAATCAGCTGTGTAGTATATTTAAATAGGATCAAATACAGAAACATTGGTTGAGGCATTTCTTTCTCTTGTAAAATAGTTTTGGTAGAAAATATACATGTTCTTCAAATTCCTTTTATAATGTTAATTTGTTTCACAATTCCATAATAATTTCTCATTCTTTAATAGTGATTTCCTATTTATCAATGTTATAACTTTATTGATGCTTTAATCATCTTATCTATGATAATAATAAAATTGGTGGAGAGTTATATCTCCCACAAAGATTTGGAATCTCACCCTGTGGGTTTCCCACATCCTTTTTATGTGGACATGCACGAGGAGGTGGAGATCGTGTAGTGGAGGTTGAGGAGCAGCAGGAAAGGCAGTAGATGACAAGGTTGGAAGTGTTATTGGATTTATTTTGTTGTTAGAGTCCTAGAGTCATCCCTATACACTCGGGTCTTTGGGGATGTTTTGGTATATGTTCTCTCGATATGTGGTCGGTTTGTGTGCCCCTTTTGTATACAATTGTTATGGATATATGTATATATCTTCTGGAATAAGTTTCCTTATAAATGGTTGATGGCACACATGGTAAGTTATTTGAGGCATGAAAGGAATCATATGTAAAGGTTTTTGTTGTTAATCAATTTTATGAAAAGGTTTGAATTTTCAATATTTTTTGGTAATATGTTTGTTAATCCTTCTTTCATGGTTTTATTTAGAGTTATCTCACTTTTGTGGCGCGGGGCGTCACAATCCGGTTGGTATCAGAGATTTAGGTTCACTGAGTCTATAGGGACCTATGACTAGAGTTTGTGTCTATTCTTATATCCTCCAGTCTATCTTATAGTGACTTTTGCTTATGCAGAAGAAGAAGAGAAAGCTTAAAGATGTTTGGAGAACACGAAGAATATGCTGCCAAGAGCAGTGTTGCTACACCTGATAGTGGTATAAAGAACTAGGCATGAGAAGATCGGGTGCCTGAAGTCCCCCAGTTTAACCCAGCCATGATTGAAAATCATGCCTTTCAATCTCTTTTTGAGCAGTTTATGGCTACTATGACTCATATGGCAGACAGGATGCATGCACCTCAGCATAAGGCATTGGTTCCCCGTGATGAATTTTTCGGTACTAGGAGCGGTACTAGGAAGACTTTTGAGCGTCTTTGTCATGTTGGGGAATTATAGTATGCTGGGACAACTGATCTGACAGATGTGTATCTTTTTCTTACTAAGCTTGACAAAGTCTTTATGATCCTTAGTATCCCCAAAGAAGATAAGGTGAAGCATGCGATGTACCTTATGAAGGGGAGTGTTGGACATTGGTGGGCCATAGAGGAGGAGAAGAGACCATGTATCATGATAGTTGGGAGGAGTTCTGACATGATTTCATTAGTTGGTACTTTCCTTAGACGTACCTTGATGAGAAGATCAGTCAATTTGAGAGGATTCGACAGGGATCCATGACAATCAATGATTATGAAGCAAGGTTTATGGAGTTATTGAGGTTTTATCCTCACATGGATGTAATGGAGTATGAGAAGATTCATCAGTTTGAGAAGGGGTTGAATGTTGAGTTGTCTACCCTGGTAGTTGCTTTGGAGAATTGAGAAAGGTTTGCCACATTTGTGGAGTCTGTTCGGAGGATAGAACGATCTGTGAAGGAGAGGTGGGAGACAAGTGCTACGAAGAGGTTTGCACAGTCTGAGGGGTAGTTGTCAGGAGGCTTTAAGCAAAGTAGAGGTTTAGTGCTCTAACGCAATGGTCACCAAGTAAGGGAAGAGTATGTGGCTTTCCACATGTTGGAGCTCACTGTACAACATCAGTATCATTGACGGAGCCATCTAGGATGCAGGATGAGAATTGGGCTTGCCATAAGTGTGGGTAGATAGGACATCTGAGGTAAGAGTGTTCAGTAAGAGATGATGAGGTGACCTAGCAATCGAGGTAGAGCCAGTAAGGCTCGTAGAGGTAGCAGAACAGTAGTGCAGGAAGATGAGGACGTGGCCAAACGTCGTAGGTCAAATCATTTACTCAGGGAAGTAGAGGATGGGGTGACAACAGGAAATGGCTAGATTCTATGCTATGAGTCAGTTGGAGGTGGTGGTCAACCTGTGAGTTGTGACTGGTCAGATTGAGTTATTTCATTCTAATTTGTCTTCTTTTTGTTTTGTATCTATTTTGGTTGACCCGAGTGTAATGCACTCTTTTATCGCTCGTGAAGCACTTGACAGTTGTCTTTTGCATGTTAGTCGTAAGAAGAATAGCTTGTTTTTAGAAACCCCGTTAGTCAATTCTATAGTGTTGCAGGAGGTGTGTCATCTCCTTTTCAGGGCACAACATTCAAGTGGATCTCATACCACCTGATATGCACAGATTCGATGTAATCCTTGTAATGGATACCTTAGAGAAGTATAGAGTGAACTTGGATTGTAATTCTAAGCAGGTGACGTTTATATATGGTGGTGAGATGTGGACCTTCAAAGGAGATAGGAAGATTCTTCCGACATGTCTGGTATCAGCTATGGTAGCAAGGAATCTTTTAAGACATGGTTGTATGGTTTTCTTGGCACATGTGATGGATACTAAAGTGAGGAGTCTTAGTACTCAGGAGGTGTCAGTTGTTGGAGAGTTCAAGGATGTGTTCCTTGAGGAGTTTCCAGGTGTTCTCCCACCCCGAGATATTTGATTTTGATATCAATTTGGTTCCTAGCATGCAACCTATAGCTCAGACATCGTACATGATGGCTTCATAAAGATGGAAGAGTTGAAGAGACAGTTGCAAGAACTTCTTGGTAAAGGTTTCATCAGACTGAGTATGTCGCCATGGGGTGCTCTAGTGTTGTTCATGAAAAAGAAGGATGGGTTTGTGAGGTTGTGCATAGACTACAGTCAGTTGAATAAAGTAATGAGAAAAAATCAGTATCCCTTGTCGAGGATAGATGACCTATTTGATCAGTTGCGTGGAGCAATAGTGATCTCAAAGATAGACCTGAGGTCAGGATATCACCAGTTGAGGATCAAGGAGGATGACATACCTAAGTTGGATTTTAGGACAAGGTATGGTCACTACGAGTTTGTGGTTATGTCATTTGGGCTGACCAATGCACCAACAGCATTCATGAATCTGAGGAACTGAGAATTTTGACCATTTCTTGATCAGTTTATGGTGGTCTTCATAGATGATATCTTGATATATAATCATGATAGTCAACAACATGAACATCACCTTCATCAGTCATGGACCATGTTGAGACAAAACTAGTTTTATGCTAAGTTTAGCAAGTGTGAGTTCTGGCTGAAGTAGGTAGCTTTCTTGGGGCATGTTATATCTGTCAAAGGAGTATGTGTGGATCCTAAGAAAGTAGAGTTGGTGACAGAGTGGGAGCATCCAAAGACATTGACAGAAGTGCACAATTTTCTAGGTTTGGCAGGCTATTACAGGAGGTTCATCAAGGACTTTAGTGCTATCACCTTACCTCTAACAAAGTTTACAAGAAAGACATGTCATTTCTCTGGGATGAAAGGTGTCAATGTGCTTCCCAAACATTGAAGGAGAAGTTGACAAGTGCACCAATTCTGGTCCTGTCTGAGCAAGGAAAAGGATACATAGTTTTGTGTGATGCATCCAGGAATGACATTGGATGTGTGTTGATGCAGGACAAGCAAGTAGTATCTTTTGCTTCCCGACAGCTTAAGAAACACGAGGAAAATTATCTGACCCACGATCTGAAGTTAGCTATTGTAGTTCATGCTTTGAAGATTTGGAGGCACTACCTATATGGGGAGAAGTGTCAGATCTTCACAGATCACAATCTTCATAGATCACAAGAACCTAAAGTACATATTTTCACAACAGGAGTTGAATATGAGACAGCGTCGCGGTATGGAGTTAATCAAAGACTATGACTACATGATTGATTGTCATATGGTGAAGGAAAATGTTGTGGCAGACGCATTGAGAAGGAAGTCTTCATCTTCATCTATGGATATATCGTAGTTGAGTTCTTTGATGTGCCACAAGCGAAACATGTTGATCTCATTGTGGCAGATGAATGTTAAGTTGGAAGTTTCCTTGTTATCAGGTTTGTTGGCACATCTATAGGTGAAGTCCTCATTAAGACAGTAGATCAAAGAGGCATAATAGGTTGATACCATGATACAAAAGATAAGATTAGAGTTTGGCAGCGAGAAGCGTGATGGTTTAAACAAGTCAGATGATGGGACAATTTGTTATCATGGTAGAATTGTAATTCCTGATTCTAATGACCTAAGGAAGATGGTGCTAGAAGAGGCTCACTCATCCACGTACGCTATGCACCTAGGAAGCACCAAGATGTATCATAATCTGAAGGATATGTATTGGTGGAAAATCTTGAAAAAGGATGTGGTTGAGTTCATTGCAAGATGTGTTGTAAGTCAGCAGGTTAAAGTCGAGCATCAGAAACCTACAGGGGCCTTGCAACCATTGCCTATACCATAGTGGAAATAGGATCATGTAATTATAGACTTTGTGGTTCATCTGCCTAGGACAGACAAAGGTCATGATTCCATATGGGTGATCGTTGATAGATTGACTAAGTCAGCACATTTATTTCCCATGAAGATGATGTTCATGGCATAGAAGCTTGCCCAGATCTAAGTGGATGAGATAGTGTGTTTGCACGGTGTTCTGGAAACTATTATGTCTGATATGGTCCCCAATTTACAAGTCAGTTTTGGGAATGACTGCACACAGCTTTGGGTACACAGTTAAAGTTTAGCACTGATTTCTACTCACAGACAGATGGTCAATCTAAGAGGACCATTCAGACCTTGGAGGATCTGTTAAGAGCATGTGTTCTTTAGTTTTTAGGAAGTTGGGATATACACCTTAGTTTGATAGAGTTCACCTACAACAACATCTATTAGATTAGCATCGACATGGCACCTTACGAGGCATTGTATGGGAGGCGTTGTAGATCGCCATTTTGTTGGTACGATATAGGTGAGTATCAGCTTCTTGGTCCTGAGATTGTGCTATGGACGACATAAAAAATCAAGGTAATCTAGCAACGGTTGAAGGCAGCACAGAACAGACAGAATTCATATGTAGATAACCGTCATAGACCCTTGGAGTTCCAAGTGGGAGACAAGGTATATTTGAAAGTATCTCCTTGGAAAGGTGTCTTGAGGTTTGGGAATAAGGGTAAGCTGGCTCCTAGGTTTATAGGACCTTACCAGTGTTAGCACATGTTGGGAAGGTGGCCTATAGGTTAGAGTTGCCACCTGAGTTGTACAGGTTGCATCCAGTGTTTCATGTGAGTATGTTGAGGAAGTGCCATCTGGATACAGAGATAGTGTTGCAGCCTGTGGAGGTAGATCTTGAGGACGATATGACCTATGTGGAAGGTCCAGTGTTGATCCTTGATCAGAGAGTGAAGAAGCTGAAGAGGAAGGACCTTGTGCTTGTGAAGGTTCTTTGGCATCATCGTGGTGTTGAAGAAGCCACAAGGGAGCTCAAAGAAGAGATGAGGAGGAAGTACCCCTCTCTTTTCTCTTAGGCTTTTGGGGACGAACAAGAAAGATATAACCAAAGTATGGATGGGAACTTGGATTGGGTTTCACCTACTAAGATTGTAAGGAACTTGAACCACATTTTGGTACAACCCTATTTGTTTAGCCTAAGTATGTTGCTGATAACCTTGATCTAATCATCTGAGATGTAATTAGGGCTTGTAGAAAATTTAAGTTTCTTATTTGAGCTTGTTTGGATGATGCTTGTGTTTTGTGGAGAGGTTTTGGTGCAATTTGTAATTCACCCATAATAGGGATTAATGTGCAAGTTTGCCACCTCTTGATTGTTCCTTCTCTCTCCTAGAATCATCTAGAGGATAGAGAGAGATATGGGCACCTTGTTTGGATCTTGGTAGTGTGGTGACATACTTGGTGGTGTGTTGAACACATGTGTGAGGTGTGTCTTGCACCTAGATGTGTTCTCTCAGGCTAGAGAGCCTTGGAGAGGTTGTGTATGGGGTGTGAGTGTGTAGGGTTGTTCCCTATTGGTTTGTGAGTGTATAGGGTTTTTCCCTATCAGTTTGTGAGTGTATAGGGTTGTTCCCTATCAGTTTGTGAGTGTATAGGGTTGTTCCCTATCAGTTTGTGAGTCTGTAGGGTTGTGCCCTATCGGTTTTTGAGTGTGTAGGGTTGTGTTCTATTTGTTTGTGGGTGTGTGGAGATATAGTATCGAGCATGACCTTAGTAGGAGACTAAGAGAACGAGACCTAGCCTTGACCTTATCACCATGTCTTGCATGATGTTGCATGTGGCTCTTTTCTCACGGACATGTGTAACCTAAGCTTCCAAGGTGATGAAACCTCTTCCATGACATGTCTCTATCCCTCTAGTATATAATCCTCTTTCTCTCCATGCAAGAGAATCCTTTTGGCCATCCTTGCTTTCTCTTCTTCTTGGTGGATGACCTTGAGAAGCCTAAGGAGCAAGAGAGTCTCTCTTGGAGCTTGGAGGATGAGTCCCAAGTTGTGGAGTTCCTTGATCGTCCTTCATTTCTATCTTGGTAAGTTATGTTTCCTAGATTTCTTTCTTCTTCTTCTTCTTCTTCTCAGCCATGGATCTTGGATCCCTTATTTCCATCTTGATTCATCTTAACCTTGGTCTCATCTTCTTCCTTGGAGGTATTTTGGTGACCAAGTTGGTGGATCATCTTCTACCTTAACCTTGTGAGCTTGAAGCTTGACCTTGGAGCTTGGATCTCGGTGGTGATCTTTGAGGAGGGTTATATAACTCTTAACCTCCTTTTTTATTCACTCTTTCATATGACTATGTTATTCTTCATCTCTAGATCATTTACCACATTCATGCTAGTATTTTTTGGTAGTTATGAGAACTATTTTGATGAAGGAGCTTCATTTAAGTTGCTGCCTACTCCTTACACCTTCTTGCCATGTTAGTAGATGAACTAGTAGCCGATCTTTCTAAGGTTAAAGATTACTAAGTTCACACACATACATGCACTATGTTGAGGGTAGGTCTTCATGACTTGTAGTGCAACAACCGACACATAATGTGGCAAGTCGTTATGACTTGGAGATGCTTAGACTGACATGTGTTGAGGAGGTTAGCATGTCATGTCTTAGGGATTGCTATACCGATATTGTTTCTAAACTGATAGGTCTTGATGGAGTTAGCCTGTCATGCCCTTTGATGCTTAAACCATTATGCTTTGAGAGGGTGTTGACCCATCATGCCCTAGAGGGGGGTTAAACCGATGTGTCTTGCTAGGTCGTCATGACCAAGATGGTGTTGTGTGAGCTAGTTTGCTTTGGGTGCTAAGTCATGACACCCTTGGTGGAGAAAGAGGTCGAAACACTATCAAGTAGGGTTTACCGTGATGATTTACTATACCCTAACCCCAACAACCCAACATATCTATGGTTTCTCGACACACTTAGTGTTTCCCGTCACACCTTTAGGTGGTGTTGCCCGTCACACCCTTAGGTGGTATTTCCCGTCACACCCTTTAGGTGTTGTTTCCTGTCACACTTACAATAAGTGTTAAACTGATAGACATCATGAGGGTCGTTAACCCATCACCCCCTTATGTGTGGTTAACCTGAAATGCTTGGGCAAGATGATCTAAACAGATACACCATGTTAGTTTAATCAATACCTTGTGATGGTGGTTATGTTTCTTCATGTTGATGATAAGGTTACATGATATGATGTGATACCCTATGAGGTGGTTGTGTGGATAATAAAGAAGGGTTGTTCTCTATGACCTTTATTTCATAGCATGCCTTATAGTGATAATAGAAGTGATGATATAAGTTGATTTTGGATCCAACTTTGTAAACTCCAATTGGTTAAAGAGAACCCTATCCCTAATGAAGTAATGTGAATGACATGAATCTTGATGAAATGGTAGTGGTAATGAAATACTATCTTTCTTGTTATAAGTTCCTAACCATGCAGGTAACACCATATGGTAAGCATATCTAAGTAAGAGCTATGGTATTTATGAGATGTTTGAATGGGCCTTATGTTGCATGTGAGATGTTGGTATCATTTGAAAAAGGAGGAAAATGAGTCTTATGACCTGGAGATGGCTTATTGACTTATATGAGATGGTAATTTCCTTAGTAATGAGATGAGGGGTTTCTACCCCCAAAAGTATGTGGTCCTTGTTATGATAATTATGGTGAATGACAAGCATCAAGTGATAATGTGATGAGATCACACCTTATATGCTCAAATATGTTCTAGTGATGTGTTATTCCCTTATCTATGTAGAACTTGTTTAAAGTTTATATATTCTAACTTAATTAATGCTAAAAGACACTTAAATGAACTAACCAAACTAGTGGAACCTAATCATGTAGTTTGCCTTATGCCATAGATCCATTCAGTGTCAACATTTGCTTAATGGTGAAATGAGTTTAACACAGAGTGCATATTTTTTAATATGTAGGGGTGAAAATGAATATCCCCTTACATCCACAATATGTGACACATGATTGGCTACGAGCCATACCCTAGAAGAGTACAACTTTGAACCGTAGTTCAGTGATATGTGATACAAGATTGGCTATGGGCCATACCCTAGATGAGTGTGGCTACGGGCGTAGCTCAATTTCACTAGCATAGTGACATGTACCAAGGTGGGCTAGGTTTGTAGAGTTGGACTATATGTCACTAGAAGCAGTCTGATTGATGATGTCACTGCATGTTTCACTCGTGTAATGACCACAATTTGGGAAGTTCATGGATTCCAGCTCTTCCATTGACCTTGTATCACACTGATTTTTACTTAGAAATGGTCAGTTGGATTTGGGTGGTACGACTCAATCCTCGGGGCATAATAAAATACGTAATTAATCATGTAGTATACTTGAATATGATCAAATATGAAAACAATTGTTGAGGCCTTGCTTATTCTTGTAAAATAGTGTTGGTAGAAAATATACATGTTCTTCATATTCCTTTTATAATGTTAAGATGTTTCACAATTCTATAGTATTTGCTCATTCTTTAATAATGATTTCCTACTTATCAATGTCATAACTTTATTCTTGCCTTAATCATCTTATCTGTGATAATAATAGAGTTGATGGAGGGTTGTATATCCCGCTGAGATTTGGAATCTCACCCTGTGGGTTTCCCACTTCTTTTTTAGGTGGACGTGTATGAGGAGGTAGAGATCGTGCAACGGAGGTTGAGGAGTAGTAGGAAAGGTAGTAGCTGACAAGGTTGGAAGTGTTATTGGATGTCTTATGTTGTTAGAGTACTAGAGTCCTCCTTGTACACTTGGGTCTTTAGGGATGTTTTGGTAGATGTGCTTTCGATATGTGGTTGGCTTGTATGCCCCTTTTGTATACAGTTGTAATGGATATATTTATATATGTTCTGGAAAAGGTTTCCTTATAATAGGTTGATGACACACATAAGTGCTTTGAGTCATGAAAGGACTTGTATGTAAAGGTTTTTGTTGTTTAATAGTTTTATGAAAAAGATTTTGATTTTTAGTAGTTTTTTATAATCTCCTTGTTAATCCTTCTTTCGTGGTTTTATTTTGAGTAATCTTGCTTTTTTGGCGCGGGATGTCACAAAGATGTCTCACAAACATGCAATACTCACACCCTTTTGTATACCCTTAGAAAGATTACAAGCAATCAGCATATATGTCTATTCCCTCCTCTCTAGATCTTAGGATATATCTACTAGATTATAAGGTTGTCTCTCTCTCGAAATGACAAACAAATAATCACAAAGCAACCCATATGATCATTAGATTTAGCACCCCTAACATTTTCATGCATTCATGAAACTCCATAACCCTTAGATAAGATTAATACTACTCTTTTAAGGCATTAATGATCATACATCACAAGATGATAGATAATCATGCAAGTGAAGCATTTAAGAATCAAAGTATGGAGATAACCATTTCTAAGAACATATATATTCAAGGGGATGTGAGTATATACATGTTAGGAGAGCCTTAGTGGCTACTCCCAACCCAAAAAAGATGTTTAGTCACCCATGTTAACAGGCATCATTACAGTTTTACAAAAGTATAGATACATCAAGAATAACAAAGAGGGTGAGGGTACATTGTGAGGGGGATGATAGATCTAAAGAAGGAAGGAGGTGATATACCAATGATACTTCTTCATATCTAGATACAGTGTAGACGTGGAAGATGACAACTCCTTCTCTCAAAGAAGATGGTGGTAGATCTTCTCTCTCCTCTAACTTTCATCTTCAGAGATCCAAGATCAATGGAGAGGAACGAGGTTGGCTTTGGAGTTGGGCAGCACTTCGTCGCTCTTGATGATCCCCCTCCCTTGTATGAGGTTGGGGCCTATTTATAGGTGCCACCCACTGACTTAAACCCAGCATCACGGTTGAGATGGGTCTCATGATCACGACCCATGTTGTGATTGAGACTATCATCTTGGTTGATGCTTTTGCTCGGGTGTGTCTCTTGTAGTGGTTACTCCTGATGCTCTGATCATTACTTTGTTGGTCGTGACAACGTGATGTCTCCATGTCTGTCTTGGTCGCGTCTTGTCTAGGTCACGACGACCTTGTTTGAAACTGTGTCTGGATCTTCATGTTTGTCTTCCACTAAAACCAGACATCACAGTCACGTCTGCAATGTTGTTGGCTTACCACGGTCGTGACCTATATTTGACCATTGTGGTCGTGACCACTATGCAACTGGACATCTTGCCTGGGACAGATGTTGGAGATTTCTCGATCGAGACACATGTTTGTTATGACCACCACAAATATGTATCTGCATGGGTTAAGAAAGGGCATCAAATCAAACCCAAATTTTGTTCAAGGACATCGAAAATAGATAGAAAAGCTCGTAAAGAGATATCCTTATAGAAATAAACTAGGTGCGAAAAATTCACAAAATGGTAAGTTATCATATCACGGTATGACCATGAGGCTGAAAATGCATTAAGATCTATATAAGATCATATTTAATGAGATGAAATGAGATTATAGAGTTAGAATTGGGCCCTAGTGTATGTCAACTCAAGAGGAATGTCCCAGACACATTACTATAGGTCATGAGACTCACTTACCATAGTTTAGGTCTCCACAGAAATGTACATAAAAAGAAATAATTAGGAGAAAAGAAAGAATAGTTATTTATGATAAAGATTTTCCTATAAATTTTTGTGTTGATTGTACATGATATTTTGATAAGGTTTCTAGACGTAGTTCGTTATCTACGAGAAGCTCATACTTTGAAAATGTATGCAAGAGTTTATAAATAAATGTCAATAGTTAGTGTATGTAATGTATGTCAAACTCTAAGGTGGGTAGCCTCTTATAATTTAGCCAAATATTGAGGATAAAATTCCCAAAAAGGTGCGATAGTATTGTCACATCCTAATTTTTGGAACCTAGATAAGTGTGACAAACTCGATTTTCAATGTTTTATAATTTCATATATATAACTTTGAGATTTTGGTGTATCCAAATGATCCCAGAATTTTTCATGAAGCTTATAACCATTTATTAGATCTATGGTGAAAATTTTAGAATTTTTGGAGATTGTTTGAATAATTATAAAATTCATATGGGCCAAAAATAATAGTTTTTGGAGATAATTAGTTAGATGGCTAAACGGATTTATTTTTCAATAAAAATTGATGGAAGAGTTTCTATGCTGGTATTGAAGTGTGATATAAAATTTGAAACCAACCAGAGCTTGTTTCATGGTTAAAATAAATTATGTAAGAATTATAATCAAACTAAATGTAATGGTTCAAGTCATTTACATTATTTTAGTAAAATAATAAAACTTTTATATCATGGGATTCCTTTGTCTAAATAAGCTGGAATTTTAAAATGTGACTTTTAATTACAATTATGATTTTTGGTTAATTTTAGAGAAATTATGGCTTTATTACTTTGGAGATATGATTTATGAATAGTGTTTGAAATTATATTTAAGGGATGGTGTGTGTAATGCCTGGGCCCACTGCCCAAGGCTCTAGTAGAGTTTCAGGAATGACGACTGGCCCCACAGACCACCACTAGCTTTAACTGCGCACTTTTTCCACACTGACGCGCAAGCCAGGATCAACTTCCCGACTGGTCACCCATCCTCGTACTACTCCAAGCTGAGTACGCTTAACTATGAAGTTCTTTAGAGATGGGCTCCCGGAAAATGAGGTGCACCTTGGTGATATGGGTAGTTCAATCATTCCTTTTAAGATCATCTTATCCAAGGCCTCAAATCCTGCGATATTACAATCTCCCCCACTTAGACTCTTGACGTCCTCGTCAAGGCTCAACTACAAGGCCTCATAATCTCTTCCCCATTTCAGTGCAGACCCACAATGGCCCATGGACACCCAGCTCCCGATCACGGAATACCAGCACAAGCGTGGCTACGTCAACCATGGACAACCCTTTCTTACATGTCTGGACCGCACGGCTCAAGACTAGCATACCATGCCCATGTGGGCCCCACCTACTAGAGGAGAATTGGCTCTGATACCATTTATAACGCCTGGGCCCACTGCCCAAGGCTCTAGTAGAGTTTCAGGAATGACGACTGGCCCCACAGACCACCACTAGCATTAACTGCGCACTTTGTCCACACTGACGCGCAAGCCAGGATCAACTTCCTGACTGGTCACCCATCCTAGTACTGCTCCAAGCTGAGCACGCTTAATTATGGAGTTCTTTAGAGATGGGCTCCCGAAAAAGGAGGTGCACCTTGGTGATATGGGTAGTTCAATCATTCCTTTTAAGATCATTTTATCCAAGGCCTCAAATCATGGGATGTTACAGTGTGATTCGAGATACATTTTAAAGTATTTAAAAAAAGTAAAAATCTAAGAACTTTATGACTCATTTCATGGATAAAAAAATCAATAGAAGTTGATAATGCAATTATATTCATATATAAAAATGCTTGGAAGGTCGACTTCTTCTCCTCCCAGCAAAGTAGATATGACTTTGTTTATCATGTTCTCCAATTAAGGTTCTGTCTTTTAGTAGATTTTTTAGGAAATATTGAATAACTTTTATGAGAATGATATCATTTAATGATGGGAGAAAATTAAAGTAATTTTTGTTTATTTTTTAAATATGTTATGTGCAAGTTCTTTTAAAAAAAATTAATACATGGCATGTCTATTGGAAATATTTACTATGAATATGCATGCCTTTTGAGAACGCATATAAATGGAGAAGTTATCAATATTCTATTTATAAATTTATATTTTCAGAAAGGTTGAATTATTTTAATTATATATTGTTCAAATATAGTCAAAATTGGGTAGCAATCCGGTAAGAAACGTGTCTACGAAGATAATAAATTTAATAAAGATATATGTGTCCTAGTTGTTTAACCAACCAAATCAATTGTGGGTTGGCGATATTATAAGGAAATTGGGCAAGTTCTTTGGTGATTAAGATGTTAAAGAAAAAGGAACAAAATCACCTCCATCCTGATAGTAGTGGGGTGCAAGCAAAAAAGATATTATAATAGGGAGTTCAAGAACCATAAAGATACTAGTTTAACCGTGAATTAGGGACGAAGTTTCGACGTGTACAAAAGGTATATATAAAGACATGAGTAGACTGTGAAGAGGGGGTCTTATTTGTTTTAGAAACATGAGTATCCACTCCCTCTCCCCCTTGAATTGAGTATGTGATCCCCAATTAAACAAATAGTTTCATTTGAAAAGGACTGTGGGCAACCCAAAACGGAAGTTATAACATTTGGATTTTGACCAAGGAGTTAATAGCGGTAACGATGCCTTTTGCCTTGTACTAGTTGAGGAGGAAACATGAAGAAAATAAAGAAAAAGAAAAAGTAGCAACCATTTCACACTTTATGAATAATATCTTTTTTTTAATTTGTACTTTATGAATAATAAATTTAATAAAGATATATGTGTCCTAGTTGTTTAACCAACCAAATCAATTGTGGGTTGGCGATATTATAAGGAAATTGGGCAAGTTCTTTGGTGATTAAGATGTTAAAGAAAAAGGAACAAAATCACCTCCATCCTGATAGTAGTGGGGTGCAAGCAAAAAAGATATTATAATAGGGAGTTCAAGAACCATAAAGATACTAGTTTAACCGTGAATTAGGGAAGAAGTTTCGACGTGTACAAAAGGTATATATAAAGACATGTGTAGACTGTGAAGAGGGGGTCTTATTTGTTTTAGAAACATGAGTATCCACTCCCTCTCCCCCTTGAATTGAGTATGTGATCCCCAATTAAACAAATAGTTCCATTTGAAAAGGACTGTGGGCAACCCAAAACGGAAGTTATAACATTTGGATTTTGACCAAGGAGTTAATAGCGGTAACGATGCCTTTTGCCTTGTACTAGTTGAGGAGGAAACATGAAGAAAATAAAGAAAAAGAAAAAGTAGCAACCATTTCACACTTTATGAATAATATCTTTTTTTTAATTTGTAGGGGAAACTCCATCCCCCAAGGCGGATGCCCAGATAACAGGGATGGTAAATCCGGGAGGCCCGTGCATCCGCACAGCGGTATCTCAATAAGTCGCATTAGAGGTCGGTTGACGCTGCAGAAAATTCACTTTTAAGCAGCGCTTCCAGCAGGATTCGAACTTAAGACCCTTCGTGATGGGCCCCGAGCTACGACCAGCTGAGCTACTGCTCGTCGGCCACTTTATGAATAATATCACAATGTAGAATAGTATGAATAACGATGGAATAGGATGAAAACCATATTTTTCTCTCAACGGGATTGTTAATATATGTAAGGCTGCAATAAAGTTTCAATACAGAAAACTTTAGCTGCTTAAAATGGATAGAAGAGGAGACATGATGCATTAGAGTCACACCTCTAGAAGCCATGACGGTGCTAAGTAGATACCAATACCACGATGGATACGACAACGAGCACACATGATCATCTAACCATGACGCTCTGGAGGAAAAGATGTTGCATATTCTAAAGAGACTTTGGATACTAGAAGAACATAGTCTAAGAAAGCATGTATAAAGACCATAGGCTCTGATGATGAAGAAGAGACAGACCTCAGTGGGACTCCCTGTGCTCATGGCCGCACAAACGTGTGCGCGTGCAGTGGAGAAGGAGAATGAAGAAGAAAAGGGGATGCAGAAAAAATGGTAGCTATAAGGGTCGTGCCATGGGGATCCTTGATCTCGGCCACCCTGACCTTGGAGACAACGTCGTTGTAGCTGTAGAGGGCCGTCTGGAGTCATTGTCGGTTATAGTTTGGGGAGTGGCAGCCTTGACACCATGATCGAGGTTGTCAACGATGAGTCGTGCGGCTGATTGGGAACAGGGTCGCGCATGCACGCTGAAAAAGAGCAATGACCGGGTGAATAGACTACATATCCAGGAAAAGATCTGCTAGGCGTCATCCATTGTGGTTGTTCAGCGAGCTATGTGGCCAAATCTAGATGTCCAGATCCACAATCAACACTTGTCACTCTTAAATAGGTATTCTTCTAAAGTCCATATCTTGGGTTTGAAAACTTTCTTTTTAGCAAACACGGTATTTATTGAAAGCTAATGATGTTTAGTATCTTATAAAAATATACTCATATAGTGTTTTGGCTGTTTGATGGTTATTATAAATTGATTAGTAAAATATATATATGATTTCAATGTTTTGAGCAATAAAATAACAAAAGACTTTTAAAATTAATAAATATTTTACATAATGTGTATTTTGGTACATTCAACAAGATCCTAAAGCCTGATCTATCTGATTTGTAGTCTTATCTATGTTTTCATATAAATCTTAATAAGGGTATTTTAAGATTTTCATCCATTGATTGACAATCAAACGATCTAAGATTTTTACCTAAACTCTAATATACGATGTTCTTACTATTTCAAAGATTTTTTCTAGATTTTCATGTATAATTGCATTTGTATTCAATTTTTGGATCTAAGTGGCCATAATGTTATATAATTAATGATTATTTGTGGAGCAATATGTTATTTATACTTATTATTGGTATGTGATAAGATTTTAAGAATGTTTTCCCTATGCTTTACATGTTAGTCAGTAATAATAATATGTTAGAATATCTTTGAGGTTTTTTTCAGTTAATTATGTATATAGTCATGTATTAGAGAATAAGATTATTTATTTAGTTCATATGGGCATTTCAGCATACAATTCTTATACAATATGAGATTCTAGATTTTAATACAATATTAAAAATTACAATTTTTTTTAAAATCATAGTTAGATTTGGTTAAATATTAACCCTAGCTTGGTACATAAGGTTAGGATGATGGGGTTTGAGATTTGAAAATGAAAAATGAAAAAAAAAATACTTGGACTTATAGAACTATAATGATGTCCATGTTATTAAATTATGAAACTTGGGAACAAGATTACCTTAAAGATACCCTCACTGCAAAAGGTAAGTGGGCAATGTCCATTAAATTTCACTAATATTATGGTTCATCCTACCCATTCCTACAAAATAACTTAGAGATTAAGATAATTTCATAATTTAGTATTTCATATCATGTCATAGTTTGTGTAATCAGATTTTGTTCATTTTGAATTTTGTCAAATTATCAGACTGCAAGTATTTAAGATTTATGTAACTTTAAGATCCTTAGTATTTCTATACTAATTCATATTATTTTTTCAACTTTTAGACTCAAATGTATTATGTCTGATATCATAATATAATTAAGTCGTTATATCGAATTAGAGTTTCAGACTAAGATTAAACTAGATAACAAGAATACCAAATTTTAATTTAATTTCAATTAAAAATTTGAGATATGGATACATAAATAATAGATCATATTCAAAGATAGAAATTAAGAACATATTCAGAGATAAGATATTCAGATTAAGAGATAGAAATTTAGAACAAATTTAGAGATAAGAGATTAACATTAAAAATAAGAAAATGAGAACAGTGATAGAAAATGACATTCGAACATTAGTTATACATTATAGGATAAGTCCTCACCAGAGAGTCCTATGAAAATTTAGAGAGCGCATTGCACCAGACACTACGGGTGTCACAGAGGACACATATTGCCAAGAGAGGGTGTGTTGCATCATATAGGAGACTTTAGTGTCAACAGAGGGCACATAGTGCCAACAGAGGGTATGTTGCACCATAGAGGATAGTTCAGAGTCAACAAAGGGTGTGTTGCACCACAGAGGACAATTCGTTTTCAACAGAGAGGACTTATCATATAATGGTGGCCACAAATTAGATAAAATATATAAATAAAAGACACATTGATTCAGTATAAATTTTTAGCTTTTGGATATTTTTTCAGCTTTTAGTCACAGTATATTCATGTTTATCATATTAGAAATTCAATTCCAGTTACTCTAACCTAGTTTTCCCTTTGTGCATGGCTATATGTAGGTACTAAACTTTAGGAGATAGTCATGATAAGAGAATGCAGCTATAACTTCAGGAGGTTTTCTTGGTGGGGCACCATCTACAAGGTCCCAAATTTGACATAAGATTTGTATAAGGTTGCATCATGGTATTAAGTTTTTTTATATATGGTGATGCAACATAGTTTCTTTCCTAAGGATTTATGAGAATGCATTTTATACTAGTCTATATTGGTTCATATCAATTATAATTGTGATGTACATCATGTTAGTAACACTCCCAATTGAAGAATAAAATAGCTTTCGTTCATGAGATATGAAAAATCAGAGTGTTCTTTTTTATGCTTCACCATCATCCATTTTATCCTATGTATAATGTTCAACCCCATCTACACAACCTACATATGTGAAAAAATTTCTAGATGGCCTCACCAATTCTTCCTTGGGCTTGATTCCTTCCTTTTAACCCCAAGATATTGAATCTAAATCCAAGTACAACCTTTTCTAGCTATTCTTTATACTCACAGACATGATTTTTATGGTTTTAGTCATCTTTTCACCCCCTGCATTTTCTCCCCATGGATCATTGGATCAAACTTGTTTGCTTCCCATCTCTAGATTTTATCAATTTTATAAGTTCTTGGTGTTCCCATTCTTCAGTCTCCACCACGGAAATGGCAAAGAACATGCTTTTTATTGTACTCATCAATGGATCTTGGGACCACTAGGTGCATCACATAACAAGGAACTCAATGGGGACTCTAATTTACTTTCAGAAAATGTGTTTTCCCACTTAGATCAAAACCACAAAGCTTTATCGATGCTCTTTCAACATGGAGAATAGAACAAGATCAACGTAAGTGTTCTTTCCCTCTTTTTCCCCACTGGCTTAATCCGACCATCTCCTTTGTATGAGTAATTTAGCATTTCTCTCACGTTTGATTTATCTCTGTTTTTTCCATATGAGTCTAATCATCATGCCAGGCATGCCTTGGATTTTACTATAAGTCATGTAGTTAGTTAATTCAGCTTTTTTTGTTTTTAAATGTGTCCATGTATGCATTTTCCTATGTTATTATTAGTCATGATTTGTAGAATTCCATGAAAAATCTGAACTTGGAATTTTTTAAACTTTGTTGGAAAGGGATTCGAGCAAGGCATTGTTTATAATGTTTTTAAACTCTAATTGCCACATGTCTTACCCTAGATTTATTAATACCAATGATTATGGCTTAGGGAAATTGATCAATTTAGGAACTTATATGATTGATCTCATTTACATGTGAATTTAGGAATAAATGGTGGCAATGATGTTTACCTAAGTATTCTTTGCTATTGGCCAACATGTCATGTTTTTGTGCTAAATTACTTTGTTTTGATGGTTGTAATGTATGCATTTATATACTATTACCTTTACTTATATATGCCAAATTCATTGAATTTCTTCAATGTTCATGTCTCAATGATGCCATGAATATATTAATTGCATGTTCACCGCTATAAACTAATTTACATGAATATTGTCCTCACTTATTAGGATTTGTGTTATGATGGTGTTTTAAAAATTATGTTAAGTCATGAATCAAATTTTTTAAGATAAGTTAATATTCATCTCTTTTATAGCGGTCATACATAAGAGGGAGAAATCACATTATGTTCAAGATGGAGAAATATCATCATGTTTAAGAGCCAAGTTTAAATTAATGTTAATGATAAGGATAAGAGAGATGGAACTAAAGTGATTTCAATATGAATCTCACAATGAGGGACCCTTATGGGTCATTATGGGCTTTCCCTTAATTTTATGCTCTTATCTAAGTACTTATGTAGTGAATACATATGGATATTGCATACAATTATTAATGTAATGTGATTGACTTGTATAAGAAATTGTAACATTAATTGATGTCATTTTTCTTCAAGTCAAATATACTTGTTTTTCTTCTTATATAATTGCAATATTGTTTGATGACGTCTATTTTTTCATAGTTGTGGGATAAGAGGTCCAGCAAAGAAGGCTTGAAGTGAACACTTTGAGGAGTAGATAAATCTCAAGACATAGCGTGGTCGGGTTCCATATACCTCTCATAGACCAAACTCTCTAGAAATGATTTTCCCTATGATTTATATTTCTACAAGTCATGTATTAGGGTTTAGTTTTATTTGAGAACACGTATTAAGATTAATTTCTTCCTTGAACAAGATGCATGAACCATATTTATGTGAATCCATGATGTTTATCTATTTAATATGTGATGATTATCTATGTGGTTTCACTTAATAAGCATGTGGATCGATGCTATTAATAACATGTGTTTGTTGCTTCACCAATACCTATAACTTGGAGGGGTATTACATTGTGGTACCATACCAATGAGTAAATGGGACATTACGATGAAGTTATTCATCTAATAACCTTGTGTACATGTTTCCCTTTTCTATATGGCTCACAAGACAAGAATAAGAAGTAACAAAGGAAACTCTAAGTCAGGAGGAAACACCCATAAGGTTCTCATGATGACCTTCAACTTCCTAGCTAGATACCTAGAAACATCTATGAAATGTTGATGGGAAGAGGAAAACATATGCCATATAACCCACACCCTAGAGCCAAATTGGTGTCTTAATGGTTTAATTCATATAATTTGATGTTGAGTGTTTCAATGGTGATAAAGAAAGGGATGAAGTGGGAAATGATTCAAACAAAAGTTTCTTGCCATATTACCCTTAACCAGTAGACCACGTCAATAACTATGAAATGGGAAGAAAGTTTGCAATGCATATACCTGGTCCTGGAGAAAGTTCAGTAACAATCCTTATAGAGTTGTGTTTTGTTCTCAAGAAGCGGGTGAATGGTAATCCACAACGGCTTCCTGGTGTAGTACCTACAAATGATAGTTGATGGTGTCCTCCTAGCATTTCAACTGAAGCATGCTTGCCTTTAAGTAGTACACATCGACCACCAAGAACTCCATGTTGGCTTCCATAGCCAACAGGAAGGAGTTGTCCCTTCATTTTGTCAACATGCTAGTATTGACTTTCTTTCCCCTTGTTGTCTCTCCTATTTTTGAGTAAGACTGCTTAGGTTCTCACATTACCAAAACTTTGAGAAAAGGGTGTATCTAGAGTCTTGTCCACCCCCAACTTATATAGGAGTGGATGGGATATAGTTTACACAAACCTAGGGGATACGAAAGGCCAGATCTCATGGCTTGATGGTTGTTATGTGTGCCTAGTCAATTGACTGGTCATTCCAGTTGACTGACTGGCATATGGTCAGAGTGTAATGACATTGTCTTTTAATGCAATGATTAATGCATATCATTAATCATTTGGCCTAGTCAAAACTAGCCACTTCACATCTGGTCGGTTGATTGGACATTCTAGTCAATTGACTGGCACACCAGCCGATCGAGTGGATGTTTGAGTTGGTCGAATCACAACCAGTGTTGCTTAATTTAATTACCAAGACACTTTTATTAATTAATTTAAATCTTATCCATGAGTAAACTCATATTCCAAGTGCATCCTGTAAATGTGATTGTATATGACCCAAGTTGTGTTGACAGTGAATGTCTATAACCAGATTATGACATCACAAACAATTAGAGATATCTAGAAACATGTCATTGTTACCCAAGTAATTGGAAAGTTATTGAACAACTTCAACCTACATCTATGATCACTGTTATAGTCATCGTATAGTTCCTTTATCATTGATATCCAAACTAAATGTGAGGCATGGAATCAAAAAGTTATAGAACAACTTTAACCTACATCTATGGTCAGTGTTATAGTGATCATATAGTTCCTTTATCACCGATATCTAGACTGAATGTGAGGCATGGAATCAGGATCCTCTTAATACTCAATATTGTTTCTTGAACTATAATAGAATAATGAGATGCATGTAATCTCACATATCACATATTGACTCACATGATCATGGCCATTTGTTTCTTAGTCTCACTTATCAAGTGTCTAAGATACATCTTTGGTAGGAGGGACAAATCCCATCTACATCACTAATAGTCAATCCCCATGTGTCACGATGTGCCCCAACATCAACTTTATAGCAACCTTTATTCAAGGTCATGTTGGATGGTATCAAAGTCCATCAATCGTCATGTGACGAGTGTAGTGACTTCAGGACTAAGAACCACAATCACCACTATCACTTTGAGAGTTGGTTTTGATTGCCATCCTATAGTTCCATGTTTCACTCTCATGATGGTTATGTCCAGTACATTATTCTCTAATAGGTACCTTTTTTTTCCTCGATATCCAGTATATGACTGATGAGAGTCTATCATTAGTCAATGCACATTATAATCTTATGTATTATTGTTGTCAATTTGCTTCCACAATAATAACCAACTAGGGACAGAACAAGAATGTATGTACTCCTATTATACATATGATCTCATTGTTCAGGTCCTAAATGTAAAGACATATGTCATCGAGTAATATCATTCTTTAGAAAACTATCATGTAATACCATTTTCTCATATCTGAACAAGAAGAATAGATAGAATTTCCTTTATGATTATAAAATCAATTACATTATTCCACATTATAATCATCGTGTGACTAGCTCTCTCGGCATACAAACCAATAGACTCCTACTTGCACTTATAGAAAATCATCCACGAATCTTATCCCAAGTGATCTAACATCACCACTGTGCTTTTATTTTGAAAGTGCTTTTGTCAATGAGTCTGCAATATTGCTTTCAATTAACACTATGCAAATATTCACATCTCCTCTATGTATGATCTCTTGTATGAGACGGAAGCACCAAAGTCTATGCATGTAATGTTGATACGATCTAAGTTCTGTAGCTTGTGCAATAGATACATTGTTGTCACAATACAACTTTACTGTATTGTTAATGCTTGGAACCACTCCAAGTTCACTGATGAACTTCTTGATCCAAACAGCTTCCTTTTTTGTGCTTGAGGTCACAATGTACTCAAATTCCACTGTAAATCAGCAATGTCTCTTGCTTGGAACTTTTCCAACTCACATCTTTGTTCTTAAGGCAAAAAACAAATCTAGATTGTGATTGGGAATCATCTTTGTCAATTTGGAAGCTTCCATCAATGTAACCCTTTGCATTCAACTCTTCCTCACCACCATAAACAAGGAATTAATCTTTAGTTCTTCTTATGTACTTAAGGATACTCTTTATAGTAGTCTATGGCCTTCACATGGATCTGACTGATACCTACTCATCATGCTCGAATAGTATGAGACATCGGTACGAGTGAACAAAATTGCATACATGACAGATCCAATTGTAGATGCATATTCAATCTTACTCATGTGTTCCCGTACTTCACTAGAACTGGGAAACTAGGCTCTAGAGAGGCTAATTCCATGGGACAGGGGTGAATTCCCTCTCTTTGAATCCTTCATGCTAAAACTTTTCAGCACCTTGTCAATGTATGTACTCTAACTTAGGCCAAGAA
The DNA here is from genome assembly GCA_963693085.1 of Alisma plantago-aquatica. NCBI lineage: Eukaryota > Viridiplantae > Streptophyta > Magnoliopsida > Alismatales > Alismataceae > Alisma > Alisma plantago-aquatica. Next base: position 811,721,426 of record OY856411.1, read on the forward strand.
GCTTTCTAGATCTATCCCCATAGATCTTTATTCCTAAGATATAGGATGGATCACCTAAATCCTTCATAGAGAAGGTACTTCCTAGATAGTTCTTTACCATTTGAAGGGTAGGGATGTCATTCCCCATAAATAGTATGTCATCTACATACCATATATGGAATACAACTATGCTCTTATGAACCTTCTTGTATACACAAGGTTCATCTTAATTTTTAATAAAGACAAACTTTTTGACTACCTTGTCAAGCTGAAGATTCCATCTCTGAGATGCTTGCTTTAATCCATAGATTCACCTTTGTAGCTTACAAACTTTATTTGTGTTTTTTGATTTATAAAACCTTTAGGTTGTGTCATTTACCCATCCTCAAGAAGATTTCTATTAAGTAAAGAGGTTTTCACATCCATATGCCAAATCTCATAGTCATAATAAGTTGCAACAGAAAGCATGATCCTGACAGATTTAACCACAAAAACTAGTCAAAAAGGTTTTATCATTCAACACCTTGAACTTGTCTGAAACCCTTTGCAAGCAATCTGCCCTTATAGGTTTATACATTACCATCCATGTCGATCTTCTTCTTGAAGACCCACTTGTACCCTATGGGATTTACCCCTTTGAGTGGATCCACCAAGGTCCATACCTTGTTGGTGTACATGGAGTTCATCATAGACCTAATGGCCTCAAGCCATTTTATAGACTCTGGTCGCTCAATAGTTTCTAGGTAGGTTGTTGGCTCATCATCTATGACAAACTCATTGTCTTCTTGAGTCACAAGATATCCAAATCTTTCAGGCTCAAGGTGTGTCCTACTAGATCTATGAGGTTTTTGTATTACATGAGGAACTGGAGATTCTACAATAGTTTGTGTCTCTCATGGTTCCTTATTGTACCTCTATAGGTTCAATGTTTTCTTGTTGGTTTCAAACTTCTTCGAGTTCTACTTTTTTTCCACCGATTACTTTGCAAATAAATTCCTTTTCTAGGAAAACAACATCCCTAACAACAACTATTTTATTGTTAGATGGGTTATAAAGTAGTATCCCTTGGTTTCCCTGGGATGTCCAATGAAATAACATTCTTTGATTTGGGTCTATGATTTTACAGAAATTGTTTTCTCACATAAGTTTTACATCCCCAAATTCTCATAAAAGACATATTGGGATGCTTCCCAGTCCATATCTCATGTGGTGTCTTTTGAACTGATTTTGAAGGTACACAATTCAGTGTATACATGGCGTTTTGTAGAGCATGTCCCCGAAAAGGAAGTCATAAGATTGGAAAATCTCATTATTGAATCCACCATGTCTAACATGGAATTATTCCTTCTTTCTGATATACCATTATGTTGTGGTGTACCAGGTGGAGTCCATTGTGGTACAATACTACAGTCTCGAGAAAAGACCTCAAACTCATGGCTTAAGTATCCTCCACCTCGATCAGACTGGAGTTCTTTAATACTTTTACCAAGTTGGTTCTGTACTTCATTCATGAAATTCTTGAATCTTTTGAGGGCTTTTGACTTGTGTTTCATCAAGTACACATGGTCATACCTACTGAAGTCATCAATAAAGGTAATGCAACATTGGTAACTACCTCTAGCATTTGTTCTAAAAGGGACACATACATCAATATGTACAAGTCATGATAGATCACTTGCTCTCTCACTGTTACCACCAAAAGGTTCTTTTGTAATATTGCCCAACAAACAAGACTCGCATATCATTATTGATTCAAAACCAAAAGAGCTTAGAAAACCATCTTTATGGAGTCTAGAAATGTAGTTCTCACTTACGTGCCCTAGACTACTATGCCAAAGGTATGTTTTTTTATTATTTGAGTTTTAACTTTTTGTATATACTTTATACATGATTGTCTCTATATATATCAAGTAGAGACCATAGGACATTGGGGAAGTGCCATAAAATATCTCATCTCTATTAAAAGAACATTGACCATTCCTCATAAGAAATTCAATTTCATTCTTGTCCAAACAAGATACATATATGATATTCCTATTGATGGCATGTGCATAATAGAATTTCTCTATCCCTATTACAAGCCCATTAGGTAATGATAACTCATAGGGTCCAACAAACTCATAGGTTCCAAATCAACTGACAGCAACTCTTGATCCATTGGAAACACATAGTTCAACCTCACCTTTCTTTAAAGGTGTTCTTCTCTTCAGATCCTGCACATTTGAGAAAATGTGAGATCCACATTTGATATCCGATACTCAAAATGTAGAAGTGGAAAATTAATATCAATAAAGTATATACCTGAAGTAGAGATCTCAATACTTGATTCATCTTCCTAAGTTTCTTTAAGTCAAAAGGACATATTCCTTTTGCAATTACCCTTCTCCTTATCTTGAGCACAAAAGACTTAGACTTCAGCTTAGCCTCAGAACTTTTCTTAGCCTTGCCTTTACCCTTTGACTCCCCTTTTTTGATCACCATCACAGATTTTTCCTTCTTATTTTGTGCTTCGACATTTTATTAGCATGCCAAGCAATTTAGACAGTGGTTTTGTTAAGGTACTTAAGTAATAGCTCTCAATAAACTGGCTATATGATTAAGGAAACAATTGTAGAATCATATCCATGGCCAACCCTTAGATAAAAGGAAATCCTATTCTTTCTATTTGTTCCACATTCCCAATAATATTGAGCACAAGGGGCTCTACTAGATCATTTTACACTCAAAGAGCGCCTTGAAGACATTGTACATTTCTTGCTTTGCATGATGCTAATTCATGTTCTTAAGATCTTTTTACCATCTCAAGAACATCCATATTTTCATGTTTCTTATAAACTCATAGTTCATACATCATAGAATAAGGTTGTTAATATCGATCATTGGCATGCTTCTAATAAGAATCCACCTTAGCCCAGGGCACTCTAGGAGAGGGTTCCTATGGCATTAGTCTATCTAGGATATAGAGCTTATACTCATGAGTGAGAATAGTTCTCAAAGTCTTGAACCAATTATGGAAGTTGGTCTTGTTCATATTTTCCTTCTTAAGGATTGATCACAATGCATTATTGTTTTTCATTTAATTATATAAAGAAAATTTGCATTTGTCAATATACTTTGATTTGATTTGAAAATATTGACCTTTGATTTGAAAATATTGATGATATTAATTAGGTATTTAAATAAATTATGGTACCCACTATTTTGTTCAAATAAATAACCCTCTTTATTGACTCACAAGCATTATAGTGTACAATTTTTTCGTGGGCCAAGATCTATATTTTATCAAGTCATGAGTCAGGTTTGGTTGATCACCCACATCACAAATATTTAGGTAAGAAAGTTTTGTTGATTGTATAAAATGCAACTCTTGAATAGATGGTATGAAAAAATCCTTGCCATATCCATCTGTATGCTTCTAGGCACTTAATCTTATTAATGTCACCTAGTTAAGCCTAACCTAAAAGCTAACATGATAAACTATGTACCATGCTTTATTAGATTCTACATATCTATCATCACACTTCCACGAGATGGACAGTGTACCATACTTTGGCGTAATTTATACTTGGTTGATCAAGATTTTTATGTGTGTTGCTTATGGAAAACATCTAAGACTTAATATTATTGAGGTATTTTATTTATAAATACATATACATATCCAATCACAACATTCTTATAATATGTATCATATACATACTATATCTACAAACAAAACATGCAATCATAATTATTGGAGCGATGGTTATGGCCATACTAATGCAATTCCTTGGAGCCACAAAGAAATATTGTCCACCTAAGGTCATACATTACATGTATCAATATGTACTAGAAAATCTAGTATTGGGAACAAGTTGATCGGTTGATTGGACCCATCAGTTGAGTGGTTGGACCGCCTATCATTCGATTTTTCTTTATCAGTTGGTCAATTGGCTCCTGGATCAAACGGTTGTTTGGACTCCTCCAGTTGGTTGTTTGGGACTCCAATTTATCAATTGGTTCTTCCAATCTATTGCTTCTTCGGTCCTCTAGTCGAACTATTTGAATCCCAGTTGATCGACTCGCCTGGTACAATACACCTTCATTTTTCTGAAATAGAAATTACAACTAATCCTCTTAATGTAGTACAACTTTGTAAAGGAGAATTAATCAAGTTACATTTGAGGAGAGTAAAGGGAGGAAAGCATTAAATTACATAATGAGAAAAAGAGAGAGGCTTGTTGTGCAAACTGAATTTAGAAGAGGTAGAAAACAAACCCCACAACTAATCCAAGGGGTTTGACCATAACCATGCATACATCCACCATCAAAACAATTTTAGGGCAACGCATATATGTATAGAATATATATATATATGCAACATATATATACATATATATATATATATGCGATCTATGGGACATTCCCTAGTGTATGTGGTATTTAATCATATATGCACATTAATTATTTAAAAATTTGCATCACATGTAACAAAATAAATGATAAAACTAATATTGGTCATATCGATCAAATCCCAAAACATAGTAAATTGAAATGGATCTAATACCACTGTAGGAAAAAAGGGTGAAAAATATGGTGGCGGAAGCAAAAATTTCTTTCCATATTCCCCATAACCAGTCAATCATGTCAATAACTATGAAATGCGAAAGAAGGTTGCAAGGCATATACCCGATCCTAGCACAAATCCAACAACAATCCTTGTAGAGTTGTGCTTCATTCTTAAGCAGCACATGAACAAAAGTCAATGAGGACAACTTGGTGTGGCTCTACAAAAGATAGTTGACAATGACCTCCTAGAGTGTCAACAAAAGCCTTCATGCCTCTAAGTAGTCCAAGTGGGTTTACATTGTGTTTCTAGAGCCAATGGGGAGGAGTTGTCCCTTTTTTTGTCAATATGCTATTGTGAACTTCCTTTCCCCTTGTTGTATCTCCCTTTTTTGGGTAAGGTTGCTCAGGATCTCACGTTACCACAACTGTGAGAAAAGGTGTATCTAGAGCATTGGCCACCCCCTTCTTATATAGGAGTGGATGGACTAGGGTTTTCACAAACCCAGGGGATACGGAAGGCCAAATCTCATGGATTAGCAACTTATGTGTGTGCCCAGTCAATCGACTGGTCATTCTAGACGATCAACTGGCATGCGGTCAGTAGTGTAATGACATTGACTTCCAATGTGATGATTAATGCATATCATTACTCATTTGACCTAGTCAAAACTGGTCGTTTAGTACCCATTCGATTGACTGGATATCCTAGTATGTCAACTCACAACCACTGTTGCTTAATTAAATTACCTAAACACTTTTCGTAACCAAGTTAAATCTTATCTATGAGTAAACTCCTATTCCAAGTTCATCCTATGTGTGTGACCCTATATGTCTCAAGTTATGTTGGCAATGAATGTCCATAACTAGATTATGACATCATAAACAATGAGTGGTCTCTAGAAACACTTCATTACTACCCAAGAAATTGGAAAGTTGGATAACAACTTCAACCTACATTTGTGAAAAGTGTTACACTGATTGTATAGTTCCTTTATCATTGATACCCATATTGAATTTAAGGCATGGAACCATCATCCTCTTAATATTCGATCTTTGTTTCTTGAACTAGAGAAAACTGATGAGATAAATGTGAGCTCATATATCACGTATTGATTCACATTAGCATGACCATACATTTTTCAATTTCGCTTATCAAGTGGCCATGATATCATCTTTGGTAGGAGGGACAAATCTCGTCTACATCACTCACAATCAATACCCATGTGTTACCACTTAGCCGAGTACCAAATTTATGGCAACCCTTATTAAATGTCATGTTGGATGGTGTCAAAGTTCATCTAACAACATGTGATGTGTGTAGTGACTTTAGGTCTAAGACCACAATCACCAATATCACTTTGAGAGTTGATTCTGAATACCATTCTATAGTTCCATGTATCACTCTCAAGGTGGGTCTTTCTGGTACATTGTTCTCTAATAAGTACATATATTTTTTACTCGACATCCAATATCATGACTAATGAGACTCTCAGTCAATGCACATTCTAGTATATCTGTAACATCCCTGACCTGGGTTATGAACTAACCCTAGGTGTTTTGCCTAAATGTGTAATTAAATCCTTGTGATTAACTTTGGGCATGTAATTAAGTTCCTCAGAAATATATATTTCAATTTTGCTCCTTTATTTATATAAAGTTGTAGCATTGTTTTGTAATGCAGAGACCTATGTGCAAATTACCCAGTTAAGGGATTAACTTGCAAATTGCACATGTTGAGATGTTCCTCTGATGTTGAGACATCATGAGGATGTTTATGATGAAGTTTGAGGGATTTCCCAAGCTTGAGCACCAAGGTGCAGCTGTGGAAGCAACCCCTGTACTTGAAAACCCTAAATTGGTGTAAAGTGCAATTTACCCAATTTGAGGGGTGCAACTTGTAAAATACATCATCTAAAATATCTTTTATGACTCTTGGCATCATTTAAAAGAGAAATGATGAAAAGGACACTTCATTTGAATAATCATATAATAAGGAACACCTTTGTGATTGAATAATCAAGGTGTATGTATAATAGCCCTTTTATGTGTATGCTTTTGTGATGGGTTAATCCTCTTTGCCTTCAATTCTTGACCTTAGAAGGAGTTTGCCCTTAGAAATAAGATGTGGGGACGTGCAAAGAAGAAAGGAAGGACTTAGATGAGAAATGAGGAAAGCATATGTTCTTATGTTGAAATTTCACCTAAGTATATATACTACCTTCCCCACTTAGCAAGGGAACAATCCTCTTCTTTTCATTTCTTTTCCCCTTGCTCAAAACCGACTAAGGCTAAGCTCTGGAGCAGAGAAGGACGAACAAGGGTCCTAGGTAAGTTTGGATCATCCCTTTTGCTTGAATTCATGGAGGAAACTCATTTTCAAGGTTGAATTCATGGCTAGCTCACCTAGCTTTATCTTTCTAGCCATTCCTTTTCAACTTTCCTTGGAGAATACACCTTGGCCGACCTGTGGAGCTCAAAGACGCCATTAAAGGCTTGGAGCGTGAAAGTTTGGAGCTCAAGGAACAATCTTTAGGCGGGTTTTATAACTCTAAACCTTATGCTTTGATTATACATCTCTCTCTTTGCATTTAGTTGCTAGTTCTTCTTCTTCCCTATCTTCCCTTGCATCCTTGCAAGAAAATCCGTGAGGAACTACTACTGTTCTCGAGCTAGAAGATGAGGGCGTTATTTCCTATGCTTATCCACGAACTTCTACTTTATGAAACGACCTTGAACCTTTGGCCAAACAGGTTCATACTCGTTTAGAGTCCAAACGGGTTCACCAAGGTCGGTTTGCCCAAACGGGTTCCAACCCGTTTGAGGGCGTTGACCAAGCGACGAACGTTTGGGGTTCCTGTTAATAATTATGTAGGCTAATCACCCACCAAGTATGAGGGATTAACTCCAAAGGAATCGTGAAATATAGACTAACCAATTAGCAAATCTAATTGAATTAAGTCCTGATTTTCAACCTGTTTAATTGGACCTTTTTGGGCAAACGGGTTCCAACCCATTTGAAGGAGTTGACCAAGCATTGACCGTTTGGTATTACTGTTCCTAATGATATTGGTTAATGACTCACCACATTTGATGGATTAATTCCAAACGAGTCATGAGTTGAAGGCCAATCAACTAAGCAATCGATTTGAATTAAGTGCTGATTCACCAAATTGAATAACTTGAACTTTTGCCCAAACGGGTCCCAACCCATTTGAGGGCGTTGACCAAGCATTGACCGTTTGGGATTACTGTTCATAATATATTGAATTTCATTTATACCAAGAATCATCATCTAATTCCTAACCAATTAAGAGTTGAAGGTACTTTAATACCCTAACCCTAATCGGGTCAAAATTACTGATTTAAAGAATAGATTGTGTTGAGTTTTGGGTTGAAGGACCCAAACGGGTTCCAAACCATTTGGGGGTCCTCCCAAACGATCCCACACTCGTTTAGTGACACTCCATGATCGTTTGGAGGTCTAAGGTTAAAGGAATTGGATGAATTGAGGGCCCAATCACAAGATATTGATAATTGATGAAAAGTGCTGATTTGTAATATAATTAGGGTTCAACCCTTATCAAATCAACTTAGTTTTTGGTCAAACTTTAGCCAAACGGTCTCAAGACCGTTTGGAGTTCATAAAAATGATCTCTAGACCGTTTGGGACAAGTTTGGGCCCAATTGGAGTTCAATTGATGGGTTCAACCTAGTTTTGATTCACATTGATGAAAATTGATAAGTAGCCGATTGGAAACCCTAATTGAATTAGATTTAACCCTAATTGGCTTGCAATTGAAGATCAAATTGGTGACCAATTGATTGAGGCTCATCCTATTGGACTCAATTTGTAAGTGGTTAATATGGCTTGAGCCAATTGAACGTTTCAACATAAGAAATCCTTTCATTAATGACCTTTGTATCAACTTTCATGTCCATGCGGTTTGGACCCTTTTGGGTGCACACCCGTTTGGGCCCAAATGAGTACACACCCGTTTAGACTCAAATGAGTGCACACTCGTTTGAACCCAAACAACCTCACACTCATTTCATCCAAACAACCTCACACTCGTTTCATCCAAACAACCTCACACTCGTTTCATCCAAACGACCTCACACTCGTTTCATCCAAACGGGTCCACACTCGTTTGGACTCAAATGGGTTCACACCCGTTTGGAGGTCAAGAGTGTACACACTCGTTTGGAGGCCAAGTGGGTCCATACCCGTTTAAGGAACAAATGAGTTGAAGGTTGAAGGTTCAACCCTAACCCAATTGAAGAATTTCAAGGATGATTATACTTAACCACTTGAAGGCCTAAATGGTTCAATGATGATCTCATTTAATCCATAATGGTAACCTAAGTCATTAAAGGAACTAAGTGACTAATGATGTGAACCATGATGATGATCAATGGGCAATTTACCAAAATTCCCTTGAAAGGTTCAAATTGAGTGAAACCTTGTTCTAATCAAACCCTAATCACTCAATAGTGGTGATTTGGGTTATGTTAATCAAAGTGGACTTAACCTAATCTGATCTAGAGTGGTGTTATCACCATCTACTAGTATGAGGAGAGAGAAAGTATCATAAGAGAGAGAAAGTATCCTTTTATGATGGAAACTCAAGTAAAGTACCTTCAATATACATGAATGTGCATAATTAGGGTATGATCCACCTATGTGAGATCATGTAAACCCTAATTATGATAGATGATGAATCTTAACCTAATCTGAGAGCATCATTGATGGTGTTCCTCATACATGATGATGTTATGAGTTCATTTTACCATAATGTGAATAATAAACCCTAATTCTAGGGTGATGGCATGTAATGTGAATAATAAACCCTAATTCTAGGGTGATGGCATGTAATATGAATAGTAAACCCTAATTGATGAGAATCAGGGAACTTAGCTCTTATGGCAAGAGTGGAAAGTATAATTCTTGATTTGAATTGCTTTTATCAGTTGAATTAACCTTGCAAGTTCTGATATAAAGATGATCATATCAAGGTATGGATGATGATACTATATTCATTGAAAGCATGTTGTTAGCTTTATGAATAGTAAAATATCTTGATGCCTTGTCAATGGCAACCTATGAATTAAATGGGCTGTGAGAGCCATAAATACCATCAAGGTCATGCTTTAGAGATGACTTGTGATGAATGTATTGAGAAATGATGATTGATGAGAGTTAGGCTTGTTACATTTAGTATTCTCCTTTCATAGCTGTTATGCTAATCTTATTGTTTGAAGAACAATGTATGATGTTAAAAGAATACTGAATGTACCTAACTAATCAAGTGTAATGTAGAGCCCTGATCATAGATCCATCATTGTCAGAGATCAAATGATGGTGAAACAGGTTTTCCTAAGGGAACTCCTGGATCACATACTTTTGAGTATGTGGGGTATATGGATGTGTAGAACCTTACATCCTAGTGTAGGTGTTTGATGTAGATGTGTAATCCGTCAATCCTTCACTACAATCCCATACCGTATCAGTGGATGGTAAACACGAAACCTCCTGATGATGAAGAAAGCACAGATATCCGTATCAGTGGAAGATAAACATGAAATCTCTTGATGACGAAGAGGGTACAAAACGCCACTGTAACTCTAAAATAGCGAAGGACCAGATTACCCTGGTAAGCTATTATAGTAGAGACACGAGATGTCCTACAAGTAATCCTCTTACTGACTGAGGAAGGTGAAGGTCATGAGAATCTGGCTCTTTCGATGACCTAGTATGATACCGAGGCACTTAGCAGTGATTGGTTGGAGTATGAGTGGTAAACCTCATCTCCACAGGGCATAAAAGTAATGTTTGAAAAACATAATCCACAGCGTAGTATACCTGTTAGAGATAACTACGAGTTGATTGATTGATGTTACACTGTATAGTGCAAATGTCTTCATGTTTCATAACTGTTGAACTCATGCTTACTATCAAATCTGATATTGAATACTTTGAAGCTTTTACTGCTTAAGTTATTCTTTGAGGTGCTATAATAAAGCTTCTGGCGGAGAGTTATAACTCTCGCTGGGACAATTATGTAAAATTGTCTCACCCCGTAGACTTCAACTTTTTAGGTGGACGTCGAGGACGGAGGAACATGTCTACAGGTGACCAGTCCCAGTAGCAGCAGCACCAGGAGCAGCAGTAAAATCTCAGGTGGAGATTTAGCCTGCCATGTGGTGTAGTTAGAGTCAGTCCTATGTGTACTCTGTACTCTCAGGTCTTGGAGTCTTTTGGTCTGAGATTTTGGTTATGAGTTCTTGAGATTTTGTATCATGTTGTATATAATTACTCAAGAAGTAATTATCTGAGATGTAAATAGTTTATCTCCTTTTATGAAGGAAGTTTTATGGTTTCAATGCTTTATCTCAAAAAGTTTTAATTTCCGCTGATTTTTGGTATTCCGCTGCTAATCGAATCGCTTCTGCTAAGTTTAAATCGTGTTTATATCGTGGTTTGGAGATCAGAGCCCACAATATCTATTATTTTTGTCTATCACAATAATGTTTGACTAGGGACATAACAAGAATGTATGTACTCTTATCATTCATTTGATCTCATTGTTTAGGTACTAAACTTGAAGACATATGTGATCAAGTAATATCATTTTTAGACATCTATCGTATTATATCATTATTTCATAACTGATCAAACCAGAATAGATGGAATTACCTTTATTATTATCAAATCAATTACATTATGCCACGTTATAATCATCATATGACTGACTCTCTGGGCATACATACCAACAGTTGGATACCTAGAAAATCCATGTAACATTCATGGGAAGAGGAAAACATATTCCATATAACCCACTCATAGAGCCAACATTGATGTCTCAATGCTTGATTTCCTATAATATTGAGACCTTCATTGGTGATGAAGAGATGGATGGAGTGGGGAAGGATAAGGGCTAGGTATGTTATATGGATCACTATTCTAAGACTTATCTTACCCTTACCACTCTAGGGTTCTTTTTGGAGCTCATCTACTCTATGGAACAATTGCACAATGGTGAGAAAACTTCCTCAATGTCTACCCTATTCAAGGCCCAACTCTTACATGAAAAGAGTTCATGGAAAGTTTCCAAAACCATTATGTGTTATAAGGTATGGTGTTAAAGAAAGAAGATGAATTCTTGAGGTTGGGACAATTGGTTGACATGTCACTCACTCAATGTGCCTTGAAGTCTCAGTCCTACAAAAATATTGATATGGATATATGGGGATCGAAATGATGAGAAGTTCATCTAAGTACTCAAGGATGATCCGAGCGTCATCTATTTAGACGTGAAATCGTTACCATCCAGACATCTTTAAATGGTACATTCGCAATAGAGGACCAACCTAGTTGTATGTGGAATAAGAAATTAGCCCTAGCAGTGCACCACAACAAAAACCATGTTGATAGGAGGAAGTCACCTGAGGTAGAAACTCTAAGAGAACCTAGTATTAGACTTGCAAGTGATCTCATAAAGGGACATGCATGTTTGGCAAGAAAGTATTCTACTACTATGAGAGCATAACACATCAAAATGGACTACCTTAAACTCCAGAATAAGGACAAGATGAATCAAAAGCCAAAAACAAAAGGATAGGATATGACCTTTACAATCAATGTGGATGCAGAATTGGATGATCAAGCAAAGGGGTAAGCTATGTTTATCATACCTTTGTCTTGTCCAGATAAATTTGGCATAGAAATCATATCTCGATATATGAAGGAAGATTAACCTTTTTGGAAAAAATTGAGGTGGTAGATTAATGTAAAATAGAAATCAGGAAAATGTAAAATGGGTAGTAACATGAACATTTTTATAAGGTCGGTAGTATTGTAACATGACTAGAATCCTACATGGAACAAGCCAATTAAATAAAATCCCTTTGTGAATTTCTCACTACATAAAATCTATTTTTTGATCTTGCTGCAAATAACCCTATCTATATGAATCCTCTTTTCTTCAATAGTTATTAAATATCTCAAAATGAAATAAAATGTAAATACAGTGGTTTCATTCTCTCTCCCTGATTTCTTAACAAAGGAATGGCCTTAAACCTCAAGATTAATTAAAAGTGTTGACAACAAAAACCTAAATAGGAAACCACCTCTCTCCTATCACCCTTATGCTTTCACAGTGAATTAATCACTCAAAACCCTCATAAAGGAATCTAACTTATGAGATATACCGACCGTCTAATTGGGAACAAATAAATACATCCAATCCTCCTCCATTACATAATAAGATCAAAGCCGAAACAATGAAAATCTTGCATAACCACCTACCTTAAGTACATATCTCTTTCTTCCCTACTCCAAAATGGAAGTAGATGTCTTGTAACAAACATTTTCACACCTTTGATTAATAAAATCATGAAACAAAAATACTTGAATAAATAATTCATAAAATTGTCAACATATAATTATCTAATAATTATTTGATATAACTCGTAATAGAAAGTATTCATTTATGTTTGGTTAAAAGATAGCCAACACGGAATCTAACCTAGGATAACTAACTACAAACCCTAGTTAGGCACTAGGCTAGTTTTGAGATTCGTACCTTATTTGACCTTCAAACCAATATAAGAAAAAGATACATAACTTATATACCTAAAAGAATAAATAACATAATCCATACATATCCTCAAACTTTAGAGTGAAAATATATATTATACATGTCACAAACTATTTTTTATTTTCTTTTAATTTTTGGGCCTATACATGATTCATTTGATGGGTAATCCAGTGACAAGAGAGTCATCTCCAATGTCGCACTCTTCTCATATGCTGAGAAGGAAACATAACACGTTATTTCTACTTGTGTTCTCGATCAACAATCACCTCATTTATATTTGTTCCCATCTTCATTTCCCCCGAAACTTTATAAGTTAAATGAACCTTCACTCACCCTCTTTAATGCCCTGTCTCAAAAGCACCTGTGTCTCATGGATAATTCTTCACCTGAGAGATTTGTAAGGATATCCCCGCTAAGTTCCATACCTATATAACATTACGACAAAGCACCCTCAACCCTCACAAGTACCTTCCTCATCCCTTAAGTGCACTTTGTGGCCCTTGATCCACAACCACAAACCCCTCCACTTCTTACCACCTCAATTTGTTCTAGCACACTGAATAATTTTTATAGTCAATTTAATTTTATGTTTAATCAAATGGAGTTGGAGGGTTTCTTTCAATATCATCAAAGTCAAAAGAGACCGCTACGTTGTCTTTAAGTTTTCAACAACTTACATGGTGCAATTATTAACCCATTTCCCCTAAAAAAGGCATTTACCTATTTACTTGCATTGTAAGCCATCATAGAATATCACATATCAATTACCCATCTCTATGCGACTCTAGGGTCACCAAATTAAAACAAATAGTTTATTACTATTTCCTACTTTTAACCCAAAGTTCCATAATACCTCTCACATGAAAGGTTACGATCAATGACTAGACACCAACAAATTGTTTGCCAAAATTAAGTTCAAATTCGTTTGACATTTTAGATTTTTTTTGAAAGACATTGAAATGGCCCGACCAATAGTCTGGTTTGGGCGGTTCAAGCTATCAAAACCGTGGTTCCGTTGTTTTAATCACCAAAAAAAAAATTGATTAGTTTATAAACTTTTCCAATCATTGTAATGACACCCTGAGGGAGGAGTCCGACCTCACAAACACACGAAGAAGAATGTTATTTTTCACCCGGCAGATTAAAGCTAGCGTACGAGCAGATTTACCAGTTGAACAACCGACAAGTGCAAAGATTTGTTTTGGGATTCAGGCTTCCTTTTGGCACGTTAACTCAGCCTTCTAAGATATTATATTAGACCACAAGGATACAAGCCTTCTGAAAGTCGGGTGATTCCCTCCGACGGAGACGTCATTATAATTTGCCTATATTCAATAAATGTTTTTATGGATATTTTAAGGTCAAATTCTCAAAAGTGGCGGTCTTAATCGCTTGTCAGCGGCTCTGATGCTAAAGTTGACATTGCTCGCGTTATTATCTTTGTAGTGAAGTTATGTTTGGTCAGCTTGGGCTGAACGTTTGCATTTGTTATTATACTAACTCAGAAACTTCATTTCTACTGCTGTAAGCTGTAATACATGTGTTATAATAACGTTGTCCAAGTCCTCGATATTGTACAATTATGGTCCTCGTCATACTCCCCTGTCTATCATCATTTTGTAACCAAAAGTAACGCTAGCATACATTATCCTGCGAGTTACGCTTCACTTTCTTGATTACTTATTCAAAGCTGTAATACATGTGTAGCATCCGGGTTCCACCGATCTGCGGATCTAAAGTGGAATCATGCGGTATCCCGTTTCTGTTTGATGAAATGGGTCAGACGGTGTCATTTCAGGCTAAAGTGACCGGGTCCTCTTTTATTAGTTGCAAAGATGATTACAGTATGTGGTATGACATGCAGAAGCTGGAATGAACTCGCTTTCCATCCTCTTTACCTTGAAATTAAAGATGAGGTATGCCCATTCCAACTGTAAACTTAGTTCCTGAAAGGTCTTTTGCAGCATATAATAAAATCTGATTTTAACAAAAACGACAGTAAGTTCAGACTTGGTTTATTTCCCTGAAATTGAGTGTACAAAAGGAATGAATGATTGGTCATATAAACAGTCATCTATTTGTTAGGAGTTAGTTGAGTTTTCTTAGTAGCCTCATTGTTGATAGTTCCATTTTTCTGCTGACTTCCTTTCTCCCATGCAATTGCAACATGGTCCTCGACCCTTCGGAGATTGCTTTATATTTGTTATATGGAGCTCAGTAATTATGCCAAAAAGATTTAGTTGAATTTATGCATTCTCTGGTCAATTTGTCATCTCTATGCTCCCGTCCTCTTAGACTTCTCTGATCTGGTATATTCTGGCTCCATCCTTATTAGCTACCTATTTCATCCTCTTTTTATTGAATCCCATACCCACGATGCTGCTCCTCTATCTCATTGATGGCTTGCTCCATCTTGCTATTGCAATTGTTTGGTCCATGGCATACCAGGCATCGACATCTCCACTCAGTGGAAACCTCACCGATCACCTTGCTCTCCTTTCTTTCAAATCCTTCATAACTGAAGACCCTTATGGAGCATTGGATGAATGGAACGACACCACCAATTTTTGCCAATGGCCAGGCATCATTTGCGGCAATCCTCGGCGGCACCAGGATAGAGTCATTTCACTAGATTTGCCAGCCTTGAATCTTTCTGGACTTATATCTCCTTCTCTTGCCAACCTCACCTACCTTAGAAGGCTCCACATACCTGGAAACCGCCTTAAAGGGAGAATCCCTCCTGAACTAGGAGGCATAACAAAATTGCAGTATCTTAACCTTAGCATGAATTTTCTTGAAGGTGAGATTCCATCCAGCTTGTGCAAGTGCTTAGAGTTGAAAACAATCAGTTTAAAGAGCAATATGCTAGGGGGGAGCATCCCTCCCAATATCAGTTTGTGTTCTAGCCTTCAGATTCTTGGCCTTGGCAACAATAAGCTTGTTGGAATCATCCCCATGGAGCTCGGCTTCCTCTCAAATCTTACTCAGTTACATCTCTATAACAACTACTTGGAAGGAAACATCCCTGCAGAGCTTGGCTTACTATCAAAACTCAGAATTATAGATCTCAAGTTTAATCATCTCTCTGGGAGGATTCCCTCGTCAATGGGCAATCTCTCTTCTTTGGTGGAACTTTCCTTGCAAAGCAACGAATTGAGTGGAAGCATCCCTTCTGAGTTAGGTAGGTTGTCAAAACTCACTCTGCTTCATCTTCGTTCCAACCTTCTTTCTGGACAGATTCCGTCATCCCTTGGCAACCTTTCTTCACTGGAACAGTTTCGTTTACTGAATAACAGCTTAACTGGAAGTATTCCTACTGATCTGGGCCGGTTGACAAATTTAAGGGTTATGGATATATCATTCAATCAAATTTCAGGAGATATTCCCACAACTGTCTGCAACTTTTCGTATCTGTATTCTTTTCATGTGGGCTGCAACAACCTATCAGGTGTTCTTCCATTCAATTTTGGTTCATACCTTCCTGTTCTCGAATTCTTGTATTTGTATGAAAACCAGCTTCATGGATCCATCCCGCTCTCCCTCACCAATGCTTCCATGTTGAAGGTACTTCAGCTTAGCAACAATCGTTTCAGTGGGCAGGTGCCTTCTAATCTTGGGGCATTAGCAACTTTGTCTGTATTAAATCTTGATGGAAACAAGCTGATGGCCAAAGAAGATAGTGACTGGAACTTCTTCACCTCTTTGAATAATTGCAGCTTATTGTTAGAGATTGATTTATCAGTTAATATGTTTAGGGGAGAAATACCTACATCGCTTGTTAATTTATCTACAACATTACAATATTTTCAACTACAAAACAACAGCATTTCTGGAAAGATATTATTGGGAATTGAAAACCTTAGGAACCTAGTACATTTCTCAATTGATAACAACCTGTTTGACGGAGTTCTACCAAGCAATATAGGAAAACTTTCCGAACTAGTTTACTTCTCTGTTTCCAATAACAGCATGTCAGGGGAAATTCCTTATTCCCTTGGGGAACTCACTGGGTTGAACGAGCTTTATTTAGATCAAAATAAATTTACTGGTGAAATTCCAGATAGTTTGGGAAACTTAAATCACTTGGTGCAGTTGGATTTATCACATAACAACCTTAGTGGAGCTATACCTGGGAAAGTGATTGGCCTTTCATCTTTGTCTGGTTACTTGAACATTTCGAACAACTTTTTAGTTGGTTCGGTACCTAATGAAGTAGAAAGATTAATTAATCTCAAGGCACTTGATGTATCAGACAATCAACTGTCCGGTACAATCCCTGATGGTTTACGTGGTTGCGAGGTTTTAGAATATCTTGATATGAGTAGTAACTCATTTCAAGGAACCATCTCACATGCTTTGAACAGTTTAAGAGGGCTTCAGCTGTTGAATCTTTCCCACAACCATTTATGTGGTCCAATCCCGTATTTCCTCGAAAATTTTCCTCTAATGCAGCGTCTTGATCTCTCATTCAATGACTTTGAAGGGCAAGTGCCTGAAAGTGGGGCTTTTAGTAATGCCAGTCTCGTGTCAGTTGTTGGCAATGAAAAATTATGCGGAGGAATACCTGAATTGCACCTACAGTCTTGCAGAGTCAGACGCCTCAGACGTGGGAATTTTGTGTTGACAATTAGCCTAGTTATTGCTTCATCTGTTTTGATCAGCATTATCATGTTGTTTTTCCTATACAAGCGCCTCATGAAAAAGAAATCTCAGAATGATTTGAGAACAGTTTCGTTGAAACAACAGTATCTTGATATCACTTATAATGAGTTATTTAAAGCAACAGATGGGTTCTCTTCTGCAAATATAATTGGGATTGGCAGTTTCGGTTCTGTATACAAGGGCATTTTGGACATGGAAGAAAAGGTTTTTGTAGCAGTCAAGGTTCTGCACTGTCTTCGACGTGGTGCTGAATCAAGTTTCAAAGCTGAATGCAAGATATTGAGAAATATTCGTCACCGTAATCTCTTGAGGGTCTTAACATCATGTTCATCAATTGACTCCAGTGGGAATGATTTTATGGCATTAGTTTTTGAGTACATGCACAATGGAAGTCTCGACAGTTGGCTTCACTCAAATCCAGACGATCAATCAAAGCCTAGAAATCTAATTCTCAGCCAACGAATCAGTATAGCATTTGATGTGGCTTTAGCTCTGGATTACCTTCACACTCAAGGTCATGTACCAATTGTTCATTGTGACTTGAAGCCAAGCAACATTCTTCTCAATGAGAACATGACCGCTTGTGTAGGAGACTTTGGGTTAGCAAGATTTCTTTCAGTAAATTTTGGTACCATATCAGAATCAACTACCACATCTGTTGGAATAAAAGGAACTATTGGATATATTCCACCTGGTCAGGTTTCAATTTCTTACTTGTGTGATATCTTTCATCTGGTTAGACATTACAAACTGATGTATTTTTTTATTTGAAAAAAGTACTGCCATTTTAAATATTCGTATTGTCGAAAGGTCTTACTTTGTGAGTTAAAATCTTATTGTCACCTAACCCTTGTTCAACCAATCCTCATAATTGGATTCGAGAAGAAAAGCAAACTTACACAACAACAAATAATTGGCTATTCCCGTTCTTAATAATGGCACATGAAAAATTACCATGTTTATTATTTCTCTAGGTGGAAGGAAAACCTATAACATAACCTCACAAAGGTTAGGTGCATTTGGTTTGAGTTTTTGAGCAGATGACATGGATAATCCCCAAATTTGCTTTTATGTAGGGAAACTCTGATGTTGTTGTCCTCTGAATTTTTTTGCTATGAAGCCTGCCTAATCCCTTGATTCTTGTTTCTACCGACATTTAGCAATGTAGAAGAGAAGGTTTAACCCCTTTGCATGACCACCTTATGTAAGGGTCATCCTATACAGTCGAAAGAAGGAACAACATGCCTCTTCCCTTTTGTTGTCCCTATTATGAACATAAAACAGGGCCCTTCACCTCCTGTATTTCCTTGTATTGTACGATAGTGGGTGTTTCCATTCAAGTTACTGAGAAAATGATATTGCTTGACTTATTGCCACAGTTTTTGGCTTTTATCAGCTGCGAAGCTGCTGTTAATAAGTTGATAATTTTCCTTCGATTGAGTTAATTAATCTAGTGGAACAAATGGATTTTGTACTTGTTATGCTTAAAGATCCATACCTTGCCAATGAAGATTACTATTAAAAGAAGTCTGGAGTTTCCTTTTTCTGAATTCACTTATTATTATATACCCTTCTAGTAATCTCTCATCTCTGACATTTTTTATTTTGCATTGACAGAGTATGGAATGGGTAGTCCTGTATCTATTGAAGGCGATGTATTTAGCTATGGAATCACCATTCTTGAGATGTTAACTGGAAAGAGACCTACGGATGAAACTTTTAATGGAGAACTGAACATCCGCACATATGTGGAGCAAAAGTATCCTGAGAGACTCATGGAGATTATAGACCCGAAGCTGCATCTGGAGGATTTCACTGGTACAAATGAAGTCCAGGAGCGATGCTTGATCAATTTCATTGGGATTGGCTTAGCATGTTCAAAGGTTTCTGCACGTGAAAGGATGGGCATGAAAGATGTTTTAAATCAGTTACATTCCATCAGGGACTTGCAGAGTAGATCATAAGCTTATCTTAAGAATGCAAATGACATATTACACTGACATTAGTCGCGTCGTCTTGTCATTGTTGGTGTTTCTATGTGCGCCTGAACTGCTTTATTTTTCATCTGGGAATTCCAGGCCTTGCCTGCATGTATATTTTTACTGTTTCTTTATGGTAACTGTTTCCAGGCGTTCTCACAGGGAATCGGAACCCAGAATTCTAAAGTACACAATTCAGACCGAAACTTATATATGTATTGGTGGACATGTGAATTCCTACTATCGTTAGTTACGTGGGACAAGCTTATTACACTCTACAATCTAGTTGTGTAATTACGTGTTTATACTATGATGACACGATGATTATTAAAGACAAAAATAATGTATTAGCTCATTCCTAATTTATATCTTTATCTCTATGGTGAAATATACCATAAATGATGCTGATAACATGTATGGTTTTTTATATTTCTTCTGAGGAACTTAATAGCACCAAAATGACTTAATTTTACCAAAACAATATGTTTTGTTAAAATTATGAGTTTTTTAACATTATTAACCCCTAGAAAATAGCTGATCATAAGAAGCCTAGTTTGACAAATATTTATTTTTATTTAGTAATATATTTCAGGAAGAACAAAAACTTGACTTATGGGTTTTTCCCCTTATTCCTAATATTTCCAAGTAGCCTGTTAATTCTTGCCACTTATCCCTTTTCTTATAGCTAATACATGAAGCAAATTTAATTGATTGTCCAAGAGGCAGTTTACGTCTGGGAGAGCGTAAAGCAACCTGACATGTAATATGTGTGACCCAACAAACTATGAAGTTGGTATTACATGATGGGAGAACGCTTTACATTCTGTTTGCACTACAACTTACTAATTCTTTTGTAAGCCAAATGTTGACATGAGTATTCGGATGTGCCAAAAGAAAAGAAAGCATTCGTTAACTTCAACTTCCATTATGCCCATGCATTAGTACTTGCCAATTTTTTGGAGTCCTACTTGAGTAGACTATGTTCCAGTTACATTGTGAATATCTCCGGCTATATCATCCAATTGTTCAAAAGTAGCAAGTGTACTATGTGCAAGAGAAATGTTTTGTTCCTGTCAGAGTGTATCCATCATGCATGTGGGGCATTGAAGCCATGGTCCATCGAAAGATGGTTGTTTCAGACAATGTTTGGCAAACTGGTCTACTAGGAGGTATTTCTTTGGGCAGTCCGTGTGTGATGTCACATACTCCGTTGTTGTGCTAAAATCGCATATTATCATGCATGGTTTAGTATTATGTGTTCGGACATAAGATGCATTGTTGATCAAAGCATAAAGTTCTCCACTTAGAGGGTCCAAGCCTGGAAATCATCTAGTGTTTACAACAACCCAATTACCCCAATGATCTTTGATCACAAATCTTGTAGATTGAATG
Organism: Alisma plantago-aquatica; assembly: GCA_963693085.1. Lineage (NCBI taxonomy): Eukaryota > Viridiplantae > Streptophyta > Magnoliopsida > Alismatales > Alismataceae > Alisma > Alisma plantago-aquatica. The sequence continues at coordinate 811,742,580 of OY856411.1, forward strand.
TTTCTTCTTGGTTCAGTTGCAATATCCACATTTATAGCTAAAACATGCAAAGGCGGTAGTTGCCAATTTGGCTTAGCTGTGATTGCTCTGTGACTAGTGCTTGTCGATGGTTTAGCTAATGCCTTGTTTATAGATGTCGTTTCAGCTCTGCATAATGTTATCGAATGATGTAAGGATCAGTTGTTTTGGTTGAACACCAGATCATTGTTGTTCTTCTACCCCAACTAACATATTGTAGCAATTAGCGAACGAAGATTGTCATCCAACAACAAATATCAGTTCATTTAGTAGTGCTTGACGTAAAAATATCATTAGCTTCTTGAGGTAGGATGTTCTACCATATCGGTTTCATAAACATGTCGTCTCTAGTGGCATGTAGCACCATCTCAGATGCTTCATTGCATCTTAGATAGAGGTCATTTTTCAACATTTTTTTAGTCATTCACATGTGGTTGGCATGGGTATGCCATGATGAATGAGCCAGAGATGTGTCTTCCTTTCACAGGAAGGTGTGCACCTCAGATTTGAGCATAAGCTCTGATATTAGTAGTGTATGTGTTGTTTGTGATAGATTCGTAGGTGCAACTTGTTGAAAATGATCCATCCTTGGTCCCCTTCCATGTGAGAGTATCATCCCCATATGATAGCTTGGGTATGGGCATTTGCAAGAATGTGTTTATGGTTTTGAATGAGAACCATTTAATGGGGAAAAATATACATCAAAACAAGCATACTTTTACTACATACATCTTGCCATGAAAACAGATTATGATAAAAAAAATGGAAGATTAAATGCCCTACCAAGTTCCTTATCCTCATTTGGCTCATTGGACACAACTCATATGTGAAATTAGAATCAACATGGAATATATAGGACCAACCATCCATCTCATGTGTAGAAACTCCCAAGAATCTCCTGAACACCTCTTCTACACATGTGAGAATGTCAATAACATCTAGAAAGTTTAATTTCACATACATCAAATATTAAAGAGATCTATTTAGAGATTATGCATCACAACAAATGCACTTTCCACTATCCAAATCACTTATAGAGAAACAAATATATGGTGCGCTTCTGCTAATGGTGTTACACACTACTCAATTGGAATATGGATAGATGCAACCCCGTAAACAGACACACACAGTGGATAATGATGCATGAGTTTTTCATTGTTTTCACAAGCATATTTTCATTGATTTTATGTATTGTTTTGTCATTTATCTGATTAATAATGCATTAGATACTATCAATGGCCTGTGATATTCAGATACATCAAATTATCTTATTTTTAATGTTTAAGATGACTTAATATTTACCCCGAGTACTTATCCACGTTCTTGTGTATTTTTAGGTACATTGGAGCTACACAGAGTCAATAATACCTACACAATAAGTCGGTGGTACCGACTTCACATCAGTATTTGCTCAAAAAGATTGTCACAGACTCGATATTACCGACACTCCAAGTCAGTAGTAATGATATAACGTCAGGGAAAGAATGAATCATAAGAAGTCGATGCTACCGAGTTCACAAACTCAGTACTAGAGAGATTACGTCAGGCTGATAAGGATTGGGCGACTTGAAGACTCAGTGTTATCGAGATAAGTCGACAGTACCGACATTGGCAAGAGTCGTGGCTACCCTAGAAACTTGGTACTACTGCCTGCCAAGTCGATACTACCGAGTCTGCCCATTTTGGCAAATATGAAGATAGCAATCTAATCTAACAGTGGATGTTATTTCAGATTGTAAGTGAGTCCTATGACCCAAGGGGAGTTCGGCCATTCAATAGAGAGAAGGTGTATTTCATTACACAACATCGGAGAGAGAGAGAGAGAGAGAAGATAATAAAGGAACTGAAAGTTTCATCTGAGACTATCTAAGCACCTCCGGAAGGCAAATCGGCAGTTGGAAGACAGCCGATTGCACTCACGACGTAGGGGATCATCCGGATTAGCTATTCATCAGGGGTTACTTCATTTATCTAATATTTCCCACATTTTTCTCTTTGTCTACCATGTATTTGTCAATGAAAACTATGTCGGACTAATCCCGTTGATTTCTTAGGACCCGGGAGTAGCCCGGATATGCATTGTACTTGATTTCCATGCATTTATATCATCTTTATCCTTATTTTCTGGATATAAATCTATGAAGATGCATTGTTCTGTTTATACTTGATCAATATAGATAGATTTTTAAACTCTTAATCATTTGGGAGAGAGGTTAAGGGTTGGAAAGCATAGATTTACCCATTTATTGCACCCCTTGGAAAAGGCGGAGAATAAATGAGAGGAGAACCCTAGAGTTAAATCATAAAGAACCTAATTAATAAACTAATTTCTATGGAAATAGTATTTGTATTAGAATATATAGTGAACTTTGCTGCGGGAGTGGTCGTTCTGACTACAAGCTCTTTATCCGGGGATAAGAGTAATAGATATTGGTGTATATAATGAAATATAAAGTTATCTATGGCGAAGCCATAATCCTAAGAAATTCCCTAAAATTGAGTAATTTAAGTGTTAAGTCTGTTTCATTTTGTTTTTATTGTATTCAATCAAACTCACTCATTCACACCGGCCAAGTTGATTAGACTATAGTTAGTAGTCTCTGGAGAATGTTTTCATGTGTTCGACTCGAGCCTCAAAAAAGCCTATATTACTTCAATAACGCTCACTTGTGTATAACGTACGGTAAACACGTGTCAAGTTTTTGGCACCTTTGTCGGGGAATCGACAACATCCATCATTACAAGTGATGTGGTCGGCCACTCTAGGCTGACCCTTTTTTCATTTATTTTATTTCACTTGGAGCTGATATATAAAATTATTATTACCTCTATCTCCGCTACTGCACGCTGACAATTAGTTTTCCACTTTCAGGCATTAGTGTATGGTGCAGACTCGATCCCACAAATATGGAGAGCCATCTTCGTTGGGGTTTGGGCAAGCAGAACTCTAGCATTGAGAGAGAGAAGATTTATGATCAGTGGATAGATTCAACTGAAATTCACCACTGACACCTCCTCCTGAGAGACCTACAACACTAGAAGAACCAGAGATAGCAAAAATGGAGGGAGAAGAAGAACAGACAATATGGGTGAGGATCAGAGCCTCTGCCACAACAGCTCAAAAAGGGTCAATCAAAAGGCAAGCCATCAATGTGGGCAGCTACAAGATTGACACAGGGTTGATCTTATTGATTAAATCCCAAGATTTACATGGCCATAGTTCTAAAGACCTGATGGTGTACATTAGTAACTTTTTGGAGAACTACAATATGGTCAAGATCGAAATAGTACCGACAACTGTGATATATTTGAAGCTTTTCCGTCATCATTGGCAGACAATGCAAAGTCATGGTTTTATAACCTTGATGATGAATGCATTGAAACATGGGATCAAATGATTGACGCCTTCTTTGAGCGTTATTTTCCTCCACATAAGACTAATGACTTGGTAAAGAAGATCCACAATTTCAGACAACAAGTTGATGAATCTTATTCTGAAGCATGGGAAAGGTTCTAGAGTATGCTGCAGAAAGTACCTCATCATGGAAGCTATCTTCTGGGACAAGCAAAGATATTCTATTACAACATGCATAAGGGAGAAAGTACTACACTTGATAGTGCGGGAGTAGGGTTCTTCCTCAACAACAAACATGCCCACTGTCATGAGATATTGAAGAATATGTCTAAAAATCAATCATGGGGAGATGAGAGAGAACTTCCGGCAACCGTCAAAAGTGTAGGTGAGTCCAAGGTTACCTCTACATTAAATGAGAAATTGGACTTGATAGCTAAAAAGCTATGTGCCAACAATGGATCACCTTCAAAAGAAGAAGAAGAGGAAGAGTGTAAATTTATGCACCAACAACAGCAATATCGGGGAAACTATTATGCTTGGAGGAAGGATCCTAAGTTTTCATAGAAGAATCCTAACAATATTCAATAAGACCCATCAAAGGAACAAAAACCAAAGCCACAATAGTTTGGTGGCCATGCACAATATCAATAGGAACAAAAGAAGATTGACCGTATCGAAGAAATGCCTAGAAAGTTGGTCAGTCAAAATGAAGTGTTGATAGGACAAACACAAAGAGAACTCCAGAACCAAGGGGTGAGGATCCTTAGTATAGAAACACAAATTTCTCAAATAGAAATGGATGTAGGTACATTGAAGCAGCCAAACCAACAATGGTTCCCAACTAATACCAACGTGCCTTTTGGAAATCAACACGTCAAGGCAGTCCTACTACACAGTGGTAAGACACTGTTGAATAAGACATCAACAACCACATATGTAGGTGACGCTAAAACAACAACAACTTAGACTGTGACAGTACATGCGACTGAACCGGATGGTATGGAAAAGGAGAAAACATCTAAAGAGCACAATGATGAGGTAGAAGATACTAGATCAAAACCATATGTCCCGCCACACTAGAGAACACATGTACCCTTTCCAAACAACTTGAAGGCAACCAAAATAGACTGACAGTTCCAGAAATTTTTAAAAGGCTTTAAAAATCTATTTGTAAATATTCTACTTATCGATGCAATTGAGTAGATACCTTCATATGGAAAGTTCTTTAAATACATCATCAATAAGAAGAGACGGATACCTGAGGCTGAGGTTGTAGTGTTAAAGGAGCAGGTGAGCGCTTTTATTCTAGGAATGCTACCTCTAAAAAGACAAGACCTGGTTGTTTTAACATCGCATGCTACATATGAAGACTAAGTTTGGTGAGGCCCTATGTGACTCAGGGGCCAGTATCAACCTCATGCCTTTGTAAACCTTTAAGAAGCTAGGGCTTAAGGAGATAAGAAAAATTACTATGACTGTTGAATTGGCTGACAACTTTGTGGTCAGGTCAAATGGAATATGTGAAGATGTCTGTGAGAACCCATTACACTAAACAAGATTACTCAAATCATAAAACATAATCAATCACTAATTAATCACATACCCAAAAATATGGGTAAATTAAAACCAATTTTTACATCAACACCCACTCAGAAACATTTGCATAAGAGCCTAACATCTTTCTTATATCATACTATGCCCATAATTTGATACAAATTGTTATATCACCTTAGCCACAACATATCTACACAGGAGAACAATATTTGGATATGCCACACAAATAAGCATCAATATGATAACAAAAGTCTGATTTGTTTAAAACACCACATACAGACTTTTCCTGCCCAGACCTGAGAGTACAGGGACGACTCTAGGACACACTAGGCATCCAATGAACTTTCTCAAAGATTCACCATTATAGCTCCTCTTTACTGCCACATGTTTGTTTTCACTTCTGATTACCTAAAAAATGTGGTGAACCACAAGGGTGAGACCCATGTCCCAGCAAGAGATATAGCCTCCAACAATGATTATTGATTACAATATTTTTAAGTAATAAAATAGTTAAGCAGTTTAATCAGATATAACAAATAATCTCAGCAGCATTGATGATTAACAAAATACATAAAGGAGCAGATAATAACTATCATCATTAGCCATACTATCATCCTTTATCTTGTTGATAATATAAGCAATTCAGTAGCATATGCATATCTAGCATCATGAGCAAGTCTTGTAACATAGAATCTCTATCATTAGGAATAAGTCTAGCTACATAAGCATAGCTAACAATATTAGCATGTCTAATAGGTTGAACATATCAACATCATAAAAAGAGCTAACAACATAAGCATAATTATCTGGATACGCATGATTAGCAATATATGCATCTCTATTTAAAAACGCATGGCTAGCATGCTAAACATAACTAACAACATGAGATAGCTAGCGTCATGATTATAATCAGCCATAGCAGTATAGTTATCAACATAATCATGGCTACTGTATGTATGCATCTACAATCTTAAGAATATCCACAACATAAGTATATCTACTGTCTTTTAATTTAACTAAGCATCATATTTATGTATAGAGAACAAACAAGGGTTATCATCCAATGTGAAATGTTGTGTTTAACCCTAAACAAATATGCTACACGGCTGTATTGCATCTTTTATTATGCCCTGGGGAATTTGAATCGTACCATTCAAAGTCCAACCGATCCCTGCGAAGGGCTATTCGGTTCCGTACAATATCTAGGAGTGTCGGTATCCTAAGATCTCTTCCTCTCAGTTAGTACGAGTAAAAAGGCAGTGACATATCAGTCAAAGCTGCCACCACAACAACATATAGTCAAGCTGCTAACCACTAATCTGCCCTTGGTACAGGTCATGGCACTAGAAACTAGGGTATACAAACTCAATCATTGAGGTACAACCGCAGTTGTCCTCTAATCACATCATGTTATAATCACTGAGACACGAACATAGTCATTCTCAATGAAATCAGATGTATGAGGCATGACCATAGCCAACCTTCACAATTTGCATTGTGGATGACAAGGATATATCCTCAACCTGCCACCCCCACATACTCAATAGTATGCGCTCCGAGTTTCCCTTAGGAATACTCATTTCACCATCCAATAGGTTCTGACACTGAAGATGGTTCTACGGCACAAGGCACTACATTATTAGAGTTGCACTTGATTAGTTATGCCAATTGGGTGAATTAAGGTTGCATCAAACAAGTGGACATACAAACCCTAATTCACTTCTAGCAAGCATATAAATATCAAAACTTGAAAAGATATAAAACGTATGAAACATAATATCTCATCTCATCATCACATGGTATTATTCACTTGCCATTCATGAGACTACACTAGTCATCATATTATCACAAGATATAAATTCTTTTCACAATATCATAGGTTATCAACCCTTATCAACACAAGAGTATTACACCTCATTCAGGTCTCAACCATGCCCAAAGGTCATTAAGACCGCCATACTATTCCCTTCAAAATCATCATTATCTTCCCATGCCTTAAAAAAGGCTCAACAACATCACTTACATATAATACACTAGATTAGCACAATGTTGCATTAATGAGCTAGGAGATATTCATATACAAGCATAGTAGTATTATATTAACATTAAGAACATTCCTTTATTACATCAACATGCAAGGAATCTAGTTATGATTAACACTCAACATATTCATAATGCACATGTTTAGCATAGGAAAGTATCAACCATGTGGCTATGATGACCACCAATTAACATATCAAGGTTATGATCATATTAAGGAGGTTATCCACCATCATTCCATCATATAAGAATGTTAAACTTGAATATTCATCATTATCTATTTGCATTAGAGTTAGGTTCAACATGATAAACTATATCAATGTTACTCATCAACACTTATACCCAAACCCTAACTCATGGCATCCCCATTGGATCATGGATGCATAAGGTGAAGCATCACCATCACATTCCATACCATTCTCAACTATGAACCCACACATAAATCAAGGTTAACCATCAGGTTATAGCATACTAGGGACTCAAAAATAATAACAAATACTCCACGATTGTATTAGTCATTCAAGGACTATTCATACCCAATTAACATCATTTAGTTATATTAAAGTTGGGTATAATAAGCTATACCTTATTGGGGTTACATATCAACATAATATGGTTATCATCCCTTCCATTCATATGAGTGAATAGGTAAAACTACCATATTAAGGGTAACCCTCCATTTGTTCCATCATCATTCAACCCATATCACCATACCACAATGCCACCTAGAACCATTGGATGTTTAAAAGGTAAGACCTTTAGTTGTTTACATAAGAAAACACCTTGGATAAAACACCTATGAAGTCCTTGATTTGTGCTCTATAAAGAGTCACCATCTAACCCTAGACATCCCTTTATTAACAACACAAAAAGTTCCACTGAGAGTAGGGTAAAACCCACAATCGATTGTTCAGTTAAAACAAGCCATCCAATATCAACAAGTAAGCTCCTTAAGTTGATCATATAAAGGAAACCATCTAAATCCCATTATCAGGACCAACATATTACATTATCCATCATTACACTTTATTGGAGGAATAAACATTAGATCTTGACCATTGGGTCAAGTTCATATATTAAAACCATCAATTACAATATAGGTTCGACCATTGCATCAAGATACCCAAGAAACCATTGGTCTAAGGCTTAATTGATGCTAACACTATATGATTAACTCACCATAGATTGTAGAGACCTGATTCACCATCATTATTGATCATTAAATAACTATAGGTTGTTAGATCAACACTATATTCATTAATCAACATCAAATATTAAGCTGATGTCATCATTGATTGATATCATCAGTAGGGTACTTAATGGTTGATCATTATACTTCTAATTGATCCAAAACCTGACCTAAGGGGGTGACCATAGGTTGTCACCATCATTTGACACCCTTGATCATGACCATCAGTTTTTATGAAGACAACACCATAGGGTTGTTGCAATGGTACCATCATCGGGTCATGGTTTATAGAAGAAATCAGCTTTAAACCCTAAAATTGACCATTGTTTGATAGGTACTTAGCACCATAGGTTGTCAAACCAACCTGATCCAAGTCATATTATACCTTAGGAATAACGTACACATGATCACAGGTTCATATATAACTAAAATCAGAACAGGGAAGATTATAAAAATCGAAAATCCAAGTCAAGCATAGCTTTTTGGTGCATGAATCATCCTTTTCAAGCAAGAACATGATCTACAAAGCTTATGGTAAGAAATAAATGTGGAGCAAGTTATAAAACTTGCCTATAATGAGAATATGAAACCCCACACAGAATAAATCTCGAGTAGGTGGGTAGAAAATCTAAAAATAAGCTATGAATTCATCCATCTAGCACCTTTCTTCATCAAATGAGCAAACCCTAAACATAAGGAGCAAAAAAGGTAGGGTTTTAGGACTTTAGAGCAATTTATACAATGGAAAACTAATGTTCCGGCCTGGAGAATGATAGGAGGAAGGATAACAAAGAAATAGATGGAGGAAAGAAGGGAATTCTTACACGTTTAGGTCAAGATCACTAGAAGGAAACTTTTTTAACCCTAAACTGAAGTCAATTTCAACCTTAGAGCCTTTCTCCAAGAAGATCCCCACTTTCTTCTTCTTTTGGCAGAAAAATTCACAGATGAACAGAGGTAGAACGGGTTTAGGAGAAGGAGGGAGGTGGTGGAGAGAAAATGGCTCGGTTTGGTGCTTGGGGATAAGTATATGACGCTTTAAGATAAAGAAAAAGAAAAAGTTGAAGTTCTAGTATCTATCCAAGTGTCCATGGCCTTAATTTATTAAGAATATACAAGAACACACACAAGCAGATCCCCCATAATGTGTATAGACCTACTTAGCTTTCCTTTTTCGAATTTTCCATCCAATCAAATAATTCATTAGTTGTTAGCTACTAAAGGTAGCTCATCCGTGAAGGGGGAAAACCCTAAAATACTCTTGGAGCAAACACCTTCAAACCAATGTTTAAATAGGGGACCCATGGCTCCAAAAGCTCAAGAATGATGACCGAATATACAAGGAACATAATGCAACTGATAAGTTACAAAGAAAACCTCTCAATTGGGTCAATTGCAAAAAAAGTACAAAATGTGCATAAAATTGCATAACTTGTTCAAACAGTGTCCAAATTGGAACAAATTTGAAACTTAAGCTTGTATTATGATTTCAAAGAATATCACAAGGTTATATTAGGGTTCTGAGTATTCAATTATGATAATTAATCTTGTTCAACTCATTAAGCAAATTTAGGGGCCTTACAACTATAAACCCCTAACAGAGATTTCGCCCCCAAAATCCAAAGTAAACAAAGAGGGGTACTTCCTTTTCACCTCATACTATTACCTTCACATGGTTACTTGAAAATCATGGTGATGTTACATCATTTATACATATATCCTCTTGGTCCAGCACAAAAACCCCCACCTAAGAAGACATTCTCAATATGGAATGTAGAAACTTGTTGTGTCATCTACAAAACTCTAGTAGTAACTTTCATTTTTGGGAATCGATTGTCATCTCAAACTATTCTATATGTTGTATCATGCATTACTCAGAGGCCACACTCACTGGATCTTACCAAACATAGAACATCATGTATTTATTATCATATGAAACTTTACAAGATTTCATCTCTATGCTCCTTTAATGGTTGTTGTAATCAACAAATCAATCAACCATGGAGGCACCCCCTAGTTTTCAAGAAATTATGAGGAATATCTTTTTAGAGGATTCTCCAATCATATCAATGGTAGACTAACCATCTATTAAGTTGAAGAATCATACACTTGTATATAACTGTTAACAAATATAACTTCCTAATTGACCTTGTTAGGGGTGGAGCAACGACATTGTCTTCATCTTATTAAGATTCACATAACATACTTAACAGAGGTATCATAAATCCTAGAGGATACTCTAGTCAAACACTAAGTCACTCTTGTTCATTTTGTCTCATAGCTATTGCTGCTTCGACAACCCTAAGGTTTTTGAAGAAATATTGATCATATTTTTTACCATATTTGAAATACTTTGACATGTCATCATTCAACATTTGATATAACTTGTATGACATGACCGGAACACTCTATTCCTCCTATTCATAAATTCTATTTGTGCATTAGTTAGTCTAAAGGACATAATTCTAAACTCATCATGGTCATGTGAATTATGTCATCCAATGTAAATCTTATGCATTGATATTTTATCATAGGTTTATCTTAAAGGAACACGGTATCACATATATATTGACCAACAAACCATCTATCCTTGATAGTGGTCTTTCCCAGCTATCACTGAACCATACACAACACTAGAATCACTTTTTTTTCTTCTTTCCAAACAACATTTAAAGGGACATCGTCAACTCTCTTTCTCTCTCTAAGGGAGAGAAACACTTGGAATGTTCATTTAATAAACATATCCAACCTTCACATATTTCTCATACTATTGATACATCTTGGATACTAAGATTCATTACCTTGGTATCCACCTCATGTTCTATAAGGAACTCACATACTTATCTCATCTACTTTTAACAACATAATCAAATCTCAAGACATATAAGAGGAGTCTTCCTAATTATTGAAAGGCTCAAAAGAAAACACATCACAAACATTATGATCTTAGAACCATAGTCTAAGCAACCTTATGCTATAATAAGCTGTCCACCCTCATGTTTGCAGTGAATCCACATGTACCAAGTGGTAATGATACACTTGAAAGTTGTGCCCTAGAAATGAAAGACACAAAGGTAAACACACTTCCCACATCATAGCAACTTTGTTCAAGGGTTACTAGAAAAAAGGTAACCAACTATATTTTCATTGTGCAGGTTACAACTTCTAATGCATCATTTTACCTTTTTCATTTCACGTTCCTTGTCATTAGTATAGGAATCATCATGACTAACATATCTCATTTCCTTGATGACTATTTATCTCCCTAGGTCATGTTCTCTTATTTTATTATGTTTTTCAACCACTTATCAATAGGTAAATCATCATATTCCACATTTTCTTCATTAAATAGGGATCATATCCCTTAATTTCATTCACATGCCATGTTGATTTTACATTAACACTTTCTTACACACATAGGTTGGTCTGGGATTAACTCAGGTTCTACCTTATTCCTTTTTCATTATTCCCATTCATCTTCTCATTTTGTACTTGTTATAGGAGTTCTCTCCATCTTGTGTGGATTTAATATTTTGATTCACTTTATAAGCATTGACTTATCTGTCTTTTACTTTAGTATCATCATGAATCACATCTTCAAGAACTCCTCTTTTTATAATTTCTATTCATATTTAGATACCATGGTGTTGTATCTTTGTCATATAGTTACCAAACATTCAAGTTTTTATAGATAACGATGTAATTCTCATCATCTTTAAGGTAGGATTGAGATATTCACACGATGATTTCTTATTCGTTATGCTCTTTAGATTGTCTCAAAATGACTACTTGATCAGAGTAATAAAAAAGATAACAATCTAAGAGTTCCATACTTACCTTTCTTCAATAATTGAATACCTGGCCAGGGCATCCAAGTACTGAGATTAGGCAGTATGCACCATGTTTTTGTGTCACGTTCCTAACTTAGACATCATCCTAGTCTTAAGTCCTAGTGTTCCTATAGACTCAATGAACCTAAAGCTCTGATACCAACCTGTGAGAACTCATTACACTAAACGAGATTACTCAAAACATAAAACATAATCAATCAATAATTTATCACATACCCAAAAATATGGATAAATTAAAACCGATTTCTACGTCAGCACCCGCTCAGAAACATTTGCATAAGAGCCTAACATCTTTCTTATATCATACTATGCCCAGAATTTGATAAAAATTGTTATATCACCTTAGTCACAACATATATACACAGGAGAACAATATTCATATATGCCACACAAACAAGCATTAATATGCTAACAAAAGTCTGATTTGTTTGAAACACCATATACAAACTTTTCCTGCCCGGACCTGAGAGTACAGAGATGACTCTAGGACACACTAGACATCCAATGAACTTTCTTGAAGATTCATTACTATAGCTCCTCTTTGATGACACATGTTTGTTTTTGTCACTTCTGATTACCTAAAAAAATGTGGCGAGCCACAAGGGTGAGACCCATGTCCAAGCAAGAGATATAACCTCCAACAACGATTATAGATTACAACATTTTTAAGTAATTAAATAGTTAAGTAGTTTAATCAGATATAACAAATAAGATCAGCAATACTGATGATTAACAAAATACATAAAGGAGAAAATAATAACTATCATCATTAGCCATACTATCATCCTTTATCTTGTTAACAATATAAGCAATTCAGTAGCATATGCATATCTAGCATCATGAGCAAATCTAGTAACATAGAATCTCTATCATTAGGAATAAGTCTAGCCACATAAGCATAGCTAACAACATTAGCATGTCTAATAGGTTGAACATATCAACATCATAAAAAGAGCTAACAACATAAGCATAATTATCTGGATAAGAATGATTAGCAATATATGCATCTCTAGTTACAAATGCATGGCTAGCATGATAAACATAACTAACAACATGAGATAGCTAGCATCATGATTATAATCAGCCATAGCATTATAGTTATCAACATAATCATGGGTTCTGTATGCATGCATCTACAATCTTAAGCATATCCACAACATAAGTATATCTACTATCTCTTAATTGCACTAAGCATCATATTTATGAAAAGATAACAAACAAGGGTTATCATCCAATGTGAAACGTTGTGTTTAATCCTAAAAAAATATGCTACACGGTTGTATTTTATTATTCCGTGGGGAATTTGAATCGTATCATTCAAAGTCCAACTGACCCCTATGAAGGGTGATTCGGTTCCCTACAAGATCTAGGAGTGTCGCTATCCTAAGATCTCTTCCCCTCGGTCAGTACGAATAAAAAGGTAGTGACATATCATTCAAAGCTGCCACCACAACGAGATATTGTCAAGCTTCTAACCACTAGTCCACCCTTGGTACAGGTCACGGAACTAGAAACCAGGGTATACAAACCCAATCGATGAGGTACAACCGCAGTTGTCCTCTAATCACATCATGTTATAATCACTGAGACACGACCGCAGTCATTCTCAATCAAATCAGATGTATGAGGCATGACCATAGCCAACCTTCACAATCTGCATTGTGGATGACAAGGATATATCCTCAACCTGCCACCCCTACATACTCAATAGCATGCGCTCCGAGTTTCCCATAGAAATACTCGTTTCACCATCCAGTAAGTTTGGACACTTAAGATGGTTCTACAGCACATGGCACTACATGATTAGAGTTGCACTTGATTAATTATGTCGATTGGGTGAATTAAGGATGCATCAAACAAGTGGACATACAAACCCTAATTCACTTCTAGAAAGCATATAAATATCAAAACTTGAAAAGATAAAAAACATATGAAACATAATTTCTCATCTCATCATCACATGGTACTATTCACTTGTCATTCATGAGACTACACTAGTCATCATACTATCACAAGATATAAATCTTTTTCACAATATCATAGGGTATCAACCCTTATCAAAAAACGAGGATTACACCTCATTCAAGGCTCAACCATGCCCAAATGTCATTAAGACCATCATACTATTCCCTGCAAAATCATCATTATCTTTCCATGCCTTAAAAAAAGGCTCAACAACATCACTTACATATAATACACTAGATCAACACAATGTTGCATTAATGAGCTAGGAGATATTCATAAACAAGCGTAGCAGGGTTATATTAACATTAAGAACATTCATTTATTACATCGTCATGCAAGGAATCTAGATATGATTAACACTCAACATATTCATAATGCACATGTTTAGCATAAGAAAATATCAACCATTGGCTATGATAACCACCAATTAACATATCAAGGTTATGATCATATTAAGGAGGTTATTACACCATCATTCTATAATATAAGAATGTTAAACATGAATACATATCATTATCTATTTTCATTATAGTTAGGTTCAACATGATAAATTATATCAATGTTATTAATCAACACTTATACCCAAATCCTAACTCATGGCATCCCCATTGGATCATGGATGCGTACGGTGAAGCGTCACCATCACATTCCATATCATTCTCAAGTATGAACCCACACATAATTCAAGGTGTAACCATCGTGTTATAGCATACTAGGGTTTAAAAAATAATAACAAAATATTACATGATTGTATTAGTCATTCAAGGACTATTCATACCCAATTAACATCATTTAGTTATATTAAAGCTAGGTATAACAAGATATACCTCATTAGGGTTACATATTAACACAATATGGTTATCATCCCTTCCATTCATATGAATGATGGGCAAGACTACCTTATTAATTGTAACCCTCCATTTGTTCCATCATCATTCAACCCATATCATCATACCACAATGTCACCCAGAACCATTGGATGTTCAAAAGGTAAGACATTTGGTTGTTTACATAAACAAACGACTTGGATAAACCACCTTTGAAGTCCTTGATTTGTTCTCTATAAAGAGTCACCATCTAACCCTAGACATCCCTTGATTAACAACACAAAAAGTTCCATTGAGAGTAGGGTAAAACCCACAATCGACTGTTTAGTTTAAACAAGCCATCCAATGTCAACAAGTAAGATCCTTAAGTTTATCATATAAAGGAAACCATCTAAATCCAATTATCAGGACCAAAATATTACACTATCCATCATTACACTTTATTTGAGGAATAAACATTAGATCTTGACCATTGGGTCAAGTTCATATATTAAAACCATCAATTACAGTATAGGTTCGACCATTGCATCAAGTGACCCAAGAAACCATTGGTCTAAGGATTAATTGATGCTAAAATGATATGAATAACTAACCATAGATTGTAGAGACCTGATCCACCATAATTATTGATCATTAAATCCCTATAGTTTGTTAGATCAATACAATATTCATTAATCAGCATCAAATATTATGCTGATGTCATCATTGATTGATATCATCAGTAGGGTACTTAATGGTTGATCATTATACTTCTAATTGATCCAAAACATGACCTAAGGGGGTGACCATAGGGTTTAACCATCATTTGACACCTTTGATCATGACCATCAGTTGTTATGAATGCAACAACATAGGGTTGTTGTAATGGTACCATCATCGGTTCATGGTTTATAGAAGAAATCAGCTTTAAACCCTAAAATTGACCATTGTTTGATAGGTGCTTAGCAGCATTGGTTGTCAAATAAACCTGATCCAAGTCATATTATACCTTAGTAATAATTTACACATGATCACAGGTTCATATATAACTGAAATCAGAACAGGGAAGATTATAAAAATTGAAATCCAAGTCAAGCATAGCTTTTTAGTGCATTGATCATCATTTTCAAGCAAGAACATGATCTACAAAGCTTATGGTAAGCAATAAACGTAGAGCAAGTTATAAAACTTGCCTATAATGAGAATATGAAACCCCACACAGAATAAATCTCGAGTAGGTAGGGTAGAAAATCCAAAAATAAGCTATGAATTCGTCCATCTAGCACCTTTCTTCATCAAATGAGCAAACCCTAAGCATAAGGAGCAAGAAAGGTAGGGTTTTAGGACTTTAGAGCAATTTCTACAATGTAACATCAAAGTTCCGACCTGGAGAAAGCTAGTAGGAAGGATAACAAAGAAATAGATGGAGGAAAGAAGGGAATTCTTACACTTTTAGGTCAATATCACTAGAAGGAAGCTTTTTCAACCCTAAAATGAAGTCAATTTCAACCTTAGAGCCTTTTTCCAAGAAGATCCCCACTTTCTTCTTCCTTGGGCAGAAAAATTCGCAGCTTAATAGAGGGAGAACGAGGCTGGGAGAAGGAGGGAGGTGGTGGAGAGAAAATGGCTCGTTTTGGTGCTTGGGGATAAGTATATGACACTTTAAGATAAAGAAAAAGAAAAAGTTGAAGTTCTAGTGTCTATCCAAGTGTCCATGGCCTTAATTTAGTATGAATATACAAGCACACACACAAGAAGATCCCACATAATGTGTATAGACCTGCTTAGCTTTACTTTGTCGAATTTTCCAGCCAATCAAATAATTCATTAGTTGATAGCTACTAAAGGTAGCTCATCCGTGAAGGGGGAAAACCCTAAAATACCCTTGCAGAAAACACCTTCAAACCAAGGTTTAAATAGGTTCCCCATGGCTAAAAAAGCTCAATAATGATGGTAGAATATCCAAGGAACATAATGCAAGTGATAAATTACAAAGAAAACCTCTCAATTGGGTAAATTGTAGAAAATTCCAAAAATGTGCATAAAATTGCAGAATTTGCTCAAATAGTGTCCAAATTGGACCAAATTTGAAACTTAAGCTTGCCTTATGATTTCAAAGAATATCACAAGGTTATATTAGGGTTCTAGGAATTCAATTATGATAATTAATCTTGTTCAACTCATTAAGAAAGTTTAGGGGCCTTAGAATGTCCTAGTGAAAGTGGATATGTTCGTTTTTCCTGTTGATTTCATGGTAATGGAAATGCAAGAGGATAAAGGTAACAAACTTTTGCTAGGTAGGCCATTCCAAGACATAAACGACATGATTTTGGAAATGGGAAGAGGGTGTCTGACCATGGATACTTATGATGACCGATTTGAAATAAAGATGCGTGAACACTCTAAAGAAAAGGGGGATATAGCACAGTGCAACATGTTGCAGCACATGGAGAGCAAGATTTCCTTGTGTTTGTTGAAGCCATTTCTTGATATGGATCACATGATGACCAAGGTGGAAAAATATACTCTAGTAGTTTTTTTTATGAAAATATACTCTAATAGTTGATATAATTAAAAACACCAAGATGATATCATTGAAAGAACAAATACCTCACCCAAATGATAGAGAAGAAGATTATGACCCAGCTACCATAGAGGTCACTACTGATTCACTGATGCACACATATCTACAATTACCTTTGGAAGCATTTCTTATGAATAGAGTAGATGGCAACACGTACAATCTCTCTCTAGAGGAGTGTGTATCGATGCTGAAGGCGGTACCCTATTATTACACAAGATATTTTGAAGACTTGGGACCACCTCCCCCTAAAATAGTTACATATCTGTTGCACCCTCCTGAGTTGGAATTGAAACCATTACTACCACATCTAAACTATGTCTTCCTGGCTGCAGAAGAAAATCTCCTTGTGATCATATCATCATCCCTAAGCGGTGAAGAAGAGGGGCAATTGCTTGCTATATTGAAGAACCACCGAGATGATTTTAGGTGGTCTATAGAGGACATCAAAGGAATCTCCCCAAGTTTGTGCCAACAAAAGATCTGACTGGAAGAAGGAGCTAAAGCAATAGTCCAACTTCAGCGGTGCCTCAACCCAATCATGACTAAGATAGTGAAGAAAGAAGTGGGCAAGCTTCTTTCAGCATGTATTATTTATGTAATTTCTGAATCTATGTGGGTTAGCCCAACTTAGGTAGTGCCTAAGAAAGGAGGGATCACTATCATGACTAATGTAGATAATGAATTGATTTCCACTTGGTTGGTAATGGGGTGGCCTGTTTGCATTGATTATCGTCATTTGAATGATGTCACTTTAAAAGATCATTTTTCACTACCTTTCATTAATCAGATTTTGGAACGACTCATTGGTCGTTCACACTTTTGTATCTCGACGGGTATTTTAGTTACAATCAGATTTCGATCAAGCCAAAGGATTAAGAGAAATCCACTTTCACATGCCCTTACGACACGTTTGTATATAGATGGATGCCATTCAGCCTTTCTAACGCCCCTGCTACCTTCCAACGATGTATGCTTGCCATTTTCTTTGATATGGTAGAGTGGTGCTTGGAGGTATTTATGGACAATTTTTCAGTGTATGGGAAGTCATTTAGTGATTTCCTATATAATTTGGATAAGGTTTTACAAAGGTGTGAGGACACTCATTAGTCTTAAATTGGGAGACGTACCATATGATGGTGAGTGAGGAAATAGTACTGGGGCACAAAGTGTCCAAAAAGGGTATGGAAGTAGACTTGGTTAAGATAGAAGTTATCTCCAAGCTACCTCCACTGACGTCGGTGAAAGGAGTAAGGAGCTTTCTATGACATGTTGGGTTTTAACGCCAGTTCATCAAAGATTTTTCCAAAATTGCTAAACCCTTGTCAGAACATTTAGAAAAATATGTTGAATTTTCCTTTGATGATTGATGTTTGAAAGCTTTTGAAGTATTAAAGGAAAATCTAAGTTATATGCCTATCGTGCAGGCTCCAGATTGGAGCCTACCATTTGAACTTATGTGCAACACATCAGACTATGTTGTAGGAGTTGTGTTTGGACAATACAAAGATATAGCTTCTACCGTCATATATTATGCGTCCAAAACTTTGAATGATGTGTAACTTAATTACACAACCATAGAAAAAGAACTCTAGGAAGTTTTGTTTGCATTTGAGAGATTCTACCAGTACCTAGTAGGGGCAAGGGTGATTGTTTGGGCTGACCATGCTGCCATCAAATACCTGTTGCAAAATAAATATGCAAAATCTAGATTGATTAGGTGGATTTTATTGTTACAAGAATTTGATATAGAAATCAATGACAAGGCGGGGGTGGAAAATGTGGTAGCAGGTCACCTATCTAGGCTGGAAAGAGTGCATGAAAAATATGTTGATATTCTCATTGTTGAGGATTTTTGAGATGAACAACTCTTTACTATAAAGGTTAAGGATCCATATTTTGTAGATATTGTTAACTATTTAGCCTACAAAGAGTATTGTGAAAATTGGGGGTATCAAGGAAAGAAGAATTTTTTTTTATTCATAGAGGTTTTATATTTGGGATGACCCCATTCTTCTAAAACAATGTCGGGATGGACTGTTGAGGAAGTGTGTACCTGAGTGTGAGGTAGAGAGCATTTTGGCACACTGCCATTCTTTGCCTATGGGAGGGCATCATGCTATCTCTAGGAAAGCATCCAAAGTGTTAGAGAGTGGATTTTATTGGCCAACTTTGTTTAAAGATACATATGATTTCGTTTGTCATTGTTATGCTTGTCAACATACAGGTAACGTTTCTAAGCAACATGAGATGCCATTGAATGTTTTTCAAGAGGTTGACGTTTTTAATCTTTGGGGCATCGATTTCATGGGTCCATTTGTGTTGTCTAATTTTAACCGTTATATTTTACTTACGTATGACTATGTACCTAAGTGGGTAGAAACAATTCCAACCTGCACCAATGGCGCTCAAGTGGTGTGTAGATTTGTGAAGGAAAACATTCTCTGTGGGTTTGGTGTTCTTTGACTAATCATTAGTGATGGTGGATCACATTTCACCAATAGGTAGTCCAGAGCCTTACTTAGAAAATATGGGGTGAAACATCGAGTGGGTACTCCTTATCACCCATAGAAACAAGGCCAAGTAGAGGTGTCCAATGGAGAAGTGAAAATGATCTTGGAAATGATAGTTTCCATCAATAGGACAAATTGGAGTTTCATGCCTGAATGACACTCTTTGGGCATATAGGATGACCTCTAAATCACCTGTAGGGATGACATCATTTAGGTTAGTTTACGATCGTGCTTGTCATTTACCAGTAGAGCTTGAGCATAAGGCAAAATGGGCATTGAAAAAGTTAAAGTATGGGTTGGATGAAGCAAGTAAGAAAAGACTCTTGGAGCAATATGAACTAGACGAGCTTAGGATGGATGCTTATGAAAATTCTAGGATTTATAAGGAAACGACAAAGAAGATTCATGATAGGCACATTGTGAATAGGGTGTTTCTTATAGGCCAAAAGGTTCTCCTTTTTAATTCTTGACTTAAGTTACATCTGGGCAAACGGAGGTTCAAGTGGAGTGGACCATTTGTGATTGAGCAAGTTTTTTGTAACATCTCAGGATTTGAGGCCTTGGATAACATGATCTTAAAAGGAATGATTGGACTACCCATATCACCAAGGTGCACCTCCTTTTCAGGGAGCCCATCACTAAAGAACTCCATAGTTAAGCGTGCTCGGCTTGGAGTAGTACTGGGATGGGTGACCAGTCGGGAAGTTGACCCCGGCTTGCGCATAAGTGTGGATAAAGCGCGCAGTTAAGGCTAGTGGTGGTCTGTGGGGCCAGTCGTCATTCCTAAAACTCTTCTAGAGCCTTGGGCAGTGGGCCCGGGCGTTACAAATGGTATCAGAGCCATAACCCCTCCAGTAGGTGGGGCCTACATGGACATGGCATGCCAGTCTTGAGCCATGCGGTCCAGGCAAGTTGGAAAGGGCTATCCGTAGAGACGAGATGGAGCCGCCCTTGCGCTGGTCGCCGTGGACGGGATCTGGGTGTCCATGGGCCATTGTGGGTCTGCACTGAAATGGGGTCAGATTATGAGACCATATAGTTGAGCCTTGACGAGGACGTCAAGAGTCTAAGTGGGGGAGATTGTAACATCTCAGGATTTGAGGCCTTGGATAACATGATCTTAAAAGGAATGATTGGACTACCCATATCACCAAGGTGCACCTCCTTTTCAGGGAGCCCATCACTAAAGAACTCCATAGTTAAGCGTGCTCGGCTTGGAGTAGTACTGGGATGGGTGACTAGTCGGGAAGTTGACCCCGGCTTGCGCATAAGTGTGGACAAAGCGCGCAGTTAAGGCTAGTGGTGGTCTGTGGGGCCAGTCGTCATTCCTAAAACTCTGCTAGAGCCTTGGGCAGTGGGCCCGGGCGTTACATTTTTCCCCATGGTGCAGTGAAGATTTTAGATGGGAATAGGTCATTCCTTGTTAATGGCCAAAGATTAAAGCACTACTATGGTGGGGAAGTGGAGCAGAGAATAGAAGAAGTACAACTTTTGGAGATCCCTTAGTATTTTGCTCTTAGGAACGTCTAGTCTAGGATGTTAAACAATGGAACTTGTTGGGAGGCAACCCAACCTTAATTTTTACCTTGACTCGTGTGTGAAGTGTGCAGAATTTCCTACAGGTCAGTGCTACCAAGTTCAAAGTCGCTAGTACTGAGATTACATCAGTGAGGCATCCGCACCAGAATGCCAGACTCAGTACTATCGACTCTCCCAGTCGGTACTACCGAGTCTCTAAAGATTTTTTATTATTAACTTATAAGCTCTCGGTGGTATCGACCCATAAGTTAATACCACCAATTTTTTGGCGCATCCAGAATCAGAATACCAGATGAAATATTCAAAAGTACCAAGCCAAAATTGCCAACTGGGTACTATTGACATTCTAGTCAGTAGTACTGACACATGACGTCAACAGTCCAGGACCGCTCATTTCAATAGCAGATGCAAGCTTCATTGCACGATCGATAGTAGAGATCTGTGGCTCAAGTTGGTACTACCAACTCAGACTCGGTACCACTGACTCCATGCCATCCACGCTCAAGACATCATCAAACATCATTCATTGATACAACTGACCCACAGATTTGTGCCTACAACTCAGTACTACCAAGACAAGATTCAGTAGTATTGACTCAGCCAGATTCAACTATAAAAGGAGGAGTGGTTAACCCATTTTATTCACATGACCGCCTCCACTCCTCCTAGAACTCAGAGAAGTATTGCATCAGATGCTAAAGATCTTCACCGAGCCAACAATCTTCACTGAGCTTATCTTTCCCAATCATCTTTCTTGCATTGGCATCATGGCACCAAGGAGAGGTCCCTCTACATCGTAGGATCAAGGTGAGTTGGTCCTTCGACCAACCCACATCCAACATTTGTCTTCAAAGATCAGGAAGCTCTATGAAGAGTTGCATATGAGGCAGATAATACCAACGTGATATAGAAATCGTACATTGATCGAAAGGGTAGGCTTCACTGACAACATGCGATGGGCATGTCAGAAGCAACTCATAGAGGGGGACAGTCCTTTCTTCAGTGACAGGCAGACTTACCCAGATCTCATCCTGGAGTTCTTGGCATCTCTAGATGTTCTCATCGCCCTCAAGCAGAAGTTAGGAGGCACATGGCAGGAAGGCAAAGTCAACTTTCACCTCTTTATCAACAACTATACCATCACTCTAAGGGCCTTCAACCACATCTTCAACTGGGCTCATGTCCTAGAGCGCTCGACCCCTTCTGACTTCAACTACAACTTGGCTTCGGAGTAGTTGACTGAGGTGCCAATGGGTTTTCATATAAATTGGCATATCAATTCTATTACCGATATTGAGCACCCCTTTGCTCAAATCCTTCACCGCCTTCGCACCAACACTATTTTTATTCGGTCCGGTCAAGCTTAAGGGAAGGTACAAAAGGTGGATCTCTACTTTCTCTACATGCTACTAGAAGGGGAGACTATCAACTTTGGAGCCTTCCTTCTACTCCACATGATCTCTATGCAGCGCAACGTGACAAGAAAGTCACTGATGTTATTTGGGGGTCTCATCACCCCAATTGCATTACATTTGTGCCTTGATTTGTTGCACCTTGATTTGTCCACCCTCGCGCCTTTGGAAGATACCATGAAGCTGGACCTCCTGCACTTCTGCAAGGTGCACCTTCTCAGCTTCCATCACAATGTGCTCTATACGCATTGCAAGCGTCAAGGACTATTTTAGGAGAGGGCCTCCCCAACCCTATCTTCAACTTGCGTGGAGTAAACCATCTCCGGTGGCCACTGAACGAGGGGGAAGCAGAAGATCCACCTAGGGTAAAATCTCAGGTCGATGACGAGGAGAAAAGTGATGACAACTCTGATGGTGTTGAGGAGGTGGAACCCACCATCCCCATCACTAGGAGAGTGATCCCGTGCAAACGGGCCCGCACCTACATTGACTCGACTTCCTCTACTCCACCCTATTTCCAAGAGGAGCAAGACCCGTACAACATAGAGGGTATGTATACCATGTCGGAGGAGATCTAGAATGAAAAGCAGCAGCATCAGGCGGCATTGGCCAGTGTGCTTGACATTCAAGGAAGCTTGTACCAAAACCAGTAGGCAATTTATGAGAATGAATGCCTTCTCTTAGCCAACCAAGAGAATATTCACATGTGCCTACAACGGATGGAGAAGTACCAGCAGCCCTTCTTTGACCATTATTGGAACCAGGAATACTTTGGAGGATACCCGCAGCCGCAGTTGATGCCACCGCCTCATCTATCTTTTCAGGTGATGTTTCCTCCCCATGACCCCGACATGCCTCAACCACCTCCATTTTGAGCAATGATACTGTTGTTCCGCCACTTGAGTGTGAGTATCGACTATGTGGACATAGTCATATTCAAGCTTAGGGGGGTGCTAGAACAACATTCTTAGTTTTTTAGTTTTTTTTACAATTTTATCTTAATTGTTTTGCTTTTAGTTTTAATCATGCATTTTTAGGTTCCACACCTATCTAGTGTAATCATGGATAAATAATGTATGGTTGTCATTTGTCAATTCATATGGTGTTAGTGCAAGAAAATGGTTTTGTCTTCATAGCTTAAGTTGTGATATCCTTGTGCATCACCAATCGAGGAAGTGTTTGGCTAAGTCAAATTTAAGATATAGGATATGATTGAACATCTAATCAAAATGGGAAAGTGAATGAATATGTTGTTGAGCCTAAGCTGGTCAAACATTTAATAAGATCTTAAATGGAAATTTAAGAAAGAAACCTTAAGATTACCATGTGCACAGGTCATTAAAGAGGGACATATCATAATTTAATGAAAGACATTGTCTCTTAGTTATGTGATTCTATCCATCCTTTCCATCCAAATTTTGAATCACCGCCTTAAGATGAACAAGTTCTCTAACTTATTTCTTTTGATTGTATTGCATGGCATGATAGGTGACATGGCAAATTAGCTCTTATCCTCATGTGCATTTGAAGGAAAAAATATTTTTGCATTTGTATGTACGACCAATCGTAGTGTATACCATCGTAGTTGCATTGAAATATGCATGTCGATTAAATACATTCCATCACATTCTTTTTTTTGTCATGTGGATTGTAGTCTCTAACTGTGAAAGTTAAAGCAGGGGCATATCTCCACATCAAAAAAAAGGAAGAAAAAAATGAAGTTAAAGCCCGAGCATAAGTCCATCGTGCTAAAGACAAGAAAAATTATGTGCTAGAGGAAAAAAAATCAATCTCAAGATTTCATAAGGAGAAAGTATGTCCCTGAGTCTTTTTGAAGGGATGAACTAATTCACATGATGAATTTCTTTTGTTGTTTTTGACAGTCTCATTTTCTGTTATGAGATAACCTTATACATGCACCATTTGTTAACAAGAAGAAAAAAAAGTGCAAAAAGGTTAGTAGGCATTAGGTCTCATGCATAACATTGTTTTCACTCATGTAGGTCATCATTATTTTTCTTTGCATAAATAATTTGGATGTACTTGTGATTCTTCAATTGTCACCCATCTCATATCAATATTTCTCTCATTGTTAGGCTACTCAAATGATTCGTCTCCTCATCCATTATTATAAGGAGATATGCTTTCAAGTAGTTGGTGGTAAGGAGAGAGCAATTTAGATTAAGGAATCACATAATGCACCAAGATAATGCCTAAATTATTATGATATTAAATGCTTTCTTGAGAGTGTTCATTGATGAAAAAGGTAGACGTCTTGTATAAAATTTTTGGTCGTTGTGGAGCAATTATTGGTTCAATGATCATTAGAGGCCGGTTCAGGGATTGTTTGGTGGAAATGATTAAGAAAAGAGCTCATGTGTGGTATTCTCTTGTTGACTTGCATCAAACAGATCCAAGAGTAGTGTTGCTCAGGGACAAGAAACATTTAAGCTTAGGGGAGTTTGACGCATGAGTTTTTAGTCATTTTCACATACATATTTTCCTTGATTTTATGTGTTGTTTTGTCATTTATCTGATTAATAATGCATGAGATGCTATCAATGGCCTGTGATATTTAGATACATCAAATTATATTATTTTTAATGTTTAAGATGACTTAATATTTATCCTGAGTACTTTTACACGTTCTTGTGTATTTTCAGGTACAATGGAGCTACACAGAGTCAATAATACCGACACCATAAGTTGGTGGTACCAACTTTACGTCAGTTTTTGCTCAGAAAGACTTTATTGCACTCCAAGTCAGTACTACCGATATCATGTCAGGGAAGTACAAGAATGGATCACAAAAAGTCGGTGCTACTGAGTTCGCAAACTTGGTACTACCGATATTACGTCATGCTGATAAGGCTTGGGCCATATGAAGACTCGGTGCTATTGAGATAAGTTGATAGTACTGACATTGGTAAGAGTCAAGGATACCCTAGAAACTCAGTACTACTAACTGCCAAGTCGGTACTACTGAGGTTGTCCGATTTGGCAAATATGAAGATAGCAATCTAATCCAATGATGGATGTTATTTTAGACCTTAAGTGACTCCTATGACCCAAGGGGGGTTCATCCATTCAAGGGAGAGCAACCGTATTCCATTGCAAGACATCTAAGAGAGAGAGAGAGAGAAGAGGAGAAAGGATCTGAAAGCTTCATCCAAGATGATTTGAGCACCTCCGGAAGGTGAATCGACAGTTGGAAGATAGTTGATTGCAAACACGACGTAGGGGATCATCCGAATCAACTATTCACCAGGGGTTACTTAGTTTCTCTAATGTTTCCCATGTTTTTCTCTTTCTCTATCATGTATTTGTCAATGAAAACCATGTAGGGCTAATCCCCTTGATTTCTTAGGACCCGAGAGTAGCCCAAATATGCATTGTACGTGATGTCCATTCATTAATATCATCTTTATCCTTATTTTCTGGATATAAATCTATGAAGATGCAATGTTCTGTTTATCCATTATCAACATAGATAGATTTTTTGACTCCTAATCGTTTGAGAGAGAGGTTAAGGGTTGGAAAGCATAGATATACCCATTTATTGCACCCCTCGAGAAAAGCAGAGAATAAATGTGAGGAGAAACCCAGAGTTAAATCATAAAGCACCTAACTAATGAACCTATTTCTATAGATGCGGATGCTGCAGGTCAATCATACGAAAGCAAACTATTTATATAAGATATTTTGGAGTTGTTTCGATATGATTGGCTGAATACATCTGTGATAGAGCTATGGATAAGGTGAGATCTTCTTTATACATCCATATACCTTGTGAAGGATCTAGTGATCTGGTTTCTTATATATTAATGCATACGTAATACATGTTTTGCAACTACTTAGACAAGATATGTGCAGATTTTTCATTCGAACATGTAGGATTTTTGATTCCATCTGTGATTAGTTTAGTAGCTAAAGACCCTTCGCCAGTTCAACAATACTGATGTGATGCTTTTAAATTTTTTTCTCAAAATAAGAAGACGATGATAATAGCTCCATTCAATGTGGAGTAAGTTTACTTTTTTTATTATAATTTAGACTTAAGAAAATTACATTTTTATTGTGGATTTTAAGTTATTAATTTTTAACTTTTTTACCTCTAGTGGTATGCATTAGGAGTTACTAGTTATTGTCCCCGAGACATTCACTGTCTATTATCTAGATCCTAAGGGGACTAAATTGAATTCAAAATATGGACACAATGAAAATGGCATCATTCCGGTGAGAAATATTTCATTTTCATATCCATTAACATATGTTATTACATTACTATTTAATTATGCAATGTACTATGTTACATTAACATGTAGGGGTTTAGATGAGTTCAAAAAGGCTGGAGGAAAGGTCCCCAGGAAAAAGAACCACCCAATAATTTGGAAGAACGTGGAAGTAAGTTCCCGACTGCAATGTATATATTATTTATGTGAACAATGCTTAATTAGTTGTATTTTTTTAATATTTTGTATGTTTCAATTTATAGTGTGCTACATAAGAGAACGAATGGGCATGTGCATACTATGTGATGCAATTTATGCACATGATTATCAAATATACCGCAGTGGACATTGATACCATTCCTGAGCTATTATATATAGTCTCATTAGATAATATAAAATATATCAATCTTATTTATATATTATTAATTATATATATACATCATTCTCTTTGCAGGTGTTTAAAACTGACCACACTATAGGAAAGGCCTTACCAGATGTACATGCTCCCTATACGATGAAATAATTAAATGATGTAAAAGAAGAATGGGCAACAACCATACATGTAGTGGGGGTTTTAACATATAATTGGGATGTTGATAGAAAATAATGACTAAAAAAAGATATTTTATAAATGAATTTCTGAATTATAATATGTGTGAATGTTTCTACATGTGTCTGAATATTTATCTGTGTGAATGTGAAAATGAATAAAACTGCTGGCTGCTATATGAATGTTTCTACATGTGTGAATGTGAAAATGAATGGAACTGCAAATTGCTACATGAATGTTTCTACATGTGTGAAAATCAAATGGAACTGTAGGTTGCTAAATGTGTGAAATTAATGTTGTTAATTTTGCAGGTTTGTGGCCAGTTGTTGGCTGCTATCAATTGATGTCGTAAAACCTGCATTTCATAACTGAACTGCAGGTTTCTCATTCTACGACCAGCCACAGCAGACCTGCAGACTGATAAGAAAAAAAACTTGAAATAGGCGTCGGTTATTTGTTTAAAACTAACAACAAATGATTATAGTATCGGATAAATAATTATAACCGACGCCTAATGCATGTGATGTGGCGTCGATTATCAATAATAAACCGATACTTATGGTTCTGGCGTCGATTTCCCTACTAGTAATCGACATCGATTTCCCTAATGACGCCAGGCACCACGGCCGTGCTGGACAACACGGTCGTGGAAGTGGGTCAGACACCATGGCCGTGCTAGCCAGCACGGCCGTGGCAGTGGGCCAGACAACATGGTCGTGTTGGCCAGCACGACCGTGGCAACGTGTGAGATGGCGTCGATTATCACTAATAAACCGATGCTGATAGTGCCCCAGGTGGCGCCCTTTCTGTAGAGCGAATGTTTATGGCGTCAGTTTCAAAACTATTAACCGACGCCTATACCCCCATGCTGGCAAATTTTCGGTGGCGCGCGAAGGGTTGTGGCGTCAGTTTGGAAACTGACGCCTAACAGTTGGTCTTTTCGCGGTGCCCACATAGGTTTTACATTAAAACTGACGCTAAAGGCCTTAAATAACTGACACTAAAGGCCGGTTATGTACTAGTGAGGACAAAAACAAAGGGGTGGGAGGAGAAAACATGAGCTTCTATGTTTATAGTCGATTTCTCAAATGCTTTCAACCTGGTGGATAGATCAGCGCTACTCCGTGAGACCCATTTGAGGTGCTCGTCTATTTTTTATGGGTGGAGTTTTTGTATGGTCAAGCAGCTAGGTTGTATGTTGGAGAGAATTATATCTTGTCAACCACTAGAGTGCAACAAGGTGATCCCTTAGGGGTGCTTCTTTTTTCTCTTGTATGACACTCCCTTATTCATGAGATTAAAGACAGCTGCAAGCTTCTTCTCCATGTTTGGTATCCTGACAATGGGACCATCATAGGGGACACATTGGAGGTGTCCAAGGTACTTGATATCATTTAGCGCATAGGTCCAACATTGGGTCTTAATTTAAATATTTATACAATAGAACTTTATTGGCCCACTTGCGATGGTAGAAAACTTCACATGGGTTTGTTTCCAAGGGACATTGGAAGACCTTTATTAAGAATGAAGTTACTTGGAGGAGCGGTCCGTAAGGATAAATATTTTATTGAGGAATTGAACTTCAGGAGGGCTTCCAAGACTATTGACTTGATGCATCTTCTTCCACATTTGCATGATACACAAAGTGAGCTTCTTCTTCTCCATTCTTGTATGGATATCTCTAAGTTAATGTTTGACTTAAGGACATGCCAACTTGTTCACATGGAGAAGGCGGCATGATGGTTTGACAAAAGGCTACGATTGTCTATTGATGATATTATGGTATGCAGAGGGCCTTTATTTGGGACCTTCAATGGCGAGTGGCTTCATTTCCCATTAGACTCGGTGGTTTGGGACCTAAATCATAAACAAAGGCATCTTCATACTCTTTCGTGGCCTCCATGGACCAATCTTGGGTGCTCCAAGATCGCATTCTGTGAGGCATCCGAATATACAATATGGAATCTGATTTCAACTGTGCTTTAGATTTTCTTTGTGTCATAATCCATCTTTTGATCTTAGATGTTTTGTTAATAAGGTTATTGTCCCCCCTAAAGCCCAACATGCTTTGGTGAGTGCCCTTTTTAGTAAAAAATTTAAGGACATGGATTTCAAGTTGGACATGATCGTTAGACAAAAAGTTGTTTTCAGATGTTTGAAAGCTTATTTTGATCAAGATTTCCTTCTTGCTACTCCTATTGATGGGCATGGGCTGCATATGTCTCTAGTAGAGTATTGTGCTATTTTTAGATATCGTCTTATGATTCTCCTATTTCCAGCCAATGAGGTATGCCCTATCTTCCGCAAGGCGT
Source organism: Alisma plantago-aquatica (assembly GCA_963693085.1). NCBI lineage: Eukaryota > Viridiplantae > Streptophyta > Magnoliopsida > Alismatales > Alismataceae > Alisma > Alisma plantago-aquatica. Next base: position 811,772,497 of record OY856411.1, read on the forward strand.
GCTTAGACTCCTTTGGGGAGCAAGCGGTTCATTGCACAGAACAACCGTGCTTCAATTATAAGCATGATCTTGTTAGGCGTGTTATTTATGACATACCTAGACGTGTACAAATTTCTACCAAAAAAGAGGCACCAGTAAATTTTTTGACTAATCCACAGGAGGGGTTTGCGAACCCTTCTTAGAATTTTCTCCTATCCTAGGGTTATGGGGCAAGAGGCATGGCTCCTATCTTCCCCTAGTGGAGCCTCTCCTTGTTGACACATTCAGGTTGACGACCAGGGAGGTTCATCCACCACTTCTACCCATCCTTGGTCACCATAAAGATATGTTCCCCTAGGCCATTAGTAGTATGGTGCACTCCCCCAGGCAATATATATATATATATATGTATGTATATATATAAAGTGATGATGAATAAAATGAGGAAACAAAAACTTATACCTCAAAATATTGTGTTGTTTTGGATCCAAGATGAGTAAACCACCTAAAGTTGATATAAGGATCAGAAAACCCTATCTAATTGGTCCTTGTAACCTATATTGTTGAAAACCCCTGTTTGACTTGTTGAATTAGTGTCTAATCAATCGTGTGACTCCAAATTGTGCTAAGATCTCTACTCTTGAATAAAAGGTACGCTTTCCAGTTTCCTCTTATTTGACTTAACTATGGTATTGCACATATTGTGTGATATGTATTCCCCTTGTGCACTATGGCTATTATGTTTGTCTGTGCTACTCCGTTCTCTGTTGAGTAATCTTCTATTTTTCCTATATATATGTTTATGGAACTTGAAACAAAAGAAATGAATCTTCCATTATTGTTGGGTATTGTGCTTCCCCTAGAAGTGGCTAGTATCGCACTTCTTGTAGAAGTGGATAGGATCTCTCTTCATAAAGAAGTAGTCATTTACTTGTGAAACTTTGGATCGTGCTTCATTTGGACGCAGCTAAACTTATCTTGACATTTATTGACTAAAATGGAAGAAATTGTGACAAAATAGAAGGTTTTCAATGACATGATTTTGTGTAGAATGTTTACTTTCTTTTTATTAGTTCTGCCAAGTCACTTTATTTGTTAATACTAAACTATGTTGGTTTCACCATCAGCGTACCATTGTGTTTGCAGAGACTGTGTCCGATTTTATGATTTTAGGTATTAAAGGTGGACTGCCAAGATTAGGCTTCCACATTCGATTGAATTACTCTGATGAAACGAACAAACTCCCACCACATCTTAAGGAAGTATTGCTAAATGTGAAAAGGGTTTATGGTTGTAAGTTTAAGTGTTCTCTTGTATCTTTGTCTGGTTGGCCTTTGGTCCCTGCTGTAAACCCTTGTAAAATTCATTCAATATATAAAAGAAGTTTTATTAAATCATCATGTATGTTGTGTGTGTGATTTTTGGGCCATTCAGAGACCGGCGCTTCAATCCCTTTAACACTATCTATTGAGCCATGTGATTGGGATTGGGATTGGGATGATAACATATCCATGACATGTACAATCATGTGAACAATAACAGTGCAGTGTGGTACTTTTTGTCTGACTATTCTTCCCATCATTTGAAATAATATCTTAATAAGGTGTGCTTTATTTGCCAACTGATTTACTTAGTTGTAGAGAGATTGTAACTGGCGGAGGGCGTAGTTTCAGGTTTTTGTGCACTATTTGCAACTCTTTCCCTACATAGTTCATGTTAATCTATGTGAATTCTCTCATGAGAGAGTAGGTCATTTGTCCAACAGACCACAAGATATTTTTTACAAAGTAAATTCTGTGACAGTTAATTTCTGTTGATAAATTCAAACCAGAAGAAATAAACTTTTGACCTGATTTTGAGTGAAAAACTGATAATTACCTCTTAATCGATAGGCAACACTTAGATTTTGCATAAATGGATAAACTAAGAGCCTTTCTGAAACAGTTGTACAGTAACCAATCAACTTTAAAAGGTTTCTATGAACAACTACACTTATCATCTCTACTTCCCGTAAGAATGCATCTTCTCCACCAGCATGATCCAACAACCTCTTAACTGCTATTTTCGTGTTGTCTGAAAGCACTCCCTTGTATACTTTACCAAAACCTCCTTGTCCAAGTACATTTTTCTCATTAAAGTTATTTGTGGCTAGTTGTAGTTCCCGCCAAGAAAATCTTTTCAGTTGTCCAAACGCAATCTTTCGATCATCTTCTCCTGTGCAGCATCCACAAAACTGGGTTGCAACCAAAGGAAAAGAGGTATAATAATTCTAGATTAAATTGGCAATCTATGATGGTACTATAGAAAGCTGCTATCATGAATATTGTCATTAACATACAGGAATCATAAATTGTAGAAAGAAAGTAATTGTCCATTAGCATTAACAAGAAAAGGTTAGAATTTTGGCATGATGAAATACGTTAATACAAGCAAAAGCTTTTCTTATATGATATGATATGATAAAGAAAAGATTTCTTTTTTCAAATGAGAATCACTTCTTAGAATGCAAGCTCTACAATAGAGGTTATATTTGATAAGCTCTCTTTCTATCACAAAATCTGTGACCAAGTGATAAAAGAAACTTATAAAAATAGAAAAAGATAAGTACAGGGATATGTATGACCAAGAAATTTAAAAAAAATAACCACAGAAAAAGATAAGTATAGGGATATGTATGCTCAAGAAATTTTAAAAAAGTAACCACAGAAAAAGATAAGTATAGGGATATATTTGGTAAGATAGATGGATGGGTGGGTGGGTGGGTAAACGGATGGATGGATGGACGCACTCTATAGTGTTGTGTGCACGTCTAAACCTAATGTGTATGCATATACATGTTGCAGAAAAATGGTATTAGACTTGAGTATTAAAGCAATTATACAGCACGTAATTTTATAGGCGTGTTAGCAGGAGCTAACATCTAGTTTTTTTATGGGTGATGAACAGTCAACAATGAAAAATGTTTTTGTATTGAGACATGAGAGCAAGGACACCTTCAGTTGGCTAGCATCCTATAGTCAACATGCACCCCTCTGGAAAACATGGGATAATGTGTGTTGTCGCTCATGCTTTGTGGTCCGTATGAGATGGAGCTCCTTGCTTTCATGTTGGTCATGCCATCATTCAAGAAGAGGAATGAAAGCTCCCAATAAAGGAGTCAGATGGAAAATGTGGGTTTTAGTATGACAAATAGCAAACACTAGGATGAACAGAATTCAATAAATAACCGACTAACCAAATAGTTTAGAAAAAAATTGGGCAATTTGGTTAATTCGGTAAATTTATTTCGTTAATCGGACAAACGATTAATTTTTTGGTTGAAAATATTTTTTTTCTTTGGTTAACCAAATAACCACAATTTATTCATAAAAAACATCCTACACATTGATAAATAAAGCTGTAAGATGAAACGCCACATGAAAATAGGATTTACATGGAAAACCCTTCAAGAGGAAGGGAAAACCACATGAGGGGATAACCCTAAGCCTAGGACGATTAGGATTTCTTTCTTCTTTTAGATGGATCCATCTACCACAGACAACACAACAGAAAACAATATGTAAATGGAACATCTCTCAAGCCCATAAACACATAGATAACTTAACGCTCCCCCTCAAGTTGGGCATACAAGTCAAACATACCCAACTTGCAAACACAATCAACAAAGGTGGAGACAGACAAGTCTTTGGTGAATACATATGCAACTTGCTCGCTTGTCTTCAGTACATAAGGTAGGCAGAGAATCCCAACATCAATCTTTTCACGGATGAAATGTTGATCTAACTCCATATGCTTGGTTCAATCATACAATGGAATTGCATACTTATTGCCACAATATAACTTCATTGGAATCTTTGAATTGATGCCCATATTGGATAAAAGTATTTAAATCCAAAGCATTTCAGTGACCCCCAAAGCAATAGCTCGAGGTTTGCAACAACAGCTTGAGATTCACAACTGATGAAACCCAGGCTGTGTTTTGCTACAAAGTGGAAAAAATAACACTAGAGTACTAGACCCCCTCCCCCAAATTTGGCAAAATTGGTGAAACTTGTCAAAACTCACTAAAAATTTCATGAAATGTCATTGTATCAACACAGTTGCATGGTTCCATAGCATGTGCCACCAAAATACGATCTTTTGGTGAAATTTTGTCAAAACTTCACTCCTTATACATTGTAAGACTATTGGACAGCTTTAATTGAGCCATCTGCAAGTGTGACAAAGGAATTGGGAATATAGGAACCGAAGGTTGAAAGGTGTCTTGTACCAGTCATGTTTTGTGTAGCCCCAGAGTCAACTATCCATGAAAATTGGATGCTACCAGGGAGACTCCCATATTACCTTGGTTGGAGGCCAGATGCACTAAAGAGGTCACGACATTTTGCACAGACAGAGGGTCCCCAAATCTAGTCTATTGTTGGGAGGTTTGCAGACGTTGTTCATACTCTGTTGAGGAGATAGTCACAGAGGAGAGGTCAACAGTTTGGGAAACACGAGCAGTGCCTCCTCTCCTGTGCCCATAGGGACGATTGTGCTTCTAGTATCACTTCACTTCAAGATATCCCGACGTATCATAGAAGGTGCACCTAAGTCTGGGAGCATGCCCACGTCCTCGGCCTTAGATTGTTGCATCCATGACTACTTGTGTCAAATGAGATGGTTGAACTTTGTTGTGGATGTACATCAAATTGTTGTAAAAGAGAAAAGGCATCCTCCAAAGTGGGGAACTGATCGCCTACTAGAATGACAATATGAACTGTGGCAAAGGCAGGATGCACGCCATTTAGGAACTTTGTAGTGATTAGGCTAGGTTAGTTTTGGGGCTAGGTTCCTACTATAGTGTCTAGGGTTTAAGGGTTTAAAGGTTGATTTGATTGATTACACTAAGTTGAGAAAGAAAGCAATTAAAGGAAGGCACACAAGATGAAAACCTAATTTAACCTTAGACAGTTAATCTTACTAAGCAGGAAAAGACAAGGCAAGTAATAAAAAGACAAGCTATTCTAAGGAAAGTAAGAATAAAACTACACTACACTAAGCTAGCAAAAAAGGAAAAAGAGTAATTAAAGACCTAAACTAGCAAGAGCAAAGCAAGAACAAGACAAGAAGCTAACTAAGCAAGTAAAGAACTAACTAATCTAACACTAGATAAGCAAGAAGGCAATTAGGGTTTTATAACAACTACAAGAGGTGTGGGCTGCTTGGGGGATGCACTTATCAATTAGGTTGGGGGTGACACACGAGCATTATGATTTCATTTAGATTACCAAACCAAACAACAAGCTACAGTCTAATGAATTATCCTAAGCTACTAACTAGCCATGGATATGCTAGGTTGTGTGTAGGGGAACTAGTCCCTAACACTTCCTACTACCCTTGTGAGACTCAATTCGGTTAGAGTTTAGGTGCAATTCAATTAGAGTCTAAACAAACCTAGGTATCTAGGTTAGATGGTCTTAGGGTGATTAGGGGCTGAGGGTAGTATTGGGAGTGGAAATGAGGTTTTCGGCCTCACATAACCCACATTCTATCCTTGAGAAAGCTCCATGCTAGGCATACTAAATTCATCTAAAATAGCTACTTAGATATCTCAACTAGGGTTAGGATAATTGATTAGAATGTAGAAGGATGAGTAGCTAGCTAGGATTTAAGAATTGGACTTAGGAGCAAATCCCAAAATTCACACATACAAGAAATTTTCCCTGAATTCTAGGTGATTTCAAGCACAAACCAACAATCAATCCATGAAGAATGAGATAGAAATAGAATATAATCATTAGCAAACAAAATTACATTGTTTACATATCATTTTTCCCCTACATGGTATCAAGGTAAAATTTTTGACCCCAAACAGCCCACCCAAGGGGCCTAGCTAATCATAGAACATGAAAATACAAAACGAATGGAAGAAGAATGAGTAGAGGAGTGAAAATCCATGATGAGCTCAGTGAAGACTCCTCCTTCTCAGCCTCCTAATAGTTGTAGCTCGAGCTCCTCCCTCCAAGGTAGGTGAATGGCATGAATGTATGGTGGAAAGTGACCAAAACACTAGAAAATTAGGATTTTGGTGGTGGAAATGGTGAAATGGAAGTGGAATGAGGTGGGAATGGATGGAGGACGAAATGAAGAGGCTAGAGTGATTGTAGGGTAGTTGACCTTGGCCTCTAGCTGCCACCTATGTATATATGTGTGGAGGAAGAAATAGGTCAAGTAGGGGCAATATGGGTAAAACAGTTAAAAAATAGGCTAGGGTTGATGCCCACCACGGGGGTGGTGAGTCACCACGGCCGTGGTGGTTGTAGGGGAACATGGTTGTACTGTATGGGCACGGGAAAGGTGAAAAATGGCTAAAGATCAAAGGGAATTGGTCAAATTTGTAGATGAAATGACACAGTCGTAGTGATCAACATGGCCATGGTGAAGCTGGGTCACCATGGGGGTGGTGGATTTTGATCACCACAGGGGTGGTGAAGCCTGATCAACACTGGGGTGGTGGCTCACCACTGAGGTCATGAAAAATAGCTTCAAGTTTGCACTTGACTGTAAGATGGGGTATTTGTGCCACGGCTGTGTTGGAGCTTCTTCCTTGCACTTTGACCTTCAACTTGCTCATCTTTGATGCTACTTGCTTTAAGTTGACTCTTGACCACTTGGTGTAGGTTGGGGAATCTCTAGGACTCTCTTTAGGCTCCTACAAGGGTGAAGAAACCCTTAGATTATCCTTCTTCTTTCCCTTCCATCAAGTAGTGGTCAAAGTACCTATCAAACATGCAAAAGGCCTCCATAAGTGCATTTGATAGAAATATGCATATTGAGGGAAATAACATGTAATCTAATAGGTATAGATGTGATTAAAGTGCAATAAGACACAAGATGAAGCCCTAAAATAGAGTTTCATCACCACCGTAAACTTACAACATACTTGTCCTCAAGTATGCTCCAACTCAATCTCTCTACAATTTTTTCACAATCAAGAAATGGAAAATGGATTGCAATAAGTGAATATTGACTAAATGGGCTCAAAGATGACTAAGTGGATGCATTCCGCCTCTCTATTCTCCTCTTTCAAAAACCAATCATGATTAGAGCACTGAGCCTGCAAACTTCAAGTATAGAGCATAGAAAACACAATCAATCCATATCATTGTCATATCACTCAGGGTAAACTATTTCATGGTAACAAAGGTACAAAAATGATTAATTTTGCTGTTTTATATTCATGCATTCAACCACATATGTCCATCCACACTAACTAACCCATGTGGATGCGAAGAAGGGCAAAATAAGCTAGGTTTGACATTTCCTAGATCCATGGGCATACAAAGGGAAGAAAGGGTTGCAGTAAGAATTTAGAGTGCTTTTACACACTCATCTTTTCTTTATTTAGATGCTCTTAAATAGGAGCATCTTTTATTTTCTTTTTGCATTTTCTTTTCTTTTCTTTGCCCTTTGTGTAGATAGGGCGCATGATGATGAGAGTGAAGTGGTGGAATATAGATGTGTCCACCCCAAACTTTTAGAGGTGGCCACGACTAATATTTACACTTCGGCATCCTTTCATGAGGAGGAGAGGTAAGAAGATGGTGGAAGAAATGTTGGGTCAAAAAGGGGTTACTTGTATGGACATCAACATGATATATATCTCTTGCATAAAAATTACTCCAACAATTTTATCAAGAAATGACACACTACATGAATGACCAATACTAAAACCACATTTTTATCACTAGATTCTACAAAACTCTAAGCGCTTGCGGCTTTCTTTAATCACAATTCAACCAAACAGTTCACAAGCATAAGAGAGGTGATGCACATGTAAAAAGTCAAAATGAGGCCATTTAACAATAAATTATGATATGTCACTTGCATTTGTCAACAATCATCATTTTCAATTCAAAACGTAGAGATTGGGTCAAAACACACTTTTTAGGCAAGAAGTTCTAAATTTGGGCAAAATTTGCCAAAACTGTGCCAAATTTCCTTCAATCACATATAAGCCTTCATTATGGAAAAATAAAGCACGAAGCAAGCAAATTCTATTTAAAACATGAAAAAATTTACCAAAAATCTACATGATGAGAAATGCATGGCAAGAAGTGATTTTTTTTTGAAATTTGTGCAAAAATTGACAGAAAGTAAACTACATGATATGCAAGCATAAAAAGTAGGTAAAATCTAATCTAGATAGCAAGAATAAGAAAAAAAAACAAGAAAACAAAACCAAATGGTAGGTGAAATGCAATAAGGGTGAAAAGAGAAAAAGGTCATACCGCCCTACCACCCCAAAATTTTTAAATCATGTTGTCCTTAGGATGAAACTAAAGTAGGAGTGATAGGGTAGATGATCATTATGGTGGCTTCAGTGGTGGTCCTCCCTCTGATTGTAAATTGTTGACTTAAGTGTTGGAGTTGGGGTGCAACACGACCATGCTGCGTGGAACAGCCATGTGGGGGTTCTTGTTACATGGTCGTGCTTCCTTGCACGACCATTCTATCTTTGTCCTTCAAATGGCCATTCTACCTTTCTCACAATTGTTCTAATTTGTAAGCTACACGGCTATGGTGCCTTGCACAGCCGTGCTGAGTCTGTTCTTCACTTTGTTAGTTTTCTATTATTCTTCTCGATTTCCCTGTTGATTGTGTGTGCACCACCATGTCTGTTCCATGTCACCATGGTCGTGGTGGGTACTGTGACAATTCATTTCAACTCGAATCTCATCAAATCTTTGACCCAAAATGGTTTTTCATGGATTACTTGTCAAAATTTTATCTAATTTTCCTCATTTCAACCTATTTTCACCTGCACAATAAAACTAAAAAAAACTATAAAAAACAAGTGTGTGTGTGTGTGTTATATTTGAAAGTGTAAAAACAAAACAAAAGTATCAAAAATGGAAGGTTGGGTGAAAAATTCCCAAACCTAGGTGGGTTGCCTCCCACAAGCGCTAAGTTTCATGCCTTCAACTGAGCTTCTTGGATTTTATTTAATCGTTCATCCATTTGGAATCCTCATGTGCCCATTCTTTTAATAAATGCATCTCTCACCTGTACCAACCTATGTTCCTCATCCCTTTGATCATAAAAATCATCATTAATTCTTCCATCCTGACCTTCTTCTCTCAAATGACCAGTTGGTCTCTTTAAAATATCCATGTCCAATATCGTCATCTTGGGCTCGCTGGGTTGGGATTTTGTACATGTTGATCTTGATCTTCATGTCCATGAATGATACTGTCATTGTGCCACTGCACACATGTATCTCTACATCAGTAGTAGATAAGAATAGTCTTCCCAATATAATGGGAACCGTCCTATTCTCTGGCTCCATATCAAGAACAATGAAATCTGTCGGGAATATTGCACACTTTTATCTGTCATTACCAAAACATCATTCACTCTTCCTCTAGGCACTTTTATGGAAAGTTCTATCAAATAGAGAGTGCAATGTGTTGACTTCAACTTGCCCAATCCTGGCTCCACATAGACATTGTATGGCATCAAATTCTCACTAGACCCCAAACCAAGTAAGGATCTATCTACGCGATGTCCTCCTATGTAAATAGGTATGAGTGGGGCTCCTGTGTCTTTCCTCTTCATGGGAAGTGAGTGTTGGATGATAGAGGGCACTTGTTCAGTCAACTTCACTCTCTTTGGTATTGTCCATGTTGACCTTCTCTTCATAATGCACAAGTTCTTAAGAAACTTGGCATATGATGGGATCTTCTTGATAACATCCAACAATGGAATATTGACCTTCACTTGATGAAACACCTCATGAATGTCAACATTGTGCTTTTGTCTCCTCCTTACTTTTGATGGCTCGTCTAATTCTTCAATGAATGGTGGATTGCTTGCTTTAGCTTTTCTTGCATCAATATGAGATGAACACTGAGGATGATGGGATCTTCAAGTGGAGTGGGAGGTGGAGCACATGGTATCACAAGACCAACAAGATGTATCACATAATCATCTTTGGAAATCTCAATCACAATATCACCACTTGGATGCCTTTGCTTTGCTTTATCAACCTTTCTCTGACTTGCGGGCTGGTCAAGAGATTTCTCACTCCTTGTAACAGTCACAACACTTCCTTGCTCATGGTGGAGAGGGGGATCTAGTTGTGGCTGTGGAGGAGGTCGAGGTGGTACTTGGTATTGAAATTGATGTGGAGGGAAGAATTTAGGTTGGAAGTTGAATTGTCGAGAAAGTTGTGGTCATGGAGGGGGAGGTGGTATATAAGGCCTTGGATGGCCTTGGAATTTATGTATGGGATGCACTTGCATGGGAGGTGGATTATAGAAAACTTGTGAAGAAGGCATTGGTCTACTTGCTTCATTGAAACTAAAGATGGGTTTTGAAGACAATTTTTCTTCTTGGAGAGAAATTATGGAAGATAGTTGTTATATCCTCTCCTAAAGCCTTATTGCATTCATTTGTATGTCATCAAAGCTCATCAACCTAGAGAGAACATCTTCCTCAAACATTGAGCTATATCTTGGACTTTGTGGTTCTTGGTAGCTATAGGAATGAGGTGTCTTCTTTTCTTCACCATAGAACTCAATAGAATTGACGGGGTGACAAGGAACATTTGTCACTTGGTTTTTCATGAAACTCACCATGTCACCAAGAATCTTCATCACTTGCGGGATTGAATCACTATGAGTTGGAGATGTCATAACAAAGGCATGACCACCATCATTCATCATGTTAGAAGCTCGGATGCTTGAACCATCTGCCAGCTGCTCATACAAAGGCCATATCTCCTCAGTTGTCCTAGCCATGAAAACTCCTCCATAGGTAGAATCTACTGATGTTTTTCTCTTTGGAGATAGACCATAGTAGAATGATTTAACTAGTTGCCACAAAGGGATCTCATGGTGCGGGCATTCTCTCAACATCTTCTTAAATCTCTCCCAAGCATTGTGAAATTGCTCACTACCCATTTGACTTAAACTCGTTATGGCATGCTACATTTGTGTTAACCTTGCTATAGAGTAGAATTGCCTTAGGAATGCATTCTTCATCGCTTCCCAGCTCACGATGTCCCTTCTTGAATCATACCAATCTTTGTATTTGTCTTCTAGGGAGAAAGAGAACAAGGTCAATTGGATTATATCACCACTGGTCAACGACATCCTGAATGTGAAGCATACTTCAAGATATGAGTCCAAGTGCGTGTACGAGTTCTCACTCTCTGAGCCATAGAAGGCGGGCAGGATCCCAAGAAGACCTAGAGAGATGGAGAATTTCTTCCCTAGCATTTGATCAACCATGTTAGAAATTGGTGATTTATAGTTGTTAGGCATGAAATATTCTTGAAGTGGCTTCTAAGGAGCATTTAAGCCTTCCATCTTGTCTTCCCTGAGTGGCTTTTCACGTGCACAAGGAACAACCAAATAAAAGAGGACAAGTTAGCAAACCAATATACACAAAGAATACAAATAATAAAAAATAAACAATAGCAACGATGAGAGCAGTAGGAAAAGATCAAAGCAAAACTAACTAGCTAGGTTGAGTGTCTTTCTCCATGGCAACGGTGCTAGAATTCTTGGTGCACTCTTGCTAATGGTGTTACACACTACTCAATTGGAGTTTTAATAGATGCAAACCTACGAATAGACACACATGATGGATAACTTTCAAAATTTATGAGGACCTACACAAACATACTCACATACATTAACACATTACACCCGCAAGCTCATGGGGTCGTGTTGTAGTATAGGAGGGTGGCAAGTATAGGGTCGATCCATAGGGAGAAAAATGGGCATTAGAGATAGGTTAGTTTTTGGGCTAGGTTCCTACTATAGAGTCTAGGGTTGAAGGGTTTAAAGATTGATTTGATTGATTACACTAAGTTGAGAAAGAAAGCAATTACAGGAAGGCAAATAAGATGAAAACCCTAATTTAACCCTAGACAGTTAATTCTACTGAACATGAAAATATAAGACAAGCAATAAAAGGACAAGCTATGCTAAGGAAAGGAAGAATAAAACTACACTACACTAAGATAGAAAACAAGGAAAAAGAGTAACGAAAGACCTAAACTAGCAAGATCAAAGCAAGAACAAGACAAGAAGCTAACTGAGCAAGTAAAGAACTAACTAAGCTAACTCTTGCTAAGCAAGAAGGCAATTAGGATTTTAAAGCAATTAAGAGATATGTAAGCTATTTGGGGGATGCACTTATCAATTACGTAAGGAGTGACATGTGATCATTATGATTTCATTTAGATTAGCAAACCAAACAACAAGCTACAGTCTCATGAAATATCTTAAATTACTAACTAGCCATGGATATGCTAGGTTGTGTATAAAGGAACTAGTCCCTAGCACTTCCTATTACCCTTGCGAGGCTCAATTGAGTTAGGGTTTAGGTTCAATTCAATTAGACTCTAAACAAGTATAGGTTTCTATGTTATATGGTCTTAGGGTGATTAGGGACTGAGGGTAGTAATGGGAGTGGAAATGAAGTTTTTGACCTCACATCACCCACATTTTGTCCTTGAGAAAGCTCCATTCTAAGCACACTACATTCATCTAACTAGATACTTATATATCTCAACTAGGGTTAGGAAAATTGATTAGAATGTAGGAGGATGGGTAGCTAGCTAGGGATCCAAGAATTGGACCTAAGCAAATCCCAAAATTCACACATATAAGCAATTTCCTTGGATTCCTAGGTGATTTCAAGCACAAACCAACAAGCAATTCATGAAGAGTGAGATAGAAATAGTACATAATCATTAAAAAATGAAGTTACAATGTTTACATATCATTTGTTCCCCAACATGGTATCAAAGTAACATTTTTGACCCCATACATCCCACCCAAGGGGCCTAACTACTCATAAAACATGAAAATACAAAAATAAAGGAAGAAGAATGAGTATAGGAGTGAAAAGTCATGATGAGCTCAGTGAAGACTCCTCCTTCTCCGCCTCCTAGTAGCTATAGATCGAGCTCCTCCCTCCAAGGTAGGTGAATTTCATGAATGTTCGGTGGAAAGTTGCCGAAACACTAGAAAACTAGGATTTTGGTGGTGGAAATGGTGAAATAGAGGTGGAATGAGGTGGGAATGGATGGATGATAAAATTGGGAGGCTAGAGTGACTATAGGGTAGCTAACCTTGGCCTCCATCCACCACCTAGGTATATATAGGTGTGGGGGAAGCAATAGGTCAATTATGGGCAATATGGGTGAAGTAGTGCAAAAATAGGCTAGGGTTGATGCCCACCATGGGGGTGGTGAGTCAACATGGCCGTGGTGGTTGTAAGGGAAGATGGTCGTGGTGTATGGGCATGGGTAAGGTGAAAAATGGCTAAAGATCATAGGGAATTTGTCAAACTTGTACATGAAATGCCACGACCATGTGGAGTTGGGTCACCACGGGGGTGGTGGTTCACCATTGGGGTGGTGAATCCTGATCACCACTGGGGTGGTGGATTCTAATCACCACGGAGGTGGTGCAGCTTGATCACCACTGGGGTGGTGGAAAGCAGCTTCAAACTTGCCATTTACAGTAACATGGGGCATTTGTGTCACAGTTGTGTTGGAGCTTCTTCCTTGTACTTTGACCTTCAACTTGCTCATCTTTGATGTGCCTTGCTTTCGGTTGACTCTTGACCAGTTGGGGTAGGTTGGGGAAGCTCTTGGACTCTCTTTAGGCTTCTGCAAGGGTGAAGAAACCCTTAGATTATCCTTCTTCTTTTCCTACATTCAAGTAGTGGCCAAAGTACCTGTAAAACATGAAAAAAGCCTTCATAAGTGCATTTGATAGAAATATGCATATTGAGGGAAATAACATGTAATGTAACATGTATAGATGTCATTAAAGTGCAATAAGACACAAGATGAAGCCTTAAAATAGGGTTGCATCAATATAGTCGCATGAACTATCTTCTGGACCATATGGAGGGAATAAAATAAAAGACTTTTCGATAATAACAACTCCACTAAAGAACAAATTTATGTTTTTTTTTTCAAAAATTATATGATGATATTCTCTTCACTCACATATGACACAAAGATGACTATGGCTACCCAGGAGGTCAAAGTAACACACATGATGCATATCAGAGATGAAGGAAAAAATCACAAGACATACTCTCTAGAATAATATCCTTGTTGTACATGATAATTACTAGATCAAACTCAATACAACTAAAGGATATTTGCATCCCATTTCCTAGTTTACATTATCTTCACTCTAATTTTTGATGGTATGATGCTTGTTATAAAGGGTGACTCCCCCTATTAGACATCAACACTTGTTCTTCCTATCTATCTTGATGTATTATTGTGTTTATGGTATTTCTTGTGCAACATCACAATGATATGAGATGATATCTTCCCTTCTAGCAATATAAATGTCTTGTATGTGATTCAATATTTTATTTTTTAAATGCAAAAAAAACTAAAAATAAATATTTATGCAAGATGTTGCCATGCTAAATGCTAGACTGACACTTATAACCCTCTGGGTTTGATACAGTTAAAATTTAAGACATGAACTACTTTTTTCAGATACACCAAGCATTCTTTTTTTGGTTAAAATGGTGGAGCATATTCATCTCACAACCACAACCATTCACTATACACAAGTGTTATCAACCCTATAGATGACAGGAGAAGGACGCAAGCTTCTGGAAACTCAGAAGTTGTCCTATGCAAGGATCTTGCACCGGTGTATAGTTGTACAAGTCTATATCCCCAAAAATTGATAAACCAAAAAAAATTCACCACATATAAGACAAGCTTCTTAATGCAGGATAAGGTGCTAGGTTATGTCGCTTGTCCCTTGCTAATGTGGAAGAAATTTGAACTAAAAGGAACTCCATTATAGGTTGAGAGTGGTTCCAAAAAAGAAATACTTTCATGCCAATGTCGCCATGGTTTCCAAAGAATAATAGTCAATTAAGTGGTATTAAAAAGCCCTTGTATCATTTCCTTCATATGTTGGTCTAGACAAACCAATAAGGAGTTGGATGAAGAAGCCCAGAAAGAACCCGGAGAGGGAAGTGATGCTCACTAGTGCCCAAAAATGTGTGAGGGCCTATGGAATAAAGTATTCCCTCCTCAGAAAAGGTCAAATTAGAGTTCTCACCTTCTACCATAGGAAACATGCCATGTTGTTTTCTTTGAAGAGATAAAAATCAAACTCTATATCCAATTGTGAGTAGCACTCACTCTTTAACGTGAGCTAGATTAGCTATGAGTGAATCCACCCATCATGGGGGAGGTGTCGTGGATCATCTTCCAAGTGAAAATGGTGATCGTGTGTAAGAGATGGAGAAACCATATATTTAACTAGAGAATGTAAGGGTAGGTCCAGGGGATTGAAGGAGTCTTTGTACTTTTAAGAGAAAAAGCACCATTTTGTTAGGGTTCCTAAAATAGGGGATTCTCTGCACCCATTTATCTTGATCTCCTCTTGGCAGATCAGGGTTGCACCCTCATCTTTGACTAAGTAGTTCAGGAAACTACATTCCTTTTTCTATGAGGAGATCTCATAGCTGGAGCGAGAGGGAGGTAGCAACACATTCTTGGAGTTAGAATAGAAGAGGCTCAATGCACCAGTGAGTGGTTCAGAATAGAATTCCCTTGTCCCAACCAACCACTGAGAATGATGTATGATGTTAGGATAATACCTCCACATGTGTTTATAATATGTGGTTGCATTGGGAGATGAATTTGAATTTGTCAGAATGACTGATGTCTAAGGTTGGTGGTTGTCACTCATCTTTCAACTAGAAGAAGAAAGCCTATATTGAATCTTTTAAAAGATCCTGAAAAGTATCTTTTATGAGAAACACACTATGATGGTGTTTAGATGTTGGACTAAGTGCTTCCAAAGTAGTAGTGTGTTTCAAAATTTGCTCAAAGAAAGCCACTATTGTAGAGTGGGAAAAGATAAAAGGTTGTATAGAAACTCATGTCAGATGCAAAGATCCAACCATGGATGCATCTATTTCTCCAGTATGAGAAATATACATGCAAATAAATAAATAGAAGACTCATTTTTTGAAAACTAGATTAAGTTGATAATAAAAACTATAATGGATCATCTCTTATATGTTCTAAACATTTAGATAGCTACTTGTTTTCTTACCCATGCTAAGGCCATAGACATCGTTCTTACCAAAGCTATTTTCAACCTCCAACCAACACAACAAACATGAGCTTCCTCAGTGGTGACTCGTCGTAGTAGATACAAGTCACTAAGAAACAATACCTTCACACGATGTTGCACACTAGGACGTTGATACCCATAAAATGGGCTTTGGCACATTGACCCTGAAATATATACTAGCATTACAAAGTTCCAACTTCCTAAAAGATGAAATATTTTTGGTTGTGAAGAATGATAAAAAAGCAAACTTTCAAGCACCATGGTTTCTATGTTCCACCAATAATCAAGCACCTTGGACAGTTGCAACCATGAAAATCAAGAATTTGATATTCATTTCAATTTAACTGGAAGAATTTTGGCATATCAGAAATTAATATTGGTATCATCATTGAACAAAGGTAAAGTAAATTTCATATCACGTGTAGTTTTTTCAATTATGTGGCCTTCATACTTAAAATGCAGCTACTCATCTGGTTTCAAGTGCACTCAGAAACACAACTAAAATATGTTAAAGAATCTATTCAAACAACTAAAATGAACATGAATTAAGGATAAGCGCCTTTTAAAAGCAAGACACCCTAAGAATCACCCATGCATTCTTGTATGACAATTAGATGCACCATTGCATATAAATTTTACTAGCACATTAATACCTAGATCAATGCAAAAGCAATGATTAAACATTATTTTTGGTAGCACAAGCTATGATGGAAAAATATACCCAAGATTGTGAAACTAAGCAGTACTCGAATCAGAAGATATGTGTGTTATACATATAGTTCAGGTTGCTCACTAAGGAAGCTGACTTGACTCACCCAATAATGTATTATTAAGAGAATGAAAATTAGAGTTAGGTGCTCTAATAGATATAAGTTTTTTCCCAACTTCTAATCAAATAAAGTTATCACATGTCACCAAGGTCATAATTTAATTAGTTTCTACCAATGTCAACAATTATCTCTTGATATTAGAATTAGAACATAAATATATACCAAAAGGTTCAAATATCTAACTTTGTTTAATTTTTCATTTGATGATGAATGATCTATTCATGAATATGTTGCATTAAACCACTTCTTAAACATAACACCCATGGTTGTACAGGCGGCCTAGGTGCCCATGCATTTCCAAGAATTTATATATATATTATTTTAATATATATTATTTTATTAGATATATCTAAATTGCATATATAGTAAAAATAGTACATTTCAAAAACCTAAATTGTAGTATTTTTCGTGAGATATTTGCCATTTTCTTTTATTAGGCTTTTGTAAATCCGGTTCAAGTTAATAACAAATTGATTACTCATAAATTAGAAATTAGAAATTTTAACTATATTTGTATTTCTATTCATGAGGTAGTACATTTATAAAACAATATAGTAGATTAATGAAGTCAGATAGTAGACAAGTTGAAACAGTAAATTAATACTAATTAGTAGATAAATAAATAAATAAATAACAGTAGATAATAAACACAAATCAATGGATAAGTAAATAATAATCAGTAGATAAATAAATACAAATAAGTAGATAAGTAAATATAAACAAGTTGATAAAAAAATTCAAAACATTAGATGAGTAGATACAAATTAGTGCATAAAACTACAAAGCATTAGATAAGTAAATACAAATCAGTAGATAAAAAAATTCAAAGTTTTAGATAAGTAAACTCAAAGCATCAGATAAATAAAAACTAATCAGTAGATAAAAAAATACAAAGCAATAGATAAAAAAAGTACAACTCAGTTGATAAACACATATAAATTAGTAGATGATTAAATAATTTCAAAATGTAGATGAGAAAATACAAAGCCGTAAATTTAAATCATGTGATGAATCAAAAATCAATAGATGAGAAAATTAGTAGATAAGTAAATACAAATCAATAGATAAGTAAATACAATCAATAGTTAAGTAAATATAAATTAGTACATAAATATACAAATCAGTAGATACATAAATAGAAATCAGTAGATACATAAATTCAAATCAGTAGATAAGTAAATTCAAATAAGTAGATAAGTAAATACAAATAAGTAGATAAGTAAATACAAATCAGTAGATACATAAATTCAAATCAGTAGATAAGTAAATTCAAATTAGTAGATAAGTAAATACAAATCAGTAGACAAGTAAATACAAATTAGTAGATAAGTATATTCAAACCAGTTGATACATAAATACAAATTAGTAGATAAGTAAATACAAATCAGTAGATAAGTAAATACTAAACAGTTGATAAAATCACTAAATTATAAGCTTAGTTACGTTTATTACTTCGGGAGCCCAGATTGGGGTGGGGCTTGAGCTGCTTGGGCACCCACCTGTACAACACAGATAACACCATTTATCAGGCACACCAAATGATCAATGTGGAAGGAATAAACGGAAGCTGTGTTACTAAGTGGATCCACTTATTTATGATCAAATAGCTAGACAAGAAACCATGAAGTACAATAGACTAATGTGATGGATGACAATAACGTCACATCAGGAGAAGTAGTTGGCTTGGTTAGCAAGGATATCAATATCAATGAATATTATACAATATAACATTTCAAGAACCCTCAGAATCTCTCATTGGATCACCTATTATTTCTATCCTTTCCCATTTATATATATATATATATATATATATATATATATATATATATATATCCCTTACATCTCACCCTTAGGGTTGAGATGCAAGTATACAAATAGGAGGAGGATGGTAGGGTTGGATTAGGATACATATCTCCCTAATGTAGTTTTGGGGACAACTGATCATGTGACAATGAAAGATATGATGGCAATTGAGAAATTGATGGTATGAAAAAGGATTGAGTTGGATGGCCACCAGGGGTTTAGATACCAAAACTAAATTAAGGCAACAAGATATGTTATTAATTGTCTCAATTTATTTCTCTAAACTGAGAAGACCGTATAACACCCATTGAATATGATCAATAGTTTGAATGTCATCAACAACCTCTATCTAGGATATTCATCCAACACCAATCAAAAGAAATGCGAGGTCTAGGTTGATAATACCAAGGGTAGCATAGATAAAAAGCCACTATGTGGCACATCTAGAATTGTTTCTCTATACATGGAAAACTTGTTATGTTTAGGGCTGATGTGTTGGTTTGTGGTTTAGTAAATTGAATATGTATTTGTCTAGATGAATCAAATGGATAATTGTTGGTGGTGCACTAATCTCAAACGAATGGAATATGTCATTGATGATTACGAACTGACATAGTAGAGGATTTTATTTGATAAATATTTGTTTGTTGAGTGAGATTTTGACTAGAGAGGAATTTTTGTGTGTTTGCAACTGCTAATGGCCAATATGGATATGTAGGAATGATTTTTTATACATCAAAAGCCCCCCTAAGCTGAATATTGATGGCCATAGTCAAAACCTAATGTAGGAGTGCACTACCTATGTAAATAAAATGGTGGCTTCTCCATAAACCAACCAACATGTTTCTCATGAACACCATTGTATTCTCCCTGAGTCCAGGTTTATTAAAATAATTTAGATGCATGATGAATTGAAGCCAATCAGTGGGACTAGGTGCAGTGAGTAGGGATGTTGATCTATTCTTTTGAGATATCGAAAGCTGAGATTATAATGTTTAGGATAAGAACTACTGTTCATATGGTGTTACCCAAGATCCAAGTGAAACTTTAAGCATTGAACCTGGTCAATGACATTCAAATGATGAAGGATGGTAGCTTCTATATATCACTATCGGTACATGTGATTATCAAGATTAGTTAAAACTTTACAGAATTTTACATCTACTTTATCAAAAGAGATGATACTCACCTTGTCTATGAGATCATTATATCCTCCTCTTGATGATAACCCATCCATCCTCTACTTACATTTCATAGATATGCATGTTATCAGATATGAAAAATGATTAGAGCAGCCCAACCTAAAAAAATTTAGAGTTAGCTATATAATAGCATGATACAAGTTGGATATCTACTTGTTCTATATTATAGATGTCCTACATTTTCTCCTACAAGGGGCGCCTAATCAACCATGTAACACCCTAGGATTTGAGGCCTCAGATAAGATGATTTTATAAGGAATGATTAGACTACCCATATCATTAAGGTGCACCTCCTTTTCTGGGAGCCCATCACTAAAGAAATTCATAGTTAAGAGTGCTCAGCTTGGAGTAGTACTAAGATGGGTGACTAATCGGGAAGTTGACCTCGGCTTGCACGTGAGTAAGGACAAAGCATAGTCAAGGCTAGTGGTGGTTTGTGGGGCCAGTCATCATTCTTAAAACTCTACTAGAGCCTAGGTTAGTGGGCCCGGGTGTTACAAATGGTATCAGAGCCAATTCTCGTCCAGTAGGTGTGACTCGCATGGGCATGTGGCATGCTAGTCTTAAGCCGTGCGGTCCAAGCAAGTTGGAAAGGGCTATCCGATGAGATGAGATGGAGCCTCCCTTGCCCTGGTGGTCATGGATGGGAGCTAGGTGTCCATGGGCCATTATGGGTCTGAACTGAAATGGGTAAGAGATTATGAGGTCATACATTGAGCCTTGATGAGGAGGTCAAGAGTCTAAGTGGGGGAGATCGTAACGTCCCAAGATTTAAGGCCTCAGATAAGATGATCTTATAAGGAATTATTGGACTACCCATATCACCAAGGTACACCTCCTTTTCCAGGATCCCATCACTAAAGAACTCTATAGTTAACAATGCTCAGCTTACAGTAGTACTAGGATGGGTGACCAATCGGGAAGTTGTGGGGGAGATCGTAACATCCCAACATTTGAGGCTTCAGATAAGATGATCTTAAAAGGAATGATTGGACTACCCATATCACCAAGGTGCACCTCCTTTTCCGGGAGCCCATCACTAAAGAACTCTATAGTTAAGCATGCTCAGTTTGGATTAGTACTAGGATGGGTGACTAGTCACGAAGTTGACCCCGGCTTGCGCATGAGAACAAAGTGTGTTTAAGGTTAGTGGTGGTCTGTGGGGACAATAATCATTCCTAAAACTCTACTAGAGCCTAGGGTAGTGGGCCCGCGTGTTACAAACCATTTGGTATTATGAGTGAGATTGTTGCCATTGACCTAAGTATAAGCATCTTGTCTTTTAATTCATGAGTCATAAGATTTCCAGTCAAAGTAAATCCAATGGCACATTTAATTTATTTGACAGTTAATTTTATTGATACATGCAATGTAATTTTCCTCTCTTTAAAAATGAGATATATCTCAGTGTACATGGAAATGTTATTTTCCTAACATCATATGCATGAGCATTGCATTTTGTTTGTTATGAAAGTGGATACAGATAAAAACCTTGATCATCCTATGACTTTGTTGTTCCTAAGAAGCCTCAAGCTGACAGTGCACTTATCCAAATCATTTATAGCATAATGGGGTGCTTTAATAGGGCAATCAAGTTGTAGGAAAGAACATTTCTCGCCTACTACCTTGCATCAAGTAAACAATGTTCAATGTATAGTCTTTGTTAGTTTATTGTTGATATCAGTGGGCCAACTTTTATAAAATGAAGGATCACATCCTGCAAATAACATAATATAATTATTAGGAATCATCATCCACTATAAGTAGATGTATCGTATGGTCAAAAACATGAAAACAAAATCTTTTTTCCAAAGGATGTAAGTTAATTCTTAATTACATGAAAATAAGGTTTACCAAACCATTAACACTAGGGCCACAACACATCTTCAGGTGGCTTGCCTTGGTCGCCACCTTGTCATTCGATAACATTCATGTTTCCATCATGGTAAAGGAATATACTCGCTCGACTACTATTCAGAATGATTGCAATGGCTTTGTGGGGTGGTTGCTACCTCAAAAACCTTCAAAGGAGTTAGGATAGTAGCTTTTGTTGGACGTTATGAAATCTTATCGAGAGTTAGTGGTGTTTCTAAACTGAATGTTCAGATGACTATAGAGGAAATCGACACACTTATTGTTGTCAAGTCCTTTCAAAATGTGTCAGGGACTCATGATGAAGCTACTAAAAGAAGTTGAATCCTGGTTAAATCAATTCTCTAGCTTTGATCTCAAACACATCAATAGTTTGGGTAGCACCTTTTCCCATAATGTTGCACGACTTGGCCTTGGACTTGGAAAGGAATGATTCAAGAATTTAGAATAGGGGTAAAACAAATTGAAACAAACTTATTACCTATAGATAAAATAATACAAAAACCTTAGATAAAAGTCCCATAGAAATATATTCAATAAAAATGCTTAGATAGTGTATCATTCTAAGAAAAATAGGGAGATCTAAGAGTTATTGAAAGTGCTACAACCACCTGATGGCCATAAGATATAAATTTGATTTCTTTATGGTTATGGAAACTAAGGATTTCACACAGCCACATCAAACATAAGTGTGAAATACAAAATTACAAATATGGATAACCATACGACCACTACAACAAACAATAGTGTATTGAGCCTTGATATCTATAACTATCCTTGGGAGATTATATGTAACTCAGAGACTGTATGGTACAAAAAAGAATGAATCACAATCTTTAATATAAAAATATTGACTGCTACAATTGCATATACAACAAGAGTAGAAGTTTAAAATTCATCAATAAAGATAAATAATATCTTATTGGACTACGAATCCCCATATTTTTTCATTGTAAGAAGGTATCAATCAAATCATTAATTGATCTATAAGAAAACCTACATCATCTAAGTATGCCTTAATTATAAGGAGTGAAAGAACTGATATCGTGTTCTTGTTTCATTTTGTCGGTAAAGATAGCATTCAAAATCTCTCAACATATTTGATTACTCCAATACAAGAAATATTACCTTCTGCATCATGTTGACCCTAACAAGATGTGTCATTTGTTCTTATATGATTAGATTTAGCAACCTAAATTGGAAGAAAAGAACCAACCTAATCATTGTTTAAATGTAAGGAATTTAGAATGAGATAATAAATGACTAGTACAAAACAACTTCTATTGATAAATAAAACCTTAAACGATCTCTTAATAATAGATAATGAAAAGAATATTGGACTCACAAACTTATTCGTTGAGCAAGTGACTTACTAGTAATGCTTATCTAAGATTGTCATGATCTGTATCAATAGAATTGTCTTGAGTCTATATATATATATATATATACACACACACACACACACACACACACATATATATATATATATATATATATATATATATATATATATATATATATATATATATATATATATATATATATATATAAGATATTAGTGATTAGAATTTGAAGACAATACTTAATGATATAATCAATTTTGTAAAAAAACAAAGTAAGTGATTCATGTGGCTTTTTGTTTTAGAAATTATATTCCAATAAGATGTTAGCATCACCTTTAAATTTTGAATTTAACTACTAAACTATATTTATGGATTTAGAAATATTAACAAATACTTACAGCCTTAAAATATGCTATATTTTATGCAACACATTCATGAAAAGTGATGACACTAACATTTTCTCTATCTACAACATTCAAATTTCCCTTACAATATTTTAAAACCAAATTTCGTACCGTATAGATGTGAATGGTTATTTTCCCCGAGTAGGGCATCATCTAGAAAATACAATATTTATAGTTTGAAGAATGCATTGTTATTAGTTTCTCAAAAGTTTCCTAGTAAGTACCGCCATGGAATTCTACATTTCTAATTCTACAAATCAGATTGACTAGTTGTTCAAATTTTTATAAGTCTAGTAATTGTTGTAACCATAGATCGTCTATCAAAACACAAGGTGCACGAGAATTTTTGAGAAATATAGTAAATATTGAGACTAAAATGAGAACCAACAAAACAACAACATATTTAGTTATTGTATCAATTGAGTTCAATGTGACTTTATGAAGAGGAAACATGGTTGTTGCTCCTCATTTCCATTTAATTTCTTTGTCATTTCTTTCAACAGTCTTCTTGATTCACATGTTGTTATAAGTACCAAGTAGGAACATAGGATAGAAGACAATGTCGATATTGGTGCTGAAATTCCAATATAATGCTCTGGTTTGGGATGCCATTCACTTTGTATGTTATCTGATACATAATGCTCAAGAATAGTTAGAGGTTCTTTTCAATATTATAGGGAGTAGAAGACATCGGTGCATAAAATGTAAGTGTGTTTTGTTTTTGGTGTCCATAAATAATTATGGGTAGCAGGGGTTGCATTTTGTTTTAAATAGTGCACTACATAGCATATTATGTAAATCCTATTAATTTAGTTTCTACTAACTCACTTATGAATTTTTCAATCTGCAAATAGTTATTCTATTGCAACAACATATCCATAAATTAGATTCATCTATTTTATCAAACTAAAATAAATTATACATGTATATCATCTAATACACCTATTACTTATTAGTTAGACTATTAAAAACAAGGGACATCTCCATAAGTATATTACTTCTTTTCCCTACGCTTGTTGTGATGTCATGCAAACAATTAGAGTGTTATTTGCTCCAGCATCATATCATCTTGTGTCGTATGCTTTTGTAAGTAGGTAAAAGAGGAAAGGAAAGGTCAGGCTGGATGTGCGGAAACATAGGCCATAACCTCAAAGGAGCTAGATGTACTTTTGAATCATATAACAAGGTATGAAATGGATGATATAATACTAGTGAAATTTGGGTTTTATATGTTTCATAGTTTTTGATAAAAAAGTTTCATTCCCAATTTTTCTTTGATAATGAGGAACCCCTCCTGGACAAGGCCACTATTGGATCCAACCCAACCAAGAGTAAACTACGAGACCAACCATGTCATGGGGGACACCACGGTGTGCCCAATCAAATATCATCCACAGTTGCACTGCGACCAACACCCATAGTTGACCCAGAATGCCTTCATTGGGGATTGTCACGCCACACCACTTAGCTATCGACCACACCCCACACACAATAATTCCCAACTTAGAAAATGGCATGATGTAAATTATATGAAGCATGGCTGTTAATTCCCAACTTAGCATGTAGTATTTTATTAATTTCTAGCCATGTTTCATATGATTTACATCATGCCATTTTCTAATGAAGCAACATTGTGGTACTCCACACATGACACTTGAACTGTGTTCTTTAGCTACTAGACTTCATCAAGGAACCTTGAAAAAGATATACTCAATCAATCCCCTTCCAAAATAGAGCCCCACCAGTACTTTGATTTCTTTCCAAGTTGATCATGCTTATTATAGATTGGTTGAAACATAGTGCCAATTTATTTACTGCTAAGCACGGGAAAAAAGAGCATGTGTCACTTTTTCATATGGTAATAAAAACATAAAGATAAAACCCCAAATTAGATGAGACCACCCTTAGATAATCTAAATAGCATATAATAAACAACAATGAGAATTAGTATAATCCAACAAAGTGAAGTTGATAGTACAATGAACAAAAAGAATATAGGGAAAAAATAGTGACATATGGAAAGTCCAGATAAAGGGGGAAGAAAGTCTTACTGAGAAGTTGTCAAGGTCCCAACCTATGCAATGGAAGCATCTTTAGGGATATATAGTTGGGGAAAAAGTAAAAAGAACCAACTTTTTGAACACCAATGATGGCATGTGGTGGTAGGCAAACTCTATGCTAATTATTTGCGACCTAATTGTATATGTAGAGAATCCACCGACTCACTGTGTTGTATAACTCACCGCCACAAAAATCCTAAGGAATCTTTAAACAAATGGCATCCATTATGCAGTAATTTTGGTTATGGAGCCAAAAAATAAGAGAATGGACCAGCACACTAATAAATAGGGATAGAAAAAGGTGATTCCACCTCCATGATATCCCCCCCCCCAAATGACACACCATTCATCTCAACCCTCTCCAAATTCCTAGGTTCTGACTCCATGCAGCCCACGGGTCCCCAAAATTGATGTCGAGCCATCAAGGGTTGGGCAAGATGCCAATGCCAACAAATGGGAAAGCATTAATGAGAACCAAAAGAGGAGAAAACCTTTGGAAGGGTAGATGGAGAGGATGTTGTTGATGGTAAAGAGGGCATGCAATTTGGAAGAGAGGAAGCATAAATAGTGGAATGAGGATGCTTGAGACGGAAGACGCCAATGATTAACAAAAATTAGGCTCAATTCAATGGTATAGGTGCAAGGTGCAATGTTTTGTCCCAACTCTATTTTGTTGATACTGAAAAAACCTATAACAGAAATGGAAACTCAAATAGAGGGATTTTTTGTTTTGCATTCTTGTACCTCTATGTTTTTGGGCTACTCAATACATCAATAAAATTATATTTTCATTAGATTTTTCAATAATACCCAATTTTCTTGAAGTGACCTATCCTAAGTGTATCTACTATAAAAAGGGGCCTTGAACTTCAGTCCAAGTTTGCCTTGTATTCTCCCTTTCTATAGTTGAGTGTTTAGCCTCTAAGAGATCCTAATCTCCCTCAAGCATGTTTACTACTCTACATCCAATATGAGTCATTTAGGGTCATTGTAAGAGAGATGCTCCAATGTACATCTTGTTAATATCTCCACTCTCCTTAC
Source organism: Alisma plantago-aquatica (assembly GCA_963693085.1). NCBI lineage: Eukaryota > Viridiplantae > Streptophyta > Magnoliopsida > Alismatales > Alismataceae > Alisma > Alisma plantago-aquatica. The sequence goes on from OY856411.1 coordinate 811,799,164, forward strand.
CAATATCTCTCTAGCAACTTGGTGGTTTGAAGGTGACTTCCTTTAATAAGAAAGGGACTTCCTCAAAGAATAAAGGGTTGATCACATGGTGAAGATCTTCTACAAGAATGGATAAGTCCTTGGAGAAGGCTGAAGATTCTTGGTAGGTAGATAGGTAATGCCTATGTAATGGTTATTGGCTCCTTAATCTAATAAGGAATGCTACTTTATCCCTTGCTCTTGAATTGGTTGGTCATATTGTTATAACTCATATAGTTCAATATATAGAGTGAGACAAGGTTACAAATCCTAGAGATTTACCCCTCTAGTTAGTAGATGTACATCTCCTAGTTTGAAGGTGGAACAAATATACATCTTATCCTTCCTTTGGTGTTTGCTCAAATCTCTCTCTTCCTTGTTTTTCAATATTCTAATATCTTTTAGCAAATATCTTGACGATCGAATGTGTTTTATTAGGTGTTTTCATCTCTATTCACCCCCTCTAGGGCCCTTTTGAAGCAACAATTTGTATCAAAGCTTGGTATTCTCCAACGAAGTACTCTAATGAGTATAGAAAATAGGCAAAAATTTGTTGGGGTCTCTCAACACATAAGGTAGCCTCTCCATGTGTCCACCTATCTTTGATGGCATCAATTTACTATATTGGAAGCAGAGGATGGAATTCTATTTCCAAGGCATGATCTATGATAAGTGTAAGGTGGTTGGATTTTAGTAAACCTAGCCGAAAGGAGAAGTGGCTACTTAGGATGAAGCATCATTGAAGGAGGTGCAACTAAATGCCAAAGTTGTAAGCATCATCTACTCTGCTCTTAATCCTACTAAATTCAACTGGATTTCCTTTTGGAATACAACCTATGATATTTGGAACAATCTTTGCATCACATATGAAGGTACCAAGCAAGTCAAGGAAAGTGAGGTATACATGCTCAATGGACTTCTTGAGAACTTCAAGATGGAAAAGAATGAATGAGTGGTTGAAATATATGCAGGGCTCAACACTATTTTGAATAGTCTTTCCACCTTGGGAAATCCTATGGAACATGGAAAAATCAACTCCAAAATCCTTAAATCTCTTCCTAAAAGTTGGCAAAAAGGGGTGGCTATGATTGAATAAAGAAAGTCTCTCTCGAACTACCCATTAAAAAGCTCATAGGAAATATCCAAGCCTATGGAGTGAGACTTGATAAGCAAGAGGAAGAAAGAGATGTCAAGAAAAAGAAGGAGGTTGCATTAAAATATCAAATTGAAGCCATTGTGCAAAAACAAGTTATTGGACAATTCCCTCTTCCTCAAATTAAGATGACTCCTCAAGTGATCTAGAATCTCATTACTCCAAGGGAAATAATTTCAAGGGTAAACCCTCCTCCCCACTCATAGGTGTTCTCAGTGTGGAAAAAAGGACACTATAAAAATGAATGCCCAAATGTCAAGAAGCATCACCACAATAGAAGCCATAGAAATAAGGAAGACTATCATAAGGAGGATAAATAAAAGAAGAAGGACAAGAAGGAAGAAGGGGCAAAGAAACAACCCCTACCACTTGGGAAGAATTTTCTTCAAGTGACTCAAGCTCAAATGAAGGTGACTGCCACATGTCTCTCATGGCAAGCACAAGTGAGAAGCGATTGAGGTAAGTGAGGTAAGTCTCAATGAACTTTGAAAAGATGCTCTTTTGATATGATTCCTGCCTCTTGTTCTTCTTATTATAAGTGTAAGTCTAAAAAGAAACAATTAGGAAAAAATATTGATGATTCTTATGCTAGAATAGAAGTTCTTGAAAAAAATGAGAAAAATCACATTGATAGCATAGATTCCTTGAAAGAGAAATTTCTTGAGCTTGAACTTCACCATATGAAGTTGAAATTAAAAATAGTGTTTATCTAAATAAAGTGAATGATCTTAAAGATGAAAACCAAATTTATATGACGAAAGTGGAATGCGTAGAACCGAAAATGCTAGACTTATTGTTTGAGTTAATGATTTAGAATCTAGACCTATTTGGCCTTATAAAGGAGTTTCCAAGATTAATTCTTGAAAAAGACTCTTGTCTAACTAAAGCCCTTTATTTAGATTCCGATCTATTGCATGCACAAGATGATCTTGCTAGTCCTTCTTCTACTTTTATTACTCTTAATGATGATACTTACATGATTAAATATTCCTTATAAAGGCTATTCAAAGGGAAATAAAATCCCTAAATGAAGTTATAGAACACTCTACTCGACAAGTGGGTAGTAGTGGTTTGGGATACGAGGGAGGAGAAAAAGGTAAGGAAAAGAGAAACATAAGAAAAATTATAAGGGACCTCTAATATACCATGGAGAGTCTTCTGGCTCTAAGGCACATATGATTTGCATTCATTGTAACTGTGATGATCACTATTCTACCTTTTGTCCTTAAAATAAGAAGGGGGCCAATCCAAACATGATATGGGTCCCCAAACTAAACCCGGATCCCGAAGTTTGAATTGGGAATCAGCCTCTCCTTCCCTCATAGGAAAAAAGAGTGTATTGTTGATAGTGGATGTTCCAAGCATATGACCAGTGATAAGGACAACTTTAACACCTTCATAAGAAGGAAATGAGGATCTATGACTTTTGGGGACAACAAGAAATGTGAAGTAATAGGTGAGGGTGATGTAGTTGGTTCATAATGCATAAAAAATGTTCTTCTTATAGATGGCCTAAATCACAATTTAAATAGTGTTAGTCAACTTTGTTATAATGCATATCTTGTTCTATTTACTTCTCTTGAATGTTCACTTCTAAATTCCCTCACTTACAATGTCATATATAAGGGAAATAGAATTGGAAATCTATATACTATTGTTCTTAGCTTTGTTAAGCCTATTATTGGTAAATGCTTAGTTGTTGATAAGAATGATACATATTTGTGGAACCATAGGCTTGGTCATGTAAATATGTATCAATTGAAGAATTGACTAAAAAGGAATTGGTCAAAGGATTTCTTGAATCAGACTTTGAGAAGTATGAGGAATGCCAACCTTATACATAATTGAAATCAAACCAAATCCTCCTTGAAACCCAAAGGAGTCCTTATTACCAAGAGATCTCTTGAGCTTCATCACATTGATCTATTTGGACCTATGATAACCCAAATGATTTGTAGTAGCATGTATTACCTAGTGATTGCTGATTATTTCTCTCGATATACTTGGACCTTCTTTTTGGTTGCAAAGAGTGCCACATTTGATGTTTTCTTGACTTTTTGAAAATTATTTGAAAATGAAGCTTCTTGCCAAATCGCCTCTATCCGTAGTGACCATGGGGAGAATTTGAAAATGATTTGTTTGAAAGTTTGTGATGAATCTTGTTACATGCACAACTTTTCTTCCCGTCATACACCTCAACAAAATGGGGTAGTGGGGAGGAAAAATAGTTCATTGCAAGAGACTGCTAGGACAATGCTCTCAGAGTATGAGACTCCTAAGAAATTTTTTGCTGATGTTTTGTGCAAAATTAGGTTTTCACTCATCCTTATCTTAAGAAAACCCCCTGTGAGTTATGGTGTGTTAGAAAGCCTTATCGACTTCTTTCACATTTTTTATTGTTAATTATTTGTTTTGAATGGCAAAGATTCTCTAGACAATTTTGATGTGAAATCTTACAAGGCTTTCTTTCTTGGCTGTAGCACTACTAGCTATCTTATAGAGTGTTTAACAATGATTTTGTCTAAAATAGAATATATATCAATCTTAAATCTATTGAGACTAACCCCTCTATTTCCAAGAATGATATTCATGGTGATGTTTTACTTGAGGTGATTCCTCGATTAAAAGAACTAGACATATCCAACAAAGGAAAAGAGGATATTGAAGTTGAATGTTCAAAAGATGATAAAAAGAAATATCTCAGTCTATGCTTTACAAAAAATCATCCAAAAGAGCTCATCGTAGGAAACCCTTTTGAAATGATGAAGACACGAGATGCTTTCAATAAAGAACAAGCGAATAGTTCCTTCACCTCACAACTTGAGCCAAAGAATGTCAAAGAATCTCTTTAGGATGATGAGTGGATCCTAGCCATGCAAGAAGAGCTCAAGTAGTTTGAAAAGTACAGGCTGTAGACCCTAGTGCCAAGACCAAGAGGGGGGAAATCATTACCACAAAGTGAGTCTACAGGGACAAACTTGATGAAAGGAGCAAGTTGGTAAGAAACAAGGCAAGGTTACTAGCTTAAGATTATAGCCAATAGGAAAATATTGATTTTGATGAAAGTTATGCTCCCTTTGTTAGACCTGAATCTACTAGAATGATATTTTCCTTTTCTAGTAATAAAAGTTTCATCCTTTATAAAATGGATGTTAAAAGTGTATTTTTGAATGGAGATATATAGGAGGAAGTTTATGTGCCTCAACCTCTTGGTTTTTATGTGACAAGTATGCTAATCATGTTTATCTATTATGAAAGGTTCTTTATGGACTCAAACCAGTCCCTAGATCTTGGTATGAGAAATTAAGAAACTTTTTAATTGATAATGGCTATGTCATAGAAAAATTGACTCTACTCTCTTTCTAAAACACACTTCTAATAATTTTTTTATCATTGAAATTTACATTGATGATATTATCTTTGTCATGACTAATCTTGATTTTATCAAGGAGTTCATTTCTCTTATGTAGAGTGAAATTGAAATGATCATGATGGAGGAGCTTACCTTCTTCCTTGGTTTTCAAATCAAGCAAAAAAAAGATGGAAACTTCATCAACAAAGCAAGTACACTAATGAAGTCTTGGAGCACTTTGGGATGGAAAACATAAAGCCATTGGATAATCCCATGTCCAACACTGCCAACCTAACAAGGATGAAGAAGGTGAAAATGTAGATGAGTAGCTCTATAGAGGTATGATTGGTAGCTTACTATATCTAACTACCTCTAGATCAGATATCATACTTAGTGTTAGCTAGTGTGCGATATTTCAATCAAGCCCCACAAAATCCCATCTTGTAGGTGTTAAGAGGATTTTAAGGTACCTATTCAAAACTCAAAATTTTGTACTATGGTATCCCAAGTCAAGGGACTTTACTCTTACATTATATAGTGATGCGGATTATGCAGGATGCTTAGTTGATAGAAGGTTCACAAGTCACACTTGCTTGCTCCTTGGACCATGTTTAGTTTATTGGTTCTCTAAGAAGCAAAACATTATTTCTATTTCAACTACCGAAGCTGAATATATTGTAGTTGGTAGTTGTTGTGCCCAATTCTTATGGATGAAGAAAATGCTCCAAGACTTTATTATTTTCTATGATGATTCTCCTATCTTTTGTGATATTACTAGTGCAATTAACTCATCATACAATCCTATATTGCATAGTAGAGATAAACACATAGAGGTACTCCATCATTTCCTTCATGATCAAATTGCTAAGAAAGACATATACATCACTTATATGGACACAAAAAATCAATTTGTGGATATTTTCACAAAACCTCTAGCTAGAGAGCAATTTCATTTCACTAGATCAAAATAACTTAATACTTCCATTGATGATAATTCTATGTCTTCTAGGTAGAATGTTCTTTTACTCCTCTATGGTTGTTCATGTTTGGATATTATCTACTCCTTTTTTCTTTAAAATGCCAAGTTAAATGCCTTATTTTGCTTGAATTGGGCTTAATCACAAAATGCTTGTTTAAACACAAAATAGTATCCCATGATGATAAAAATGTGCATATGTATGTTTATATATATGCTAGGCTAGTTAAATGCATTATTTAAGGCTCTAGGGCCATATAATTAAATTCCATATCTTTGTGACAGGCCATGTTGTCATCCGAGTTTGCCCTGGGGTAACTCAACTGATGGGTCAATCTGTGAATTGAACAACATTGATGTCGGTTGAGTTATGCAAAGAGAAAATTTGACTGACAACATTGTGTCACATTTAATAAATGGATTTTTTCGACTAAGTTACTTCCTCTTAACTATATAATCTCGACCACTAACCCTCTTTTCTTGTTTGTTATCTAACCCTATGTCATCCCCAACCCTTTTCCTAGCCTACTCATGCCCTAAATCGTCTCCTAGTAGGAAAGGTGTTTGTATTAGTGAAACCACAGTAAAGAAGTCTTCCCAATACTCCAACTCCTCTACCTGTGGTGCCTCCTTCTCTACTTGACCTCCTCCTACACCACCTAGATCTAATAGGGCTTCTTTCTCTATATCCAATGAATCTCTCATGGGATACATGATGCATTAGAATTCCTATCAAATGCTTGTTTAAAAGCATCTTCACCATGATCTAGTTCATATAATGTGAAACATGAGCCTATATTTCCCTACACCCTTTGCACTATACCAGCCATCCTGTTATGCCACTAACTATGCTACTTATGCATATGACCAATTCTTCCCAGCAGATCAGTATGCTTCTTTTGTTGCACACCCTGCCTTTGTTGTTGGATCTCCATCGACTTCATCTCATCCACATCCAAGTGTAACTCAGTTGCTTGCTCTCCCACCTAGTCCTATCTCATCTGTTCTTGCAAATTTTGATGGGGTTTCTACACCCACTTTTGAGCAAGCAAGGCACTGATTGCCATTAGGATGTCCTAGAGTGAGAAACAACTCAGATGGCCGCCTACACGCTCCTTTTCTCCTCCTGAGGAAATGGAGATATTTGAAGAAGGTGACGAGGCTAATGAGGATGATGATGTTGAATATTATGATGATGACGGTGAGGTAGATGGCTCTAATTATGATGGAGTTGATGGTGGTGATGAGGTTGATGATGCACTTGCATCTTCTGTGAGACATGAGCCAACTAGTAATGAAGACTATGACCCAACTCAAGATGTCCTGGATATAGATGGCCTTCATGTTTAGTTCTTAGGTCATAGAGTACCCATTTACTTGTCATTTTGTGAGCTTAGCATGTATTTACATTGGGCACCTATATCTGAGGATACTATTTACATCTTTCTCTTGTTTTTTGTTGTTTTAAATTTTCATCATGGATTAATTTTCTTTTTTTTTTCTAATCTTTATCTTTTGTATCTTAAAATATTTGCTCTAATACTTTCATGATTTTTAGTGTATGCATTCTTAATTTTTATTATGACTTAATTATCAGTTCTCTCACTGGTTATTATGTGCTTGGTACTAGTATATGGTACTTGTAAGTTGGAATGACATGACCTTGCTTTTCTAGCCCCTTACTTTTTGATATGACAAATGGGTAGAAATAGCTTGGTACATATTGAAATCGATCTATAATTGCATATTTTTTGCTTATAAAAAAGTGAATACATGTAGCATATATATGTGGTGGTTGTTTTTTGAGGAACTAAATAAATAGGTAAAGGTAAGCATAATTTTAGGAGGGGCAATTGATATCATACATTTATGTATCCCCTACTTCTCAAGGGTCGAATGTTCAAAATTTTAATCATTTCCAATACAGTTATGATCGGTTTGTCATCTTCAAAAAGGGGGAGAATGTTGACCTAATAGTTATACATTTCCCATATTTTGATGATGACTTAACCATTTCGTTCTTGTGTGTTTAATATGTTTATTTGAAATCAATTTCTGGTATTAGGTACTGGAGATGATGATTTTAACAAACCCTATTTTGCCAGAACACAAGTCAAATTCAATACAAATGCAAGTTTTGAACAACAAATAGTATCTCTATTATAATTATATTATAAATCATTTGTATTGAATGTATGGCATTTAACTAAGCTTAATGGAAATTTAGAGCACTTAATTCAAACATTTAAGTATTTTTCAATCATTAGTCGTAAGTTGTTATAGGTTGGCTTGTTGGCCAAGTTTTTCCTAGTGACAACTCAACTGACACCTAACTTGGCTTTTAACAATGCCCATGGAGGCCAAAATTGTCCTGGTGACAACTTGACTGACACCCTACACTAGAAAAACCAATTACAGCCGTCGGTGAAGTTTCATACCAGATAAAATTTACCAAAAACTACATTTTTTTGTCCTACAGTGTCATCAATCGAGTTTCCTAAAAGGTAACTCAACCAAAAACATTGTACAATAAAGTGCAAAAAATATTTCCAACCATTGGAGTGTTGTAAAACTTCAAAATATATATGTTGCAACACCCAAAATGGTTAGAATTTGATCCTAAGTGTCTTTACCTACTAGTAGGAAACCTAAACTATAAAAAGGAGCCCTTGAATTTCACTCCATGTTTGCTTTCTATGCTCCCTTTCTATACTTGAGTCTTTTAGCATCCAAGAGAATGTAATCTCCCTCAATCTTGTTTACTACTCTACATCAAATTTGAGTGATTTAGAATCACCGTAAGAGAGTCGCTCCAATGTACATCTTGTGAAGTTCTCCACTCTCCTTTTCAATATATCTCTAGAAACTTCATGGTTTGTAGGTGACTTCCTTGAAGTCAAGATGGACTTTATTGAATAAGGAAGGGTTGATCAAAGGTTGGAGATCTTTTATGAGAATGGGTAAGTCCTTGACAAATGTGGAAGATTCTTGGTAGGTAGATAGGTAATGGTTATTGTTCCTTGATCTGAAAAGGAATTATAGTTTTGTGATAAAGTGAGTTTTTATATTATTTATTTTCTCTCTATTGAAAATTTAATGATATTGATAATCACTTAGACTCACTACCTAAAATACCCTCAATCACCTCCCTCTACTAATTTGACCTTACGGGTACACAAATGTCAAATTAATGCAAACCCTAAATGCACATTAGGGTAAATTAAGTGAATTAAGGTACCTAGTCAATTACTATAATCAACATTCGAATTTCAATCCCAATTTTGCACCATGGTAGATAACCATGTCACAAAGATCCACCTAAAATTTCATTCCAATTGGATGGACAAATTAAGAGTTATAAGCTTCAGAAATTGTATACATTATTTCTTTTATTTGGAACTTTGGACCTAAGTTGGCCTTTTATTTCGATCAAAATGTGACATATAAATGTCATGAGTCTTGGGTGCATACCCCTTTATTAGGCTTTTATATTTTAGCCTCTCAATGATGATCCAATGAGGGAGAATTTGTTTCCTACCTCCCGATTATCTTGGCCCGGATTTAAACAATCAAGCTACTGAATCTCAGTCTTCCGTAACCAACCTAGTCCCCTCCTTGCCAGTTTCTCAGGATATTCCTTCTCCTCTCATAAAATCAAACCTAACAGCCCTTGCACGTCACTCCTTACCCTTAGAATATGGATAACTGACTCCTCCCCGCGCCTCTCACTGGAGAAGGAGTCCAGATTAGGGCTTCCTCGTCCACACTCCTACACACCTACATAACTACACCATTATCTCGGCCACCTTTCTTTTTGTCATTCCACACCTTTACTTGCTTGTGAAACCACCCTGAACACCCCTCTCCACTCCCTCGTCTTCAACCTTCAGTCACTATGTCGTCTCATAACTGAAGCCCTTCCCACACCAAATTCCCATCTCTATTGCCTTCGGCGATTTACTGTGAGCATGCATGGCTACCTTTACCTAACCTAGAACCCATCTTCATCTTCGACCCTTCTCTCTCCAGCGACCTTAGCCTCCCCCATAGAGGTGTCAAGTATTAGAGGGAGCCATAGCATGGAGCCTTACTATCGGAGTGTGGAACTAATGCATGAAGCTTTTTGTACCTTCATCTTGCCGCCAACTACACTCCTCACGAGTAGAGACATTGTCGGAGGAGGACTAGGCTCCTACTCAAGCTAGGAGAGGGCCGCGAGGAAGTATGCCATCTGAAGCTCCAAGTGGTGACAGTTGGGCTAGGACCGGCCAACCAGAGGGTGCCACCTCAGCTACAAATTGTGGGTCGGCGTGAACAAGCGAGGAGAGCATTCACTTGTCTGGACCAATCACAAGCGCCAACATAAGATATATTCCCCCATTTTATTAGAAGAAAATATATTAATTTGGGAAAATTGTAACAATTGATAGGAATATTGTATGGTAGCAAGATTGTATACCATTTCCATCAGAAAAATATGAGGAACCTAATAAAAATGTTGTCTTGACCTGAGTCTGACTCCTTTTCTAAAAGTGAAGGCTTCAAGTTTTAGTTAAATATATCTTTTTCTTTTCCTAAAATCAATTAAAGAAAAATGAAATTATTAATCTAATATCAGTAAATATCGATTTGAAACCCTAGGTCTACCTTTGTTTCAGATAAATCATATGTACCATAATGAAGGGATCAATGATAACCTAGACCTTATGGAAACCCTAATCTTAAATACTCCTCTCTAAATGATAAAGGTATTATGCTCCAAATGTAAGCCTAAATTTGATCTTATGGCCTTAAAATAAGTTGTAATCAACAATAATCTCTGATCTAATCATAAAGAACCCATTTTACCAAAATCCTAGTCTTGGGTCATATGGACTCATAGTGATAATGTACCCTTAGTTTCCTTTCAGGGTGATCCATTCACTTTATTCTCTAGACTCTTTGGGACCATGATTTGACTAATTAGGTATGTGATATTATAAGTATATGACTAGTTTTCTTGTATGCATAAAGTATAGAATAACGTATGATTTATTTGTGTATAGTTCTTGGATGCATATCAGTTGTATTATGCCTCACCACAACATCAAGAACATGAATAAAGAGATGTGTTGTAGCTACTTGATATGTGCTAATTTAGCACTTCTTTTCTCAACCTTTTTAGTCATGTCACATTGAAAATCCTATCTTTATCCACTAAAAAGAAACAATTTGCTATTTGCTTCCTTTTATCACAATTTAACTTAATCTCACCCAAAATTATGAATTTCTTGCATACTCAGAAGATCATATGAGCAGTTCAGATGATTAGTTGATCGTCTCAGCCAATCCAGATGAGTGGCTCTGTCATTCTGGCTAAGCGTCTCACATGATCCAGATGCTCGGCTCACTGGTACCGATCGATCAGTTGGTGTCACCCCACCCTTGTCCAGATATTTTGTTTTGATGGTGTGCCCCTTGAATCTTAAACGGTCGTTTCAGGGCTAAAGCGGGAGTTTTCCCTCCCAAACTGAGTGGGTCAAGAGGTGTCACCACCCAAGATCTAGGGTAACCAACTGATTCCATGTCGCCCCACCCTTATCTGACCTCCAACCAATCGATTCGCTCCCCAACGATCAGTTCACAGTGCATAGCCATTTCAAATCAGCAGCCGCCAGCTGCTTTTTTCCCACAACCCTAATTATAAAGCTCCCTACCTTCTCCTATAAAAGGATGGGTACTTCCTCCTTATAGGATCATCCTTTGTATCATCTTTGTATGGGATTTTTGATCAATCTTTCTTGCCTTTTTATGTTATTGTGTTCTATTCATCAATAAAGTTTGGTTTTTGCAAGCTAAGTGTTCCTTCCAATTATTGTCCTTACTTTTCTCATTTAGATCTAGTTTATTTCTTCTTCTTCTTCTCTTCCATGGACTGGAGCAAGGGATTAAGCGGCATCCATTTCATTGTCTCTAGCTTAAGTAACTATCCTTTAGTAAGACTAGACTATGGTAAGAACTCTTCTTCCCCCTGTCTCCCTTTTTTCCATAAGCATGAGTGAGTAGTTCTCTATCGAGGCAAGAGGAATAACCCCCTTAGCCATGGCTTTATCGACTTTTCCTAAAGAATGACTCTAGATGGCTTTTGGGTTTGATAACTAATTGATCTATCAAAGTAATTAATAGGTTTGATCAAAATTTAATTCGAATGGATATAACCGTGGAAGTTCAGATTTAGAACAACAAACCCAATCGCATAGGAGTTTTGAAATGACTGTGGATCTTCTTCTTTTACGATGATGGACTAAGAAACATGAGCACTAGGACCAATGGGCTCATGTGGAGTTCATCTCTAGTGGATTTTTATTAATTCACTTACCTTCATCGAATCTGTTATTTTTAAGGATTAATTTGTTTTTGCCTAGGCTAGGGTGGTGAAAACCCCTAAAGCCTCGATTCCCATCTCTTTATTCCAATCACCGCTTGTTTTTCTTCCTTTAATTCCCAGTCTTTTCATTCATAATAGTTTTCTTGTGCTAATAATCATCTCCATTTCCTTTGTGACGGGGCAATTTATTTCTTATTTAGTGCAATTTAGTTCTTATATTTCCTTCCGCTTTAGTGATAACCAACCATACCCTAAATATGATCTTTCCTTCTATTCTAAAAACTAAAATACCAAAAAGAAATTAAAAGTTCTTCAAAAACCTTTGGGATTAGAGTTAACAATCTTAAAATCATTGTCCTTTGGGATCGACCCTTTCTATACTAACCTTAATCGGGAAGTTGAAAAAGGATTAAACTCTAGGATAATTATCTTAGTGATTGTAGTGCACTTCAACACATTAACAATTTGGCACCATTTCTAGGGACAATGGATTGTTTTCTTGAACTCTCAAAAACTTTTGAAAAACCTTTTTTTCATTTTTTATGCCTTCTGAGTAACATTCCAGAAGTGCTACTCCTCCTTCTGCCAAGTTTCCATTCTGACAGTCCATTGTTTCTGCACACGATTAACTGCTTACTTTGTGCATGTGATGCCTGAACACTAATTTTCAATCATTTGATCCTGAGATAGATAGAACTCCACTTCTAAACTACCAAAATCAAAATCAAAATATGTTGGACAAGGATGCAGTCGGTCATAGGATCAACCAGGCGTTAGTGGCACAAAGAGAGCACATCTTAGCCGACCAAGCGGCAAGAGAAGCCGCTTTACGAGCAGCCTACATGGCTGAACAAGAAACCCTAGAAGCCAATATGAGGGAAGTTGAAAGGCAAAAATAATTAAAATATTTTTCTATTCCCAAATCTGTGTATGCTCAACACACAGCCATGCCTCCCAACATCATTGCTCCCCAATTTGAGATCCAAACCTAATGGATCACGATGATCTAAGCCAATCCTTTCTCAGTCAACAATGGGGAAAGCTACCAAGATCACCTTCAAAGGTTCATTGACCTTTTTTCTTTGAACAAACTCCTAGGCATCTCTGAAGATGCCATCTGCCTTAGATTGTTCAAGTACTCCCTCTCCAACCAAGCTAGTTGCTGGTACAACACCATGGAGAGTGAATAACATGTCACAACTTGGGAAGTTCTACAGAATAAGTTTCTTGAGAAATTTTACCCTCCTTCTCCTACCTACAAACTCAGGGGACAAATCATTCACTTTTCTATGTCCCCAGAAGAATCATTAGGAGAAGTTTGGAAAAGGTTCAAGGACTTACTTAGGAAGTGCCCTCACTGTGATATCTCTCAAGCCCAGGTCATAGAGATCTTCTATCGTGGTGTTGGTGATGATACCAAATTTTTTCTAGATTCCTCATCTGGAGGAAATTTCATGCACCAAAGTCTGACTAGTGCATGGGAAGTGGTAAAATGGGATTCTGAAACAAGGGCTAGAAGGGGAATTGGAGGAGTCCTTAAGGTAGAAAAGGCTGAAGTAAATCTTGATATCCAAAGCATAGTAGAAAGCCTCAAATTAATTGCCCTAAATTAGGATCGGTTAGAGTCATCCCTAGGAACCTTTGGGAATTACCCTAATAGGTAAAAGTAGTGGACTCCCTATGTGGCATTTGCCAAGGATACTATCACACAACCTCGCACTATAAATACCTTTAAAACATCCTCGTGCAACCAGACATGGGACAACAACTAGAAGACCTCAACTCAATCTATACAATACCAGGCCAAGGTTACTACAATCCCAACCAGACTAGAAACCATCCTGGCTTCCAATATGGGAACCTTGCAAGTGTTGAAAACTCTAGACAACTTCAATCCCAACAAAGGCATCCATACCCTCAAGGCAACATCGACCGCCGCCTAGATTCCCATACAACAACCAAAGGAACTTTGGGACTCAAGGGAACTACCTAGGAAATCACCTAAATTGACCACCATATCAAGGGCAACAATTCCAAAACTTAAACCTCCCCCCTCAAATTCCCAATCATCCACCTCCTCAATTGCCACCAAGTGTTCCAACTCCCACCCCCTCAGCTGATGAAAGGATAGCTACCCTGGAACTAATCATCATTGCCCAACAAGCTCATCAAAAGGCGAATGGCGCCCAGCTAGCTTGCTTTTTCACTCAACAAAACCCCTCATTGGAACTTTTACAGGGCATCCTGAAAACAACCCTAAACATCCCAAACAACTTAAGGTTGTCTCCACACATTTGGGAAAGGTGCACTCCCCTCCCCCTCCAAAAAAACCTCTAGATCCACCTCTAGAATTTGAAGATGAGGACATGGTAGTTGTTGAACCTTAAGCTACACCTGAACCAACCATCCCTGTAACCCCTGAAGAAGAAGCTAAAGAACCAATCTACAAGCCACGACCTCCCTACTAAGCCTGCCTCAAACAAACAAGGCTTGACGCCTGCTTCATGAAATTGATGCTATGAAAAAACTACATGTAGACATTCCCTTTCTTGATGCTTTGGCAGACATACCTGCATGGTCCAAGTACATGAAAACCCTCTTGACTAGGAAGTACACTACTAGAGAATACAAGATTGTTAAACTTGCTAGGACTACTTTAGACATAATCCTAAGTAAGATGCCTAAAAAATAGAAGGACCCTGATTCTTTTGGGATAGGATGCTACTTGGGTGACAATGCTTGTAGAAAGGGCCTAGAGGATTTAGGAGCCAGTATATCCATCATGCCTTACAACCTTTGCAAAAGACTAGGATTCAAGGGCATGTTACCCACAACCATGACTATCCAATTGGCAGACTCATCCACAGCCAAACCCATGGGAATCATAGAAGACATTCTGGTTAAAGTTGGAAAGGATGTCTATGTCCTCTGTGATTTTTTTTATCATGGACATCAAGGAAGATTTGCACTACCCTCTCATTTTTTGATGTCCCTTCTTAGCCATTGCTCGTTCCTTGATGGTTGTTGAAGATGGTACCATTTTATTAAGATTAGGGAAGCAAACCCTAGAGTTTAGGGTGTTTGAAAGCATGAAGGGACCTAGTCTTGAGGACGAGGTCTACCTCCTTGATTGTATTGATAAATTATCCCAACTAAAGCAGGAATGGGAGTTAGTTGATGACCCCCTACACGCAACCCTCACTATCCCCGTCAAATGTGATTTTGAAAATGAACAATTAAATCAATATAAGATTGATTTAGATAACTTAGAGGAGATCCTCGATGCTGAAATTGAGGACCTTAAGATGATCTCGACCATAGAAGAAAAGCTCGAGCTACCAAAGGCCCCAAAAATGAAGTCTCACCCCATAGGGTTGAAATATATCTTTCTTGATGAGCTAGAGTTGTACCCTATCATCAAAATTCTAACTTTACCCTTGAACAAGAAAACAAACTTACGGGGGAACTTAGAAAAAAGGGAGCTACCTTGGGGTACAAAATGATAAATCTAGTTGGAATAGACCAATCCATTTGCATCCACAAAATCCCAATGATAGAAGAACACAAACCTTCTCGTGATCCTTAATGAAAACTCAACCCAAACACGAAGTAAGTTGTCCATCTAGAGGTGATTAAACTTTTGACTGTAGGAAACATCTATCCCATCTCTGACTCCCCATGGGTTAGCCTAGTTCAAGTTGTTCCCAAAAAAGGAGGGACCACTGTCATTCAAAATGAGAAGAATGAACTCATTCCCACTTGCACCATCACAGGGTGGAGGATGTGCATTGACTATAGGAAGCTCAATAAAGCAACTAGGAATGACCACTTCCCACTCCCCTTCCTAGACCAAGTTCTTGAACACCTAGCCCATCAACAATTCTTCTGTTATCTAGATGGATACTCAGGATTTTATCATATCTCTATCCATCTTGAATATTAAGATAAAACCACCTTCATATGTCCCTTTGGTACCTATGCTTTTAGATGAATGCCCTTTGGTTTGTGTAATGCACCAGCCACCTTCCAACAATGTATGTCAGTCATCTTTGTAGGATTGACTGAAACCGTCTTGGAAGTGTTCATGGATGACTTTGTCGTTTATGGAGATTGCTTTGATTCATGCCTTAGGCATATCGTCCTTGTTCTTGACAGATGTATTGAGTCACACTTGGTCCTTAATTGGGAAAAGTGTCACTTCATGGTCAAAGAGGGCATCGTTCTTGGCCACAAGGTTAGCAAACAAGGCATAGAGGTCGACAAAGCAAAAAATTGAAGTTATTACCAAGCTTACACCCCCAACCTCAGTCAAAGATATCCGAGCCTTCTTAGGACATGTTGGTTTCTATCAAAGATTCATCCGTGACTTTTCCAAAATCACTAAACCTCTCACCAATCTTCTTTAAAAGGAGGTGCCTTTCCATTTTGATAAAACATGCATCGATAGCTTTCTATGCTTGAAAAATGCTCTCACAACCACTTCTATCATTTGTACACCAGATTGGGCCCTAACCTTTGAAATCATGTGTGATGCTAGTGACTTGTAGGTGCTATCTTAGGACAGTGCATTGATAAGAAACATCATGTCATATACTATGCATCAAAGACCTTAGATGAAGCTCAGTGAAATTACACTATGACTGAAAAGGAGATGCTAGCCATTGTCTATACATTTGAAAAAAAAATTGCTTATACTTAGTTGGCTCTAACGTTATTGTCTACACTGACCATGCAACCATTTTCTATCTCATGACCAAAAAGGATGCCAAACCCAGACTCATAAGATAGATTTCGCTATTGCAAGAGTTTGACCTAGAAATCTTAGATAAAAAGGGGTCTGAAAATTTCATGGCTGATCACCGAAGTCGACTTAGCTAAAGCCCAATCGATGAAATCCCCATAAATGACTCCTTGCCTGATGTCCAATTGCTCAAGGTAGACTCCCAATTTCCTTAGTTTTCTGATTTTGTAAATTATTTAGCTGCCGGTGTATTGCACCCTGAGTACAAGGGACATTCTAAAGCTAATTTTTTACATGATGTCAAAAACTATTATTGGGACGAACCTTATCTATTTATACTTTGTGTTGATGGTTTATATCTATGTTGTGTCTCTCAAGAAGAAGGTACTGGCATTTTGGAACAATGCCATTCTGGCCCTTATGGTGGACACATGAGTTCCCAGAAAATCGCCAAAAAAGTCTTATAGTGTGGTTTCTATTGGCCCACAATATTCAAAGACTCATATGATTATGTGCTCTCATGTGACCAATGTCAAAGGACGGGTAACATTTCCATGCGAGATCAAATGCCCCTAGCCTCTTGGCAGGAATTAGAGATTTTCAAAGTCTGGGGGATTGACTACATGGGTCCATTATCATCTTCTTATGGGTTTACTTACATTTTCGTCGCAGTCGATTATGTGTCAAAATGGGTTGAAGCCATACCCACTAAAACTTGTGACTCCAAACCTGTTAAGAAACTCTTTATCTTCCCTAGATTTGGAGTTTCTTGTACAGTCATTTCTGAATGGGGATCCCATTTTTTGGAGAAAAATTTTGAGGCTCTAATTAAGAAATATGGAGTTTACCACAAAGTTACCACACCATACCATCCTCAGACCATTGGATAGGTTGAAGTAACCAACAGAAAAATTAAATCCATTCTAGAGAAAATTGTTGGATGCATTAGGAAGGATTGGGTGTTGAAAATCAATGACACTTTGTGGGCATACCGTACTGCCTACAAGACACACACAGGCACTACCCCTTTCAGGATGATTTATGGAAATAATGCCATCTTTTGATAGAGTTAGAACATAAAGCCAGGGGGCCATCAAAAGCCTGAATTTTGACTTTCTGTTGTACGCAAAAATCGTCTTCTCCAAATAAATGAACTAGAGGAACTTAGAATGAGCGCTTATGAAAATGCAAGAATCTACAAAGATCGTACTAAACTTTGGCATGACGGTCACATCAATCACAAGGACATAGAGAAGGTGACCAAATTCTAATGTTTAATTTCAGAATAAGGCTTTTTCTTGGAAAACTCAAATCCAGATGGTATGGTCCCTACCTCGTCAAATGTGTCTATCCACATGGAACCTTCCTTCTTTGGGATAAATTTTGGGTGAATTTAAGGTTAATGGGAATCGACTTAAAAGATACATCATCACTGAAGACCTTGTCTCTTCAGAGACCAAAAAACACCCATCCTTGGAAGATCTCAATTTGACAGACCATCAACCTCCCAAAGAATCACAATAAAGTGATATCTCATCTGTCAAGCCACTGATGTTAAACAAAGGTGCTTGTTGGGAGGAAACCCAACCCTATCTTTCTTTATTATTTTTTTCTTTACATTGTTATTTCATTTGCTTTGTTTTCTCCTTCTCTAACACTCCAACCAATTGGCTAATAGCCAACCGATTAGTTGGGGATTCCTATATTATGCCCATTCAGTAGCTTAAACGATCGGTTCATCCACAAACTGATAGATTGGATCCAGTCAAACATACCCCGAGCCGACTGTTGGTTAAACGCGAGGCATCTCGACACCTCATATCCTCCCCCACGACCACATAAATCAATAGCATGAACTGACCGTCTTGATCACAATCCGATCAGATCGGTGCCCTTGGCTGGATATATAAAATCACCCTCACTCATTCCACTCTAACCTATCTGCCTCTCTTGACAACCTCAGTTTCTTAGCCACCTGAAGTTTTTTTCACACACCTGAACATGCTAGCTGAGCGAACTACTCCCAGTTGACCAGTGAAACCTACACCCAAGCACGTAGCGCTCCCAGCCGAGCGGCGCTACAGTGAGCGACAACCCCTCCTACTCATGCTCGTCCTCTGCAAGCCAACCCCTTTGGTAGGTTGACCACCCTGTGAAGGAAGCCGACCGGCCATTCTACCATCCTAATGATCTGCCTTTAAGTTGGTCATCTCCACTCTGGCCGATCATCTCAACTACTCCATGATATGCTCACCTCCTCCCTGCCAGCTCCAAGCTACCCACCTTGCAAATTAGTCATTCATCTCATCTGCCCCACACGCTACCCATCACGGTCACCGCAAACACCTCTGAGCAGCTCATCTTCTAGTTCAACCGATCAGGACAAGCAACACTACTCGACCTGCCTTCACCCTTGATCCACAATGGCGACCACCAGAGCCCCCCCTCAGCCATCGAGATGCCCATCTTCAGTGTCAACCAATCATCTGAGCACTCCAAACAGTTGTCTCAAGACTCTAGCCGATCGACTCGGGCCTCCCACAGCAGCCATGTAAAACATATTTCGCAAGAACAAGGGAAAGTCTACATCTTCTACCTCCTAGAATCTGCCTCGCCGATCTAGATCTCACACCGGGGTCTAGTTCCGCACACCATCCCCCACCGGCGAGTCCTCCCCCGAGCCCAATGAAGACATGCTCCATGACATCACGAGGTGGAAGATCTTCTCTAAGAGATAGAAAAAAACCAAAAGGCAAGAAATGACTCAGACTCCATTATCCCTCAGTCACCCTGCATAGCCCCCATTCCCGACAGTTACGTTCAGTTCACTAGCATCGACCACCTTCAACATTACGAGAACTTGTTTCCTATAGGTGTCTCCCTCCCCTATTGGGCATGTGGCACAACCCTTGACTCCCTCGAAATCTGTGATGCCACCAACAACATCCTCCACAAAAACCACATCCTCCTCTTTCCCTACCATGTCACCTTAGTGTATAGTGATCTCACTCTTGAGTTCCTATCTACCTACCGTCGCTATCACTATTCCCAAGGAAATTCAAGCTACAAGATCTGGATTTTTGGATAAAATATGGAGATATCCGCCCGTCAGTTAACTTCCCTTATCCTCGACAGTGGTGACAATTACTGATTAGATTGTTGTATGGAGCGACCCCATGACTCTTACCCTGACTGATACGACAATGATAAGTTCTGGGCTGAGACCACTGGCCTCCTTCCCCACCTTCTTAGTGGACCTAAGGCTTCTAGTATTCACAATCCAGTAGTCCACTACCTCCATCGTATCCTTGCTTGCACCATTTTCAACAGAGAAGGTACCTAGGGAGCCATCACCCATATTAAGCTTGACGCCCTTTGGTGCCTCTTGAATTAAGAACCCTTCAATTGGGGGAATGTTTTTTTGGAGCACTTCGACACCCAGGCTAGCCGTACCACCTCATCTTCATTTCTCATTGGCCATTTTGTCACCTAGCTCGCCACCTTTCTCAGCTACACCCACATCCCTTTCCCACCCCTCCAACTCAAAAATCACCTGATTGACAACTACTACCTGAAAAATAGCAAGTTCAGCCACATGGGTTATAATGGTGTCTATTGCCTACTGTTCAAGGATTTGCAGGAGGTTCTACAGCTTTCTCTTCATGCAAGGTTTTCCGCAACAAACCTTATCTACAAACTCATAGATCTAGCAAGACACATTCAGTGGTACAGTCTTCAGCACCCAAATCTAGATGACATCCCCATACCTTAGGCCCATAGGAGGATCATTTCTTTGGAGGCTCACGATGATGCCTCTGGCCCACCGCCATACCAAGCGTCGTCCATATGACGATGTAGGCACCTACAGATTCTATGAAGTCCAGTAGTAGCTGCATGAGATCCATCATGAGCAGCAGTGCTAGGGCCACCAGCTCAACCATATGTATCTCATGCAGCATTCACAGGAGTCTTGGCATGCAGATTGTAGCCACTATGCCCCTAGTCATCCATCCTATGAGGAGTATGGAGCCCAGCAGGCCTACCAGATCCCCACTCTGCTTATTAGGGCAACTACTACGCCTCCTATAAGTAGCATCCACCACCGCAGTGATTCTTTTCCCTCCATCTCATTCTAAGGGTTTGCTCAAGATGAGCAAAACTCTAAGTCTGGGGTGGGGTGGGTAGTACGTGTTCCACCCCTTATCTTCCCTTTTCAACATTTTACTTTCGTATTTTGATATTTAGTATTTTTCCCTTTTCAAAACCTTGGAACCTAATCGGCCAAATGATGTATCTTCATTTTCAAATTAAATAAATCTTTATTTCCCAAATTGCTCAAAAATTTCATTTCTTCTTTGAAAATACCAAATTCTTCGTACCTCTATTAGTAATATTATTGGAAAAGGTGGAAAGCCATAGAGTATCAAATAGAATCAAATGCAAATTTTCTTATCTTTAGCATTATATTAACTGATCAATCTTTCTCATATGATGTACTTACATGATTTTTCTTACTGATGCAACAACACTCAGAAAAAAAAATATTTCATGGGAAAATAATCCACACGCCAAACCCCAATTTTTGGGTGGCGTGCTTCTCCTCTCTCCATCTTCCATACCCCTCATTTATTTAATAGGGGTGTACCACCAAAAGATGCCAAAAAGAGCACACAAAAAATTTGTGGTCAATATCTTGAGTCGAATAGAGGAGGGATTATTCGTCCACACCCCTCGTAAATTTAATAGGGGCATAAATCAACAAAATTAAAATCCCAAGTCAAATATAGGAGGGATCCCTTTTTCCACACCCCACCTTTTCTTATTCTCGTGCAAAAAAAAATCGAGTGTTGAAACGCAAGTAGGAATTAAGATTGTTTTTGCAAAGTATAAGATTGAAAGAAAAGGTTATAAAAAATATTGTTGTAAGAAATAAAGAACTTGTATTCTGTGGTTTTAGGAGATGGGTTTCTTGTCCATGAAGAGTATAAAATATATTATTAATTAAGGGAGGATGAAAATGTTGTTTAAAAAAATTATTTTGAATATTTTGATTGCTTGAGAACAAGTAAAAGCTTAAGTCCATGGTATTTTGATACGTGCTAATTTAGCACTTCTTTTATCAACCATTTTAGTCATGTCACGTTGAAATTCCTATCTTTATCCACTAAAAAGAAACAATTTGTTGTTTGCTTCCTTTTATCACAATTTAACTTAATCTTACCCAAAATTATGAATTTCTTGCAGACTCAGAAGATCAGATGAGCGGTTCTGATGATCAGCGGATCATCTCAGCCAATCCAGATGAGTGGCTCTGTCATTCCAACCAAACATCTCACATGATTGAGATGATTGGTTCACTGGTACCGATCGATTGGTTGGTACCACCCCACCCTTGTCTAGATATTTCGTTTTGATGGCGCACCCCTTGAATCTCAAACGGTCGTTTCAAGGCTAAAGTGGGAATTTTTACTCCCAAACTGAGTGGGACAAGAGGCATTGCCACTTGAGATCTAGGGTTACCAACAGATGCCCCAATGCCCCACCCTTGTTAGACCTCCAACCAACCGGTTCACTCCCCAACCGATCGATTGGCAGTGCACATCCATTTCAAATCAGCAGCCGCTAGCCCCTTTTTGCCCACAACCCTAATTGTAAAGCTCCCCTCCTTCTCCTATAAAAGGATGGGCACTTCCTCCTCCTAGGATCATCCTTTGTATCGTTTTTGCATGGGATTTCTAAGCAATCTTTATTGTGTTCTTATGTTATTGTGTTCTATTCATCAATAAAGTTTGGTTTTTGCAAGCTAAGCGTTCCTTTCAATTATTGCTCTTACTTTTCTTGTTTAGAACTAGTTTATTTATTCTTCTTCTTCCCTTTCATGGACTAGAGCAAGGGATTAAGTGGCGGCCATTTCATTGTCTCTAGCCTAAGGAACTATCCTTTAGTAATACTTGACAATGGCTAGAACTCTTCTTCCCTTTGTCTTCCTTTTCTCCACAAGCATGAGTGAGTAGTTCTCTATCGAGACAAGGGGAATAACCCCCTTAGTCATGGATTTATTGAATTTTCCTTTAAAATGACTCTAGATGGCTTTTGGGTTTGATGACTAATTGATCTATCAAAGTAATGTTTACTTTGATCAAAAGTTAATTCAGATGGATATGACCGTGGAAGTTCTAATTTAGAACAACAAACCCAATCACATAGAAGTTTTAAAATGACCATGGATCTTCTTCTTTTAGGATGATGGACTAAGAAACATGAGCACCAGGACCAATGGGATCATGTGGAGTTCATCTTTAGTGGATTTTTATTAATTCACTTGCCTTCATCGAATCCTTTATTTTTGAGGATTAGTTTGTTTTTGCCTAGGCTAAAGTGGTGAACCCCTAAATCCTCAATTCTCATCTCTTGATTCCCATCACCACTTATTTTGCTTCCTTTAATTCCTAGTCTTTTCATTCAGAATAGTTTTCTTATGCTAACGATCATATCCATTTCCTTTGTGACAAGGCAATTTATTCCTTATTTAGTGCAATTTAGTTCTTATATTTCCTTCCGCTTTAGTGATAACCAACCATACCCCAAATCTGATCTTTACTTCTGTTCTAAAAACCTAAAATACAAAAAAGAAATAAAATGTTCTTCAAAAACCTTTAGGATTAGAGTTAACAATCTTAAAATCATTGTCCTTTGGGATCGACCCTTTCTATACTAACCTTAATCGGGAAGTTGAAAAATGATTAAACTCGAGGATAATTATCTTAATGATGGTAGTGCACTTCGATGCATTAACACTACTTAGTGAGATATACACACACTCTCTGTCTCTCTCCATCTTCTAAGACTAAGGTCATCACATTTTCATAGCCCTAGGGGTAGGTATCCCCATAGCCCAAGGGGTGGGAAGGGCCTAACATAAACATAATGTAGGTGATGACACCCTTAGTAGTGTGATCGCATCAAAGATGTGCGTAAAAGAAATGGTTTACCTGGTAATTTCTCTAAATAATGTTTTCTTTTGTTTTATTCTTTATTAAAATCAAATATGCAAGTTAATATGTATGTATCTTTCACCCATGTACACAATATTTTATGCTCATTTGATTGTTTCACGTATTCTATAGGTGCAAAGATTCACAAAATGATGTTAAAGTACCAAAAAGCATGTAATAATCTCCTTGGAGGATATTACATTAGATGGATGTTCTCTTCCATTTTGTAATAGCTAGTTTTTCATTCCTTTTTCCATTCCTTACTTGATGTATAGGACGCACTATGTCCTATGTACTTTCTTTTCCTTATAGTTAGTCTTTTCTTCTATGCAAATAATGTAAACATGACTATTCTTCTCTTATATGGATGATGGTTTTGAGTGGAAATAATATGATGCTTGTGGACATGATCTGGCTTCTGTATATTTTAAATGATAACCACAATCCCTTATATTTTCCCACTTGACATCTTATTGATATGAGTGCACACATATCAAGGGAATGTCATCATGGAAAGTATATCATAATTGGGGTCGTCACAGTTGGCATCAGAGTTAGTGTTCACACATCATAGTTGCATGAAAGCCCATTCACCCTATTGTGTGTCTAGGGTAGTCCTTTAGTTAGGGATATAAGGGATGGAGGTGTCTAGGATAGTATCTGCCATGGGTCTGGTAAAAGTCTCTGAGCTACTTTTCTTAGCACATGAGGCTACATGTATAGAAGTATAATTATGCCTTTCCAAATCCCTAAGTGTCTCCTAATTATTGGGCATACCTTAATTAAGGACCCTTATAATTTATAGATATTCTATCTCATCTCTCTATATTTTATAGATATTCCCTCTCAACTCTCTCTATTCTATATAGGTTAGGAATGAGTCACTCTATTTAAAGTCCTAAGGGTGACTGATTCTTGACTAAGGATTATTAGGTTATCCTACACAAATCATAATGATAAGATCATGAATAGGCAATAAAGAGAAATTTGAAATATATTTCAAAAAAAAGAACAAAAATATCTAATCTACTTCACCTAATTTTTAGGATGCCTCCAAAAACATGTGGCTTTAAGGTCTCTGAAGAGTCATCCTACAAAAAGAGAAAAGAACCTGAAACTTCTGGTGAACCTAATCCTGAGAATATGGCCAAAGGTGGGTGGGAAGAATAGAAGAAAATCATTTTAGACTTCATGGAGATTGTTTCCCTAAAAGGAACCTCTAAACATAGCTCTTCTAAGAAGGAGGTGATAGTTCTTTATTTTGTCAAACTGAACCATGATACCTTTTGGGGGAAGACGAACCTGAGGTGATGGACAAAGTTGTATCTTGGACCCTGTCAGTAGAGGATGCCTTTTATACCCTAGAAGTATCAAATGGGGAGAAGGTCAAGTTTGCCACACACCTACTTAAGGGAGGAACAAAAATCTGGTGGGAAATTTTTATTGGGATTAAGAAATAAGAAGCTAGTACCATGGAGTGGAAAGCTATCAAAACCCTTACCGTTTTATTTCCATAGCTGAGAGGAAGAGGAATGAGAGGATGTAAACTATGATTAAGCAAGGCAATCTCTCAGTGGCCGACTACAGTCTTAAGTTTAGACTTCTAGAGTGTTATGCACCCATTAAGACTGAAGATTGCCTTGTAGAGCACTACATTGATTAACTAGCTACCAGCCTGAGAACCATAGTCATCACCTCCCTTCTCGAAAACTTCGATGAAGCCCTAGATATGGCCCTTAAGCTAGAAAGGGATCAGGGTATGCGGAAACATATAGGCATGGGATATACTTAGAGTTAACCACCATTGATGAAGATAAGTCTAGGAAGTTTCACCCTGGCCATAAAAATGGATTAGGAAAAGGAAGTTTAGGTAAAGCAGGTCAGAAGCACAACTAGAATTGGATGAATACTTATCGAAGCAAATGTAAGACTTGTGGATGAGGACATGATGGATCTTGTCACTATGCCAAGCCTGTTAGCTACAAATTCCAGAAGGAGGGCCATTTCATTGCCAAGTGCCCTACTCTATCTATTTTTGGAAAACCTCCAGTGGGTGCTCCACCTCCTCAAGGGCTTCGCAGTGCTAGAGTGTTTGCAGTGACTACAGAACAGGCTAAGGGAAGCCAAAATCAATTGGTTTAAGGTAACCTTAATTCCTTTCATTTATCTAATACCATGTCCAATACCTTCAAATATTCATGATAAATTGTTCTATGTAGGTGTGGCATTTCTTATTGATCATCTTTTTAAACCGTTGTTTGATTTTGGATCTACAAATACCTTCATATCACAAAATCTAGCAACTATGTTAAATTTACATATAAAAGATATGAGATATATTCTTGATGTGTCAACTCTAGTGGAAAAATATTCACTACATTACAGAAAATTAATGTCCTGTCTATAAAATTCAAAAATCATGGTATGCCCTTCGAATTTATCCTCTTGACTATGGAAGATTTTGATATTATTCTTGGTATGGATTGTCTATACAAGTATTATGCACATATTGACTGTAGGGAGAAGAGGGTAGTCCTCTCTCGACCTCTTTCTAATCTTGTGGTGAGCCCTAGGGGAAGTGGACTCTGTAATAATAGTATAATCTCCTCTCTTAGAGACAAAAATCTTATTTCTAAAGGTTGTAAAGTCTTCCTTGCGTTAGTCTTAGAGACCAGTTAAACCACGAACAATTTCTTCTTTACCAAGAAAATGATAAACAAGACCTGAAAGTTAAATCTAATGAACTTAGACCTATCATCATTACTAAAGAAAAAGATATGATGCCTGCTAATCTAGAAATGAAGCATCTACTTAAAGGGATTAAGTATGACTTGCTCTAAGAAAATAGAGTATATCCAGTCATCATTAATTCAGACCTAATTGACAAACAAGGAAGTCTTTTGTTAAATAGATTGAGAAAAAGGTAAAAGGCACTGGTTTAAAAAAATGACAGATATAATTGGGGTTAGCCAAGCCCTTTGCTTGAACAAAAACATGTTTGACTATTACAATCCCTCTAGTGAGCCTCAATGTCGATTAAATATAAATATGAAGTATGTAATCACAAAGAATTGTTAAAATACTACTAAGTGAGATTATCTACCCCATTTCTAATTCACCTTGGATGATACCTATGCAAGTTTTTCCCAAGAAAAAAATAACTATAGTTATCTCAAATGAGAAAATTGATTTGAATCCTAATCACAATAAGATATTTTGGCACATGTGTATCATTAGAATCTCAACAATGCTACATAGAAAGATCATTTCTTCATATGTACCTTTATCAAGTCCTAGAAAGACTTGTACCTCAGGAGTTACTCTACTACATGGATGGGTACTCTAGCTTCTATTAGTTCTCCATCAACCCTAATGACTAGGAAAGACTAGAAATCATGTCTTCATTAAAAATGTATGCTTTACTTAGATGCCATTCGTAATATGCAGCACCTGCCTACATTCCAATAATGCATGTAAACCATCTTTTCGAGATATACTGAAACCATCATGAAGGTCGACATGGATGACTTCTTGATGAGTGCATACTCATCATGGAATTCAATCATCGTTTTGAAACTAATTCAACTCTATTCATATCTTTTTCACTCAATATGAATTTTAATGTGTAAAACTACTTGGATGATTCAATTATCAAGGTTTTTACTAAATATTATTCATTTAATGCAGCCTGGAAGCCTCCCTCTCTAGCGAAAGCTCTCCCCTCTCTAGGGCTTCCCAGCGGCTACTGCTGGGTGGAGGGAGCGCCTCCTCGGTGCTTTCCTCCCCCTGGCCATCGACAACGAATACGGCCTGATAGTAGGTGATCGTGATCGCTGGAGGAAGGGGTTCAAGAGACCAGTCCACTTCGTCTTCACTAGAATCCCGCTCGCATCCGGGGTCGAAGAGAGCCGAGCAGCGATGTGGGGAGTCTTGATCGTTGAGGGTTGGCTACTCGACGCTATTTTGACTCCATTCCGTTCAAGTGAGACGGATGGAGAAGAGTCTTCTCTACAGGTCTGATGTCTGCATGCTGCTGCTCCACGCATCTTCTCTCCTTCGATCTGAGATCCCAGGGAGTTTGGTTTCCGACAACGGCTGGGTCTGCTCTGATGTAAGTGGTGATGGGCGAGTTTCCAGATGGGCGGCGAGGCTTGCGTCATTTCGTCCACCAGGAATCCCCCCCCCTTTCGCCAATCCCCGTTTCTTTTGGATTCGGGCATCTTGCTCATAGACCATGGAAGCGTCGCAGGGAGGTTTTCCTTCTTGCCCTTTGATGGTGCTTCCCTACTATCCGGAGTTGCTGGTCATCCTCAGAGTTCTCAGGGGTGACGGGTTCCCTTCCACCAGTGTCCAATTGGGGTCGCCCAGTGTGGAGGTGACCATGTTGTGGTTCCTTTGGCACTGCCGGCGTTAGGGCCCTCGTCATCGGTCTCTCCTGCTGTTTTTCTCCGGGTGCAGGCTTGGTGTTCGACAGTGGGTTGGTTCCAGGCACTTGTTAGCTAACATGCTGCTGCTGTTCTCTGGGCGCCTCCTAGGTGCTCGTTGCTATGTCTCAGTGCAAATTGGGGATTCATTCCTTTGTGTGGGTGCCCTTGTGTGGGTGCCTTTTGGTCTCGGACAGGTGTACCAGGATGCCGTCGAGGAGTCCTACTGCTTGTTCGACATGGGATATGAAGTTAAAGGTGAAGAAGTCTAAGGCAAGGGAGGTGGGGTGGGAGCTTCCTCCAAGCGGGATGGCTATGGTAGAGCTATCCCATGGCTACTTGCTTGGCCTTTCTTCTTGGATAAGGGAGCTTGAGTCCCTCCCATCTTTGTGGGTGTTGTTATTGTAGTGGAGTTGACTGGTTCCATTTTCAGCTTCTTTCTTGGCCGATCAGAGGCAAGTTGGGTCTTCCTGGTCTGCGTAGGCTTCTCAAGTCAACTTTAGCCGGATGTGGCATCTAGTTTTGGTCCATCTTCTTGGGTGCTCTACTGAGAAAGGTGATCTCTACTCCTCTCCTGCTTACAGATACATGTTGATGGGGGTGTGGCCCTTATATTCATGGGTGTCATAATGTCTTAGGGCTAGACCTCTCGTTCTCTTGTGTATGTTTGTAAGGGCTGATTGGATGTTTATTTTTCTTATTTTGCCCCGAGTGATGGTCTAGGTACCTTGATAACCAGTTGTTTGGTGTATCAGGGATTAGACTCTTTTAGGGGCTTATGTACCTCAAGTTTTGGTTATCAGTAACACACTTTTTAGACCGACCAAAAAAAAGGAAACCAAGCAATTCCACGCATGCGGTCCCAAGACCGTTTGAGCCCATGCGGTCCCAAGACCGTTTGAGCCCACGCGGTCCCAAGACCGTTTGAGCCCATATGGTCTCAAGACCGTTTGCTGGAATACATGAAGATCGAATGCCGAAACCAATTGCTAAGGTCGACCGTGCGAGCTGCAAACCACATGACCAATAGCAGTCTCAAGACCGTTTGGGTCCATGCGGTCTCAAGACCATTTGGGTCTATGCGGTCTCCAGACCGTTTGGGTCCATGCGGTCTCCAGACTGTTTGGGTCCATGTGGTCTCCAGACCGTTTGGGTCCATGCGGTCTCAAGACCGTTTGGGTCTATGCGGTCTCCAAGACCGTTTGGATCCATGCGGTTTCTGAGACCGTTTGTTGCGAGCGTGAAGACCGATCGAAGATCAAATGCCGCACACTGAAGACCGGTTGCTATATACCCGCGCCGAGACCGAGACCATCCTCAAGACCGATTGACGCAGATGCCGATCTCCAAACTTTTTGATACCAAACGGTCTCCAAACTGTTTGACACCAAACGGTCTCCAAACTGTTTGGCACCAAACGGTGTCTAAACCGTTTGACGCCAAATGGTCTCGAGACCGTTTGGAGGGGACATTTCCAGCAACTTACCCAAACCGTTTGGGGATATATTTGAGCCTATAAATTGGACCCCAAGGGTCCTCATTTGGGGCACCGGATCCGGACGCCGCCAGGCTGCCAGAGAACAACTCCGATCAGGTTCCACTCCACCTACTGCCCGTGTTGCAACCAAGGAGGCTGAGAAGAGAAGGAAGACAGAGCAAGGGGTGTATTTTCTTCACCGAGCTATGACTACCTTCTGCACCGATCTCATGGCGGATCTCTCTTTCTTCATCATCCTCCTTGTTTCTCGCACCATGAGCGAGTAGTACCTTTTCACTGGGGTGCAGGGACTAGCCCCGCTGCCCATGCAAACCATTTTCTTTTGTTAAACTCTCCATGGCAATGTATAAACTCTTCATTTCGTTGTTAACCGTTATGCTAGTAGTTTGGTTAATTGCTTGCTTTCATCTTTGTGCTCCCTATGTTGCAATAACATATATATATATGTTCAAACGACATTTAACAAGTTAGACTCCTTGACAAGAACTTCTGAAAGGATTCCTTGAGGTCGTAAGTGTATGATCCGCGAGGGGACGAGCCATCTAGCCTTCAGTGATGCTTCTGTGTGCCTGACGCTCATATGGGGGGTTCACAGCCTTAGTTGGATTTTGTATGTTCTTGTTAATCGTCAATGTTAGCTAGTACGTTAATCGCCTGCTTGCTTATCGGTTAATGCGGCTGACTCCCAAACTAGAAATAGGATGGGATTCCACTGAGGTCGTAAGTGTATGATCCGTGAGGGGACGAGCCATCTAGCCTTCAGTGACGCTTCTGTGTGCCTGACGCCCGTATGGGGGGCCCGCAACTTCCCTGGATTTTTGTATCTTCAGAGCCGTAAGTAAAGTGATCCGGATGGTGACGAGACATATGATACCTAAGGTGATGCTTACGCGAACCTGAAGCCCGTATGGGGGGTTTTGCGGCAGCTCTACTTGGATAGTTATATATTGCCTGGATTGTTAATGATTGAATATGTTTGTGTGTGTAGCGGTGGTGAAACTCAGTACCATCCCAGCGATTCCATACCATTGATCTAAACTCATCTTTAATTCAACTTTTTACTTTCCTGCAATTAGTTTAAACAACCTCAAATCAACCAATCATTCTAAATATTAGTTTTACTCAAGCTAGATTCAACTGACAAGGATTCTTAAAAATGTTGTCCTTTGGGTTCGATCCTTAACTATAATGCGATAAGACTCGTCCTCTTGCGGGTGGTATTATTGCACTTTGGTTTGGGTAAAAGCTTGGGGATTTCAACCTCAAGTGAATTTGTTAGTGCATTCAACATCCACATCAAATTCTGGCGCCATTGCCGGGGACAACGGAATCAGTCAGTCAAATCTGGTTCTTTTAAGACTAATCTAGGATTTTGCTTTTCTTTTGAAACAATTGATTATCTACTTGAACTTGACTCTACTTTGTGGATCTCATTTTCAAAATCTTTCTAACTTTCAGGTACAATCTGACGCATAGTGTATGCACCGTTCGGACAGCCCCAGACTCACGGCGAGCTTTGATCCTGAAATAGACATGACTTTCCATCGTCATATCAGAGAGAATCAAGAAAGGATGGCACAAGAGGAAGAGGTAGCCCGAAGGGTGGCTCAAGCCATCAATGCACAAAGAGAGAGACTCATGCAAGAAGCTAGGGCTGTGGTTCAACAGGAAATCCTAGCAGCACAAGCAGCAACACAAGCAGCCAAACTACAAAAGGATCTTAGAGAGTTCTCAATCCCGAAAGCTATGAATATTTATCATCCAGTACAACCTCCTCCCATTGATGCTGCCAATTTTGAGATTAGGGCACATTGGATCACATTGCTTCAAAGCAACCCTTTCTATGGCAAACAAGCGGAGGACAGCCAAGGACATCTTCTTAGATTCATCGACCTATGTGCTATGACGAAGCAAAATGGAGTCTCCAATGATGCCATTCGACTCTGTCTATTCAAGTATTCCCTTGCTGATAGAGCCATCAGTTGGTACAATTCATTGCAAAGCGAAGTACCCATTACCACCTGGGACCAACTTCAAAATGCATTTATGGAAAAGTTCTATCCTCCATCCCTTACATATGAAATTAGGGGCCGGATAACAAACTTCACTCAAGTCCCTGGAGAAACTCTCGCTGAAGCATGGGATAGGTACAAGGAGCTCCTACGCAAATGTCCACACCACGGAATTCCTAAGAATCAACTCATAGAAATCTTCTATAGGGGTGTGGAGGATGATGTCAAGATGTTTCTAGATTCCTCATCTGGAGGAAACTTCATGCGTCAAAGTTATGACAACACATGGAGAGTCGTCACCCTGGGAGCAGGAAATCAAGCCAATTGGGGTAGATCTGTAGGTAAGGGAGTCTTGAAGGTAGCTATGGCTGAAGCTATTCCCGAGTACAAGTCTATCACTGAAACCTTGAAGGTCTTAATTGCCAAGCAAGATCACTTTGAATCATCCCTAGCTACTATTGGAAGAGGACGTTCACCAACTCGACAACCGGAATAGGTCAAGTCCACTTCCCTGTTCTGTGAAGCATGTAAAAGCACTGATCATTCCACTTTATCGTGCAATGTTCTCTATGACGTCGTTCTGAGCAATGTATGTGGACAAGGATATAATGGTCAGATGGAGAATCTTAATGCTGTCAACACCATCCCTAGGCAAAACTATTACAATCCAAATCAGAATAGGAATCACCCAGGTTTTCAATATGGAAACCCCTCAGGAGCAGTAAATTCGCATCAATTCGGTTCCAAAAATCAATCAAGAGGCCCACCAAGATTCCAGTACAGTCAACAACATAATTTTGGGAATCAAGGAAACTACAAGGGAAACTTTCAGAATAGGAACTACAATAACTATCAAAACAACTCGCAATATCAGAACCTGAATCAGCAGCAAGGACAAACAGGACCCATCCTTCTGATGACAAGCTATCAACCATTGAAAAAATGTTGCAAACTCAGCAAATGATGATAGCCAACCAACAAGCCCAGTAGAAAGCTATTGAAACTCAACTAGCTCAACTTGCAGCTAGCATAAAGCCACCAGCTGGAGTCTTTGCCGGCCAACCTAAGAACAATCCCAAACATCCTGAACAGTTAAAGGTTGTCACAACCAGATCAGGAAAAGACTATTCAGATCCCCCAGTTGAGACACCTGTGGTTATTACAGACGAAGATGAACCTGTGATTGTCCAAAACTCAACAACACCAGAGTCTAAATCAAAGGAAGATAAGATTGATAAGGAAAGTCATGAGAAATATACTGATGAAGAAACTGAACCACCAGAACCTGATATTCCTGTATATAAGCCTCGTATACCTTTCCCATCCCGCTTGAGGCAAACCAAGCTCGATACTAGATTCAATAAGTTTAAAGAGGCTATGAAGAAACTTCATGTTGATATACCCTTCTTGGACGCTCTGGCTGAGATACCTGCCTGGACTAAGTATCTAAAGTCACTTTTCACCAGGAAGTATATAACTGAGGAGTATGAGACAGTAAAATTGGCTACAACTACATCGGATATCATATTGAGCAAGATGCCAAAGAAACAAAAAGACCCAGGATCCTTTGGAATTTCATGTCACATTGGCGACTCATCATGCAAGAAAGTATTGGCAGATCTCGACGCAAGCATCTCTATTATGCCACTCAGCCTGTGCAAAAGATTAGGGTTTGCAGAATTTCTTCCTACTGGTATGACTATTCATCTTGCAGACAACTTGATAAAACATCCATTAGGAATCCTCAAAGATATCCCGGTCAAGGTAGGAAAGGACACATATGTTCCATGCAACTTCGTCATTATGGATATAAAAGAAGACACCAGATATCCTCTCATCTTCGGTCGTCTGTTCCTTGCCACTGTAAGAGCCCTAATTGATGTCGAAGCCGGTACCTTACTACTCAGATTAGGCAAAGAGACTCTAGAATTCAAAGTTTTTGAAAGTATGAGAAGACCGAGTATATAGGAAGAAGTCTATCTGATTGATTGTATTGAGCAAATGTCATATCTGACCCAAGAATATCATGAATCGTACGATCCCTTGGAAACTACTCTATCTGACCTATCAATCGATGATCCTATCGACAAACGAGCAAAGGATTACATCAAATCCCTCGACTCTGCTAAAGAAGATGTTGAAGCCACTTGTGAAGAAATCCAGGCTATGGAGACTACAGAAGAAACAAGCGAAAAACTAGAGGCTCTCAAAATGAAGCCCTTACTCGAAGGACTAAAGTACATGTTTTTAGACGATCTCAATGTTTGTCCAGTTATTATAAATTCCGATTTAACTACTGAACAAGAAGAGAAACTTCTGGAGGAATTAAGGGGAAGAAAGAAAGTCATCGGCTATAAAATGAGTGACCTCACGGGGGTCAGTCAAGCACTGTGTATGCATAAGATCCCTATGATGGATGATCACAGACCGACTATTGAGCATCAATGGAAGTTGAATCCTAATATGAAGGAAGTGGTATGTCGTGAAATCATTAAACTGCTCACAGCTGGAATAATCTATCCGATATCAGATTCACCATGGGTGAGCCCAATGCATGTAGTCCCTAAGAAAGGTGGAACAACTGTTATACAGAATGAAAACAACGAGCTCATCCCCACTCGAACAGTCACAGGGTGGAGGATGTGCATAGATTATAGGAAATTAAACAAGGCAACTCGAAAAGATCACTTTCCTATTCCCTTCCTTGATCAAGTCTTAGAAAGGCTAGCTCACCGAGAATATTTCTGTTATCTTGATGGTTACTCTGGATTCTATTAGATTCCCATACATCTAGATGATCAAGAAAAAATGACTTTCACCTGTCCATTCGGAACATACACATTTAAAAGAATGGTTTTTGGTCTCTGTAATGCACTCACAACTTTTCAACGTTGCATGGCTACAATCTTTGCGGGGCTTACTAAAACTATTATGGAAGTCTTCATGGATGATTTTTCTGTGTACGGAGACTCATTCGATTCATGTCTAAAGCACCTATCCCTAGTCCTCAAACGTTGTGAAGAAGCACATCTCGTGCTAAATTGGGAAAAATGCTATTTCATGGTAACAGAAGGCATTGTCCTGGGCCATAGGGTTAGCAATAGAGGAATTGAAGTAGAAAAAGCCAAGATTGAAGTAATCTCTAATTGACTATTCCCATGAATGTAAAAGAAGTTCGTGCCTTCCTTGGTCATGTCAGATTCTACAGAAGATTCATTAAGGATTTTTCCAAGATAACTAAGCCAATGACGAACCTGCTTCTAAAGGATACTGATTTCAATTTCAATGAAGAATGTGTCAAAAGCTTCAACACACTAAAACAAGCCCTTACTACCACTCCCATCATTAGAGCTCCAGATTGGGACCATCCTTTCGAAATTATGTGTGATGCCAGCGATTATGCTGTGGGTGCTATTTTAGGGCAATATATAGAGAAGAAGCATTATGTGATTTATTATGCATCAAAGACCCTCGATGAAGCTCAACAAAATTATGCTACTACTGAAAAAGAACTTCTTGCATTCATCTACGCCTTTGACAAGTTCAGATCCTACCTTATTGGTTCAAAGGTCGTTGTCTACACAGACCATGCTATTATTTGTTACCTTCTGGCAAAGAAAGATGCAAAACCAAGGCTGATTAGATGGATCCTCATACTACAAGAATTTGATTTAGAGATAAGAGATAAAAAAGGGATGGAAAATGTTGTAGCAGATCACCTCAGTCGCATCCACAGTCTGGATACTGAGAAGATTCCGATCAATGATTCCCTGCCAAATGATCAGCTAATGAGGGTCTCAGAAGTTATACCATGGTACTCAGATTTTGTAAACTACCTTGTTGCTGGGGTCATCCATCCTCAATGCACCGAGAATGCACTGAGGAAGTTCATGCATGATGTGAAGCAATATCACTGGGATGAACCATATCTTTTTAAATTATGTGTTGATGGTTTGTATAGATGTTGTATCGCCGAAGAAGAAGCTCAATCTATTTTGGAACAATGTCACTCTGGACCAGTGGGAGGACATATGAGCTCTAAAAAGACTACTTTAGAGGTTTTGCAATGTGGATTCTTCTAGCCAACCATATCCAAAGACTCTTACGATTTTGTCCTATCATGTGACAAATGTCAACGAACAGGTAACATAACGAAGAGAGACGAAATGTCGCTGAATCTATGGCAAGAAGTGGAGATATTAGATGTTTGGGGGTGGACTATATGGGTCCATTCCCATCTTCTAATGGATTTTCATACATCCTAGTAGCGGTAGACTACGTCTCAAAATGGGTCGAAGCTCTACCAACCGTCACTAGTGATTCCAAACCCGTCATCAAATTATTCAAAGATATTATTTTTCCCCGGTTTGGAGTGCCACGAACCGTGATATCTGACGGAGGGTCCCACTTCCTTGAAAGAAGCTTTGAAGATTTACTGAGAAAATATGGTGTGACACATAAGGTAGCCTCACCTTACCATCCACAAACAAGTGGACAGGTAGAGGTCTCTAACCGTCAACTAAAGGTCATTCTAGAGAAAACTATAGGACGTAATCGAAAGGACTGGTCAACAAAAATCAATGACGCCTTATAAGCTTATCGTTCTACTTACAAAACTCCCCATGGGACTACACCTTTTCGATTAATATATGGAAAAGTCTGCCACCTGCCAGTCGAACTGGAACACAAGGCATGGTGGGCAATTAAACAATTGAACTTTGATATAAAAGAAGCAGGCCAAGCCAGGATTCTGCAACTCCAAGAGCTGGATGAACTCCGGATGACATCCTATGAGAATGCTCGAATCTACAAATAACACACAAAACTTTGGCACGATGGACATATGAAAAGAAAAGACATAAAATTGGGAGACTAAGTTCTTGTTTTTAACTCAAGATTAAAGCTATTCCCGGGAAAACTCCGTTCCCGCTGGTCTGGTCCTTACATTGTCAAAAGCATCTCTTCACATGGTGCTTTCACTTTATGGAGTGAAAAGTCAGGCAATTTTATAGGAAATGGTCACCGCTTGAAGAGATATTTCACCTCGATTGACATAGACCCAGACAAAATGATGGAACTCGCCAATCCCAAGGACCCACTGTGAAGCTGAAGAATTCAGTCGAGCCATCGACGTAAAACAAAGGCACTTGTCGGGAGGCAACCCGATCAATAAATATGTTTTACTTCTCTTTTCAAAATTTTGATTTTATCTTCTAGTTAACTTTTCTTTAAATAATATTCACCATGCGGGACACTATTTTTTAGAGCTAAATGGTCTTTACTCTTGAAATTTTCAGATAAGAGGATGCGCGCTGATCAGAACGCAACCACAATCGGTGATCATTCTGGCGTGATTTTTCCCCTCCATCTTGGATTTAGGGCTTGCTCGGGACGAGAAAATCTCTAAGTTTGGGGTGGAGGGTGGGTGGTACGTACCTCACTTTCCACCTACACCCTCTTTTCATATTGAAAGCCTTCACTATCACATTCTTGATCAAAATTTTCAAAATTTTCAAAATTTTTAATATCTTTCAAAGAGATTGAACAAAATTGCTATGCATTTTTCATCATTATACTCTCCTTATTCGAAGTAAATCCTCAAAAGGACCAATTTTTGAAACAAGCCTTTTGCTTGAAATCACCTTGTGAAGATTATGATTCCTAACCTCATGATACCTTTCTGCAAAATGATAAGTATCTATCAAACTGATAGGGATCAAACACGCCGTGCTTCCTAACTGACTAGTGGAACAATGACATGGAATCTCCACCGGATCCTCATCAAGTCATTATTTGAGCAGAGTACAACAAAGAGAACAACCCGGTATATTGAATTGTAAATCAAGTTGCATTCTGATCTGAACTCTCTTCTACACTTCTTCCATCATCTTCGTACCCCTCCATTCATCAAAAGAAACAAAAATAGTCGAATCTATGACAAACCCTAAGTTCGGGGTGGCACACCACTTCCCTCCTTATCCGCTTCTTCCATACCCCTCGCAAATAAATAGGGGTGTACCACCAAAAATGCAATCTCGAGTAGAATAGAGGAGATATTTGCAAACAAAAGATGCCAAAGTGCACACAAAAAGAAATGCAATCTCGAGTCGAATAGAGGAGAGATTTGCACACAAAAAATATGCAATAAATGAAATTGCAAAACAAATAAAAATCTCGAGTCGAATAGAGGAGAGATTTACTTCTTCCTTCCATACCACCCTTCACTCTTTTTTCTACCTAAAGGCACAATGCATGCCCCCACTATCCTGAAAACCACCAGTGTCAGATCGGATGCACACTTGTTGATTCTGCGGGTATCTCTGGACTCCTACAAAACTCTTTAAAATGCTTGTTGTTGGAAAAAGTGAGGAGGAACTGATATTAGAAAATGAACTCAGGAACGAAGCTATGGTAAGATGTGTTTAGTGGTCCTAGGAAGTTAAGGTACTGAGTCATATTGAGCAGAAAGAAAACATTCGTGATGTGAAGATGAAGCAATCACGCAGATTGAAAGTATTCATTTGGCTACTGTTTCAAATTTTATGTTACTCGAGGACGAGCAACGTTTAAGTTTGGGGTGTTTTGATGAGTGCATACTCATCATGGAATTCAATCATATTTTTGAAACTAATTCAACTCTATTCATATCTTTTTCACTCAGTACGAATCGTAATGCGTAAAACTACTCAGCTGATTCAATTATCAAGGTTTTTACTAAATATTATTCATTTAATGCAGTAAACCAAGAAATTCCACGCATGCGGTCCCAAGACCGTTTGAGCCCATGTGGTCCCAAGACCGTTTGAGCCCACGCGGTCCCAAGACCGTTTGAGCCCATACGGTCTCAAGACCGTTTGCTGGAATACATGAAGATCGAATGCCGAAACCAATTGCCAAGGTCGACTGAGCTACAAACCGCATGACCAATAGCGGACTCAAGACCATTTGGATCCATGCGGTCTCAAGACCGTTTGGGTCCATGCGGTCTCAAGACCATTTGGGTCCATGCGGTCTCCAGACCGTTTGGGTCCATGCGGTCTCCAGACCGTTTGGGTCCATGCGATCTCAAGACCGTTTGGGTCCATGCAGTTTTCGAGACCGTTTGCCGCGAGCGTGAAGACCGATCGAAGATCAAATGCCGCACACTCAAGACCGGTTTCTATATACCCATGCCTAGACCGAGACCGTCCTCAAGACCGATTGACGCAGTTGCCGATCTCCAAACCGTTTGATATCGCTCCAAACAGTTTGACACCAAACGGTCTCCAAACCGTTTGGAGGGGACATTTCCAGCAACTTACCCAAACCGTTTGGGGACAGATCTGAGCCTATAAATAGGACACCAAGGGTCCTCATTTGGGGCATCAGATCCGGACGCCGCTAGGCTACTAGAGCACAACTCCGATCAAGTTCCACTCCACCTACTGCCTATGTTGCAACCAAGGAGGCTGAGAAGAGAAGGAAGACGGAGCAAGGGGCATATCTTCTTCACCGAGCTGTGACTACCTTCTGCACCGAGCTCATGGCAGATCTCTCTTTCTTCCTCATCCTCCTTGTTTCTCACACCATGAGAGAATATTACCTTTTCGCTGGGGTGCGGGGACTAGCCCCGCTGCCCATGCAAACCATGTTCTTTTGTTAAACTCTCCATGGAAATGTATAAACTCTTCATTTCGTTGTTAACTATTATGCTAGTAGTTTGGTTATTTGCTTGCTTTCATCTTTGTGCTCCCTATGTTGTGATAACATCTATATATAGGTTGGAACATCGTTTAACAAGTTAGACTCCTTGACGAGAACTTCTGAAAGGATTCCTTGAGGTCGTAAGTGTATGATCTGTGAGGGGACGAGCCATCTAGCCTTAGGTGATGCTTCTGTGCGCCTGACGCCCGTATGGGGGGTTCACAACCTTAGTTGGATTTTGTATCTTCCTTTTAATCGTCGATGTTAGCTAGTACGTTAATCTCCTTCTTGCTTATCGGTTAATGCAGCTGACTCCCAAACTAGAAATAGGATGGGATTCCACCGAGGTCGTAAGTGTATGATCCGCGAGGGGACGAGCCATCTAGCCTTTGGTGATGCTTCTGTGTGCCTGATGCCTGTATGAGGGGCCCACAACTTCCGTGGATTTCTGTATCTTCAGAGCCCTAAGTAAAGTGATATGGATGGTGAAGAGACATCTGATACCTAAGGTGATGCTTACGCGAACCTGACGCCTGTATGGGGGGTTTTGCAACAGCTCGACTTGGATAGTTATATATTACCTGGATTGTTAATGATTGAATATGTTTGTGTGTGTAGCGGTGGTGAAACTCAGTACCATCCCAGTGATTCCATACCATTGATCAAAACTCATCTTTAATTCAGATTTTTACTTTCCTTCAATTAGTTTAAACAACCTCAAATCAACCAATCATTCTAAATATCAGTTTTACTCGAGCTAGATTCAACTGACAAGGATTCTTAAAAACATTGTCCTCTGGGTTTGATCCTTAACTATACTGCGATAAGACTCGTCTGCTTGCGGGTGGTATTATTGCACTTTGGTTTGGGTAAAAGCTCGGGGATTTCAACCCCGAGTGAATTTGTTAGTGCATTCAATATCCACGTCACTTCTCCATTTGTGGGGATTCTTTTGGGGCATGCCTATATCATATGTCCCTAGTTCTTGAATGATGTGAAGAAACACATATGGTTCTTAATTAGTGAAAATTCTAATTCTTGGTAAAGGAGGGCATTGTTGTGGAACATTGTGCTAGCTATAGATGCATTGTAGTTTACAAGGAAAAATTGAAGTGATTGCAAAGTGAGGATCTCCATCTACCATCAAGGAATTCCATACCTTTATAAAGGGCCCAAATTTCACATAAGATTCATTCATTACTTTATTAAGATCACCAAGCTTATAACTAACTATCCTCTGAAGGGTGCACATTTCATTTTTTTAGTTTGATTGAATGAAGAGATTCACTAGACTAAAGGAAGATTTCTTCTACCTCGAT
Source organism: Alisma plantago-aquatica (assembly GCA_963693085.1). Taxonomy (NCBI): domain Eukaryota; kingdom Viridiplantae; phylum Streptophyta; class Magnoliopsida; order Alismatales; family Alismataceae; genus Alisma; species Alisma plantago-aquatica. Next base: position 811,839,702 of record OY856411.1, read on the forward strand.
CATTTGTGTTCCAGACTAGTGTCTACCTTTTCCATTCATGTGTGATGTAAGTGATTAAATAGTAGGTGTAGGGGTGGCTCCATGATAAAAGAAAGCATAATGTCATCTACTACACTAGAAAGACATTGGGTGATGTGTAATAGAATGGTGCTACTACTGAGAAAGAGCTCCTTGTTATTTTTTGCACCTTAAGAAAATTTTCTCCTATTTGGTGGGTTCGCAAGTGATAATGTACATGGATCATGATGTTATCAAGAATCCATTATAAAACAAGGATGCAATACCCAGGATGATCATATATATCATGTTGTTGTTATTTTTAAATTGAAGATTCAAGAAAAAAAGATAGTGAGAATGTAACTATTGACAGCCTTAATCACCTACAATATAAAAATGGGAACCTAGTCTTAATAATTGAATTTCTTCCTAGTAAGAAATTGTTGAATGTAATCATGTTCACTCTATGTTCTCCAATTTTCTAAACTGTTAGCAGAAATAGTTCTTCACCTAGACTACAGAAGGCTTGCAATGAGAAATATCATGTCTAACATCTATTGACATTGTTGGGATGGTCCCTATCCGTTCTTCATTTATTCAGAAAGGTTGTACTAGATGTACATTTCTAAGGAGGAGATGCCTCTAATTTTAGACTAGTGTCATTGTATTTGAAATGGAGGCCACATGAGTCCCAATAAAGTTGTTGCCAATGTTATGGAATATGGGTAATTTTGGCCCTTTATCTTTAAAAATTCCCAGAGCTACACTAAGGAATGTGATTTATATTAGAATACTGAGAGCATCTCTAAGTGAGATGATATTCCACTTTTGGTTTGGTAATAAATGGATATCTTGAACAACTAGGGTGTGTACTACATGGTTTTTTTCATTCATCTTGCGGTTTCTAATACATTTTAGTTGTATTTGACTAAATCCTCAATTGGTTAGTGGAAATGTCCATAGTTTCAAGTGACACCAATGTAATCCTGAAATTTGTCAATATATCATCTTCCCTCTCTTTGTATTCTCTAGAACCATCATTTCTTGTAGCACAACTATGAAGAGGTTCTCTAAAAATACAATGTATATCATCATGTTGCATTGCCCTAACACCCACACACAAGTTTGGTGGGACCAATTGTGAAGAGTATTGTTTAGAGTAAAAATGAAACTTGTAACAAGATACTCAACTATAGTTATGTCTATCACAACATTGGATTGTAATGATGTGTCTTTAATACATGTCGTGGCCACTTGTCCTGACTTAATTAGGTCTTCTAGAGCATGTATCAGTTATAAACATGTATTTTTAATGTGACCTTTGCTATAGTGATAGTGACAATGGATGTTGGGGTTGTATACTCTTAGAAAAGGGATTGGTAGTACTCCTTACGGTTGGGAACTATAGGAGATGTTAAATAGTTGGAATTATAGAAATGCAGGAAGCTAATATAGGAGCGACTTCATCTTAAGCATTGCATGATCTTATGTGGTTGTGAAGATTACTAATGCATCTCCTAGTGTCCATTAGTTGTAACATATTATTTCACTTGAAATAGGAATGGTGGTGGTTCATACCAGTATAATTGATTAGGTTGATATTGACATTACAAAGAAATATTGCACATTGGGTAGCACTGTATGAGTTTGTTACATATGTGATTGTAGTAATGATATCACATAAGCACACTGACTTGAGGTTGTTGAGCCTGGGCCTGAGACATTTTGGTAGATGATTGTAGTATCCTATTGTTATTGTCACTATAAGGACTTAGCACTTCTCATACCATAAATGATGCATTCTTCACAAATATCTATATTTGTCCATAATGAATTTAGGATTTTTATTGAAGATTGTTCTTGAGGCTAAAAAATGAGCCATGTGATCTAATATATGACTCATTTGATAGAATTTATGATTCTAACCCTACCTTGAATTAGCTTGAAAAAAAGTCTTGAAGCATTTTAAAGAAAGGAATGCATTGAGTACAAGTGTATTTACTCTTATCACCGTATCAAGGGATTCAATGACCATTGGTTTGAATGTATAAATGTGACGTCCATTCTCACCACCTCCTTACAAACTCTGAGAAGCTTTCATCCATCTTTTGACATAGCACTTACAAAGCTTCCTTGGTTGGGGCCTGGTCAAGATTCCAAGTGTAAAGGTTGATAAAAATATTAGGTAGTTATGTCCAGGTGGTTTTAGACACGATATCTTATTTATTGTATCATTTCAGTGTAGGTCATTATAAGTTATTAAGAAAAGTGTCTGACCAAAATCTTATCATTGTCTTGTACGCCCATCACATCATAGTGGTAGGACTTGACGCTAACGAGTGGGTCCCTTTTTCCTAAGTACTTATGGAACTTCAGCATATCAATGTTTTTTGGTAGATTTATATCTGGAAGGTAAACACAAATCCCTAAAATTCTTGACCCCACCATTCTTTTACTGAACCTATTTGAATCTATGGAGAATTTCTAGCATGATGGGGGTCAGTTGTAGGGTGTATTCAACATATTATTTTTTTGTGATCATCATCATAATAGGAGGACTAGTTTTTGTTTATTGAACCATATACATTGGTGGTGGGAAACTATGGGGTCCTTGATGAATTTATATTCATCATGATTTTAGTTACATTTGCATATACTTTGTTTCCATCATACTACATATCTCACTTGTTTTATATCTTGAGTAATTCATATAATTTGTTTTGTATTTTATGTATTTTTTATAGTTTTATTTTTAGATTGATGCAAGAAAAAGGCAGAATTAATTATAGCTCTATGAAAATCCCAAGAGAATGATGAAAGATTACATATTCTCACTTCCCAACTATGACAATTGGAATGAGGATCAGTAAAGTATAGATGGTCACTCAAATGGCCACAACTTTTACATAAAAATTAGGAATTGGATGATTTAAAATACATTGGATAAAAAATTCAATTGTCTACAATATGTTTTATTATTAAAATATGTTTATATGATCGACCAGTCTGATTGGCTGATAGTGAAGTTCAATAAAAATTATAGCAATTATATATATAGTATATCCCATACTAAAATGACTCTAGATCCCACATCCAACATTGGAATTGAGTGATTTACGTTGAGTAAGAAATATAATTTGACACTCTATGTAATGAATATACTATGAATTTCTTTGTCTCAACTAACTGGCCTATGGTCACTAAAAATTCCAATAATGGAAATCTACAGCTGACAATTGTTGGATTTATTTGGATAAATCTGATATTTTGTAGAGGGATACCAAAACAATTTAAGGATGTCCAGGGCAAGGGTTCATGCCTCTTTTCTCATATTAAAAAGCTTATACATCAACAAGGAAGGCCTGAAATGAAAGCCTCCAGTTTGACATATATATGCACTCCATCATAGATCTGGACAGAAGCCTGAAGCTATCGTTCAAGAGATGTGACAACAACACTAATCTTCTCCTCTAGGTTGTTGATTTTACATGAGATTCTTATTATATCTCTCTCTCTTTGTATCATGAACAATATTAGGGAGTAGATTTATTACTATAGTTTGGGAATTATCCCCACTGCCCATATCATGTACTCTTGCGTTATAAATTGTTAGTCATATGAATTTTCATATTTGTAATCGATTGATTGATTACATGATCTATAAATTAGCTACCTAACTTGCATGATTGTTATAATGTTATGCATAGAAACCTTGAAATCTAGAATTTTAATACCAATTGGTATTGTTCAATCTCAAATGAGACCATGAAAGGGAGTTCTATGGAGCATGGATTGAGGATTTGTAGGGAACGAGACCTCAAGCCTATGGGAAAATATGTCCTTGTGAATTTCATACTCTGTGTATCTCAACTATATGTATCTCATGCAGCATTCACAGGAGTCTAGGCATGTGGATTGCAGCAACTATGCCCCTAGTCGTCCATCCTACAAGGAGTATGGAGCCCAGCAGGCCTACCAGATCCCCACTCTCCTTATTAGGGCAACTACTATGCCTCCTACAAGTAGCATCCACCACCGCAGTGATTCTTTTCCCTCCATCTCATTCTAAGGGTTTGCTCAAGATGAGAAAAACTCTAAGTCCGGGGTGGGGTGGGTGGTACGTGTTCCACCCCTTATCTTCCCTTTTCAACATTTTACTGTTGTATTTTGATATTTAGTATTTGTTTCCCTTTTCCAAACCTTGGCCTTTACCTAATCAGCCAAATGATGTATCTTCATTTTCAAATTAGATAAATCTTTATTTCCCAAATTGCTCAAAATTTTCATTTTCTTTTTTGAAAATACCAAATTCTCCATACCTCTATTAGTAATATTCTTGGACAAGATGGCAAGCCTTAGAGTATCAAACAGAATCAAATGCAAATTTTCTTATCTTTAGCATTATATTAAATGATCAATCTTTCTCATATGATGTACTTACATGATTTTTCTTACTGATGCAACAACACTCGAAAAATAAAATATTGCATGGAAAAATATTCTACATGCCAAACCCCAAGTTTGGGGTGGCGTGCTCCTCCTCTCTCCATCTTCCATACCCCTCATAAATTTAATAGGGGTGTACCGCCAAAAGATGCCAAAAAGAGCACACACAAAATTTGTGGTCAATATCTTGAGTCGAATAGAGGAGGGATTATTCGTCCACACCCCTCGTAAATTTAACAGGGGCATCAATCAACAAAATTAAAACCTAAGTCAAATAGAGGAGGGATCCCTTTTTCCACACCCCACATTTTCTTATTCTCGTGCCAAAAAAAATTGAGTGTTGAAACGCAAGTAGGAATTAAGATTATTTTTGCAAAGTATAAGATTGAAAGAAAAGGTTATAAAAATATTGTTGTAAGAAATAAAGAACTTGTATTTTGTGGTTCTAGGAGATGGGTTTCTTGGCCATGAAGAGTATAAAATATATTATTAATTAAGGGAGGATGAAAATTTTGTTTCAAAAAAAAATTAAATTATTTTGAATATTTTGATTGCTTGAGAACAAGTAAAAGCTTAAGTCCACGGTATTTTGATACGTGCTAATTTAGCACTTCTTTTATCAACCATTTTAGTCATGTCACATTGAAATTCCTATCTTTATCCACTAAAAAGAAACAATTTGCTATTTTCTTCCTTTTATCACAATTTAACTTAATCTTACCCAAAATTATGAATTTCTTGCAGACTCAGAAGATCAGACGAGCGGTTCAGATGATCATTGGATCATCTCAGCCAATCCAGATGAGAGGCTCTATCATTCCAACCAAACATCTCACATGATTGAGATGCTTGGTTCATTGGTACCGATCGATTGGTTGGTACCACCCCGCCCTTGTCTAGATATTTCATTTTGATGGCACGCCCCTTAAATCTCAAACGGTCATTTCAAGGCTAAAGTGGGAATTTTTACACCCAAACTGAGTGGGACAAGAGGCACCCGATATCTAGGGTTACCAATAGATGCCCCAATGCCCCACCCTTGTTAGACCTCCAACCGACCGGTTCACTCCCCAACCGGTCGATTGGCAGTGCGTAGCCATTTCAAATCAGCAGCCGCTAGCCCCTTTTTTCCCACAACCCTAATTGTAAAGCTCCCCTCCTTTTCATATAAAAGGATGGGCACTTCCTCCTCCTAGGATCATCCATTGTATCATTTTTTTATGGGATTTCTAAGCAATCTTTATTGCGTTCTTATGTTATTGTGTTCTATTCATCAATAAATTTTGGTTTTTGCAAGCTAAGTGTTCCTTTCAATTATTGTTCTTACTTTTCTTATTTAGATCTAGTTTATTTCTTCTTCTTCTTCTCTTTCATGGACTGGAGCAAGGGATTAAGTGGCGGCCATTTCATTGTCTCTAGCCTAAGGAACTATCCTTTAGTAATACTTGACTATGGCTAGAACTCTTCTTCCCTTTGTCTCCCTTTTCTCCACAAGCATGAGTGAGTAGTTCTCTATCAAGGAAAGGGGAATAACCCCCTTAGTCATGGCTTTATTGAATTTTCCTTTAAAATGACTCTAGATCGCTTTTGGGTTTGATGACTAATTGATCTATCAAAGTAATTTTTACTTTGATCAAAAGTTAATTCAGATGGATATGACCGTGGAAGTTCGAATTTAGAACAACAAACCCAATCACATAGAAGTTTTAAAATGACCATGGATCTTCTTCTTTTAGGATGATGGACTAAGAAACATGAGCACCAGGACCAATGGGCTCATGTGGAGTTCATTTTAGTGGATTTTTATTAATTCACTTGCCTTCATCGAATCCTTTATTTTATAAGGATTAGTTTGTTTTTACCTAGGCTAGAGTGGTGAACCCCTAAATCCTCAGTTCTCATCTCTTGATTCCAATCACTGCTTATTTTGCTTCCTTCAATTCCCAGTCTTTTCATTCAGAATAGTTTTCTTGTGCTAACAATCATATCCATCTCCTTTGTGACAAGGCAATTTATTTCTTATTTAGTGCAATTTAGTTCTTATATTTCCTTCCGCTTTAGTGATAACCAACCATACCCCAAATGTGATCTTTACTTCTGTTCTAAAAACTAAAATACCAAAAAGACATAAAAAGTTCTTCAAAAACCTTTGGGATTAGAGTTAACAATCTTAAAATCGTTGTCCTTTGGGATCGACCCTTTCTATACTAACCTTAATCGAGAAGTTGAAAAATGATTAAACTCTAGGATAATTATCTTAATGATTGTAGTGCACTTCGATGCATTAACACTACTGAGTGAGATATACACACACTCTCTGTCTCTCTCTATCTTCTAAAACTAAGGTCATCACATCCTCATAGAACTAGGGGTAGGTATCCCCATAGTACAAGGGGAGGGGATGGTCTAACATAAACGTAATGTACGTACTGACACTCTTAGTAGTGTGATCGCATCAAAGACTTGCATAAAAGAAATGGTTTACCTGTTTATTTCTCTAAATAATATTTTCTTTTGTTTTATTGTTTATTCAAATCTTTCAAATATGCAAGTTAATATGTATGTATCATTCACCCATGTACACAATATTTTATGTTCATTTGATTATTTCACGTATTTTATAGGTGCAACGATTCACTAAATGATGTTAAAGTACCAAAAAGCATGTAATAATCTCCTTGGAGGATATTAGAGTAGATGGATGTTCTCTTCCATTTTGTAATAACTAGGTTTTCATTCATTTTTCCATTCCTTACTTGATGTATAGGATTTACTATGTCCTATGTACTTTCTTTTTCTTATAGTTAGTCTTTTCTTCTATGCAAATAATGTAAACATGACAATTCTTCTCTTATATGGATGATGGTTTTGAGAGGAAATGTTATGATGCTTGTGGACATGATCTCACTTCTGTATATTTTAAATGATAACCACAATCCCTTATAGTTTCCCTCTGCACATCTTATTGATATGAGTGCACACATATCAATGGAATGTCATCATGGAAAGTATATCAGAATTGGGGTCGTCACAGTTGGCATCAGAGTTAGAGTTCATACATCATAGTTGCATGAAAGCCCATTCACCCTATTGTGTGTCTAGGGTAGTCCTTTAGTTAGGGATATAAGTGATGGAGGTGTCTAGGATATTATCTGCCATGGATCTAGTAAAAGTGTCTGAGCTACTTTGCTTAGAACATGAGCCTACATGTATAGAAGTATAAGTATGCCTTTCCAAAACCCTAAGTGTCTCCTACTTCTTGGGCATACCTTAATTAAGGACCCTTATCATCTATAGATATTCTATCTCATCTCTCTATATTTTATAGATATTCCCTCTCAACTCTCTCTATTCTATATAGGTTAGGAATGAGTCACTCTATTTAAAGTCCTAAGGGTGACTAATTCTTGACTAAGGATTATTAGGGTATCCTCCACAAATCATAATGCTAAGATAATGAATAGGTAATAAAGATAAATTTGAAATATATTTCAAAAAAACAACAAAAATATCTAATCTAATTCACCTAATTTTTAGGATGCCTCCAAAAATATGTGGCTTTAAGGTCTCTGAAGAGTCATCCTCCAAAAAGAGAAAAGAACCTGAAACTTCTGGTGAACCTAATCCTGAGAATATGACCAAGAGTAGGTGGGAAGAATAGAAGAAAATCCTCTTAGACTTCATGGAGATTGTTTCCCTAAAAGGAACCTCTAAACCTAGCTCTTCTAAGAAGGAGGTGATAGTTCTTTATTTTGTCAAACTAAACCATGATACCTTTTGGGGGAAGACCAACATGAGGTGATGGACAAAGTTGTATCTTGGACCCTGTCAGTAGAGGATGCCTTTCATACCCTAGAAGTATTGAATGCGGAGAAGGTCAAGTTTGCCACACACCTACTTAAGGGAGGAACAAAAATTTGGTGGGAAATTTTTATTGGGATTAAGAAAGAAGAGGCTAGTACCATGGAGTGGAAAGCTATCAAAACCCTTACCGTTTTATGTCCATAGCTGAGAGGAAGAGGAATGAGAGGATGTAAACTAAGATTAAGCAAGGCAATATCTCAATGGCTGACTACACTCATAAGTTTAGACTTCTAGAGTGTTATGCACCCATTAAGACTGAAGATCGCCTTGTAGAGCACTACATTGATTAACTAGCTTCCAGCCTGAGAACCCTAGTCATCACTTCCCATCCCAAAAACTTTGATGAAGCCCTAGATATGACCCTTAAGCTAGAAAGGGATCAGGGTATGCAGAAACATATAGGCATGGGATATACTTAGAGTTAACCACCATTGATGAAGATAAGTCTAGGAAGTTTCATCTTAGCCATAAAAATGGATTAGGAAAAGGAAGTTTAGGTAAAGCAGGTTAGAAGCACAACTAGAATTGGATGAAGACTTATCGAAGCAGATGTAAGACTTGTGGATGAGGACATGATGGATCTTGTCACTATGCCAAGCTTGTTAGCTACAAATTCCGGAAGGAGGGCCATTTCATTGCCAAGTGCCCTGCTCTATCTATTTTTTGAAACCCTTTAGTGGGTGCTCCACCTCCTCAAGGGCTCCACAGTGCTAGAGTGTTTGCAGTGACTACAGAACAGGCCAAAGCAAACCAAAATCAATTGGTTGAAGGTAACCTTAATTCCTTTCATTTATCTAATATCATGTCCAATTCCTTCAAATATTCATGATAAATTGTTCTATGTAGGCGTGGCATTTCTTTTTTATCATCGTGTTAAACCCTTGTTTGATTTTGGATCTACAATTACCTTCATATCATAACATCTAGAAACTATGTTAAATTTACATATAAAAGATATGGGATATAGTCTTGATGAGCCAACTCTAGTGGAAAAATATTCACTACATTATAGAAAATTAATGTCGTGTCTATAAAATTCAAAAATCATGGTATGCCCTTCAAATTTATCCTCTTGACTATGGAAGATTTTGATATTGTTCTTGGTATGGATTGTCTATACACGTATTATGCACATATTGACTGTAGGGAGAAGAGGGTAGTCCTCTCTCGACCTCTTTCTAATCTTGTGGTGAGCCCTAGGGGAAGTGGAATCTGTAATAATAGTATAATCTCCTCTCTTAGAGACAAAAATCTTAATTCTAAAGGTTGTAAAGTCTTCCTTGCGTTAGTCTTAGAGACCAGTTAAACCACGAACAAATTCTTCTTTACCAAGAAAATGCAGAACAAGACCTGAAAGTTAAATCTAATGAACTTAGACCTATCATCATTACTGAAGAAAACGATATGATGCCTGCTAATCTAGAAATGAAGCATCTACTTAAAGGAATTAAGTATGTCTTGTTCTAAGAAAATAGAGTATATCCAGTCATCATTAATTCAGACCTAATTGCCAAACAAGAAAGTCTTTTGTTAAACAGATTGAGAAAAAGGTAAAAGGCACTGGTTTAAAAAAATGACAGATATAATTGGAGTTAGCCAAGCCCTTTACTTGAACAAAAACATGTTAGACAATTACAATCCCTCTAGTGAGCCTCAATGTCGATTAAATCTAAATATGAAGTATGTAATCACAAAGAATTATCAAACTACTACTAAGTGAGATTATCTACCCCATTTCTAATTCACCTTGGATGATCCCTATGCAAGTTGTTCCCAAGAAAAAAATAACTATAGTTATCTCAAATGAGAAAATTGATTTGAATCCTAATCACAATGTGATATTTTGGCACATGTGTATCATTAGAATCTCAACAATGCTACATAGAAAGATCATTTCTTCATATGTACCTTGATCAAGCCCTAGAAAGACTTATACCTCAGGAGTTACTCTACTACATGGATGTGTACTCTAGCTTCTATTAGTTCTCCATCCACCCTAATGACTAGGAAAGACTAGAAATCATGTCTTCATTCAAAATGTATGATTTATTTAGATGCCCTTCGTATTATGCAACACCCGCCTACATTCCAATAATGCATGTTAACCATCTTTTCAAGATATACTGAAACCATCATGAAGGTCGACATGGATGACTTCTCCATTTGTGGGAATTCTTTTGGGGCATGCCTATATCATATGTCCCTAGTTCTTGAATTATGTGAAGAAACACATATGGTGCTTAATTAGTAAAAATTCTACTTCTTGGTAAAGGAGGGCATTGTTGTGGAACATTGTGCTAGCTATAGATGCATTGTAGTTTACAAGGAAAAATTGAAGTGATTGTAAAGTGAGAATCTCCATCTACCATCATGGAAGTCCATACCTTTATAGATGGGCCAAATTTCAAATAAGATTCATTCATTACTTTATTAAGATCACCAAGCTTAAAACTAACTACCCTCTGAAGGGTGCACATTTCATTTGTTAGTTTGATTGAATGAAGAGATTCACTAGACTAAAGGAAGATTTCTTCTACCTCGATCATTTGTGTCCCAGACTAGTGTCTACCTTTTCCATTCATGTGTGATGTAAGTGACTAAATAGTAGGTCTAGGGGTGTCTTCATCATAAAAGAAAGCATCATGTCATCTACTACACTAGAAAGACATTGGGTGATGTGTAATACAATGGTGCTACTACTGAGAAAGAGCTCCTTGTTATTTTTTGCACCTTAAGAAAATTTTCTCCTATTTGGTGGGTTCGCAAGTGATAATGTACATAGATCATGATGTCATCAAGAATCCATTATAAAACAAGGATGCAATACCCAGGATGATCATATATATCATGTTGTTGTTATTTTTAAATTGAAGATTCAAGAAAAAAGATAGTGAGAATGTAACTATTGACAGCCTCAATCACCTACAATATAAAGACGAGAACCTAGTCTTAATAATTGAATTTCTTCTTAGTAATAAATTGTTGAATGTAATCATGTTCACTCTATGCTCGCCAATTTTCTAAACTATTAGCAGAAATAGTTCTTCACCTAGACTACAGAAGGCTTGTGTTACAACCCCAATTTTGGGTTCATTTGATGAGAAATGTAATCCCTCATATTGGGGATATTTGAAAAAATAATGATATGATTTGTTTGGATTAAATGGATTTCTCTTACAATAGCCTTGAAGATTGTGTTGTGGGCTTTATTGGCTATTGGGCCCAAATAACAGGAAAATTCAATTAGTAAATGAATAATTGAATTGTGAGAAAAGAATGAGATGGAAACATCTAGAAGGAAAATCCAAAGAGGGATTTCGTGCCTCTTGGGTTCCTTGGGTTCCAAGGAGTCCAAAGTATGTTACAACCCTGAATTTGCATATAATTGAAATGTAATGATTTGGTGAATTTGAACTTATTTGAAAAGGTTGTATGTTTTGCTCCAAAGGATGGATTTCTTTGCAAATATCCCTTTGGATAGGAATTTCGTAATTCCTATTATTATTAAATTAATCCATTAATGGATATAAAAGAGAAGAAATGAAGAAAAGTCCAAATAATGGAAAAAGATAAAAGATAATGGATATTAAGTAATGTATTTATAAGAAATACATAGAAATCTCTAGAAAGTGGCATTAATTGTCACAATTGAGTAAAATTCGTTTACATGTGATTTCTTATAAAAGAAATATGAAAAGAGGATAAAAGAGGAGAGAGAAAAAAAGTAGATAACTCAACAAGGTGTCATGCACTTTCCTTAAAGAGTTTTTGGCTCACCCAAACTAAAATAAGAGGGTGGTGGTATCCTTCCATTGCCTTTGGGATTGGTAGGATTAAAAGGCAAGAGTTTTATAAAGGAAAGGATAATCTGTTTCTAGTTTTATGTTGTGCCTTTTTCATACTATTAGTTAGTGAAAAAAAGGGTGTAATTTGTACCCATAGAAAGATGGAAATGTCATAAGTGTCTTTCCATATGGATACAGTCCTTCAACCTCAAGAAAGAAGATAGGAGAGAAACGAGAAAAGGAAATGATCTATATATATCGTTCATGCACACCTAGTCGACCTAGTCGTCTCCCTCATCTCTCCCTCATGGTCCCATTGTTCAAACCACCACAGATTCCTCCCTGAGTGCATCATAGAGCCTCTACGTCTGCAACACCCTGGGCACTAATCCCTTCAAGATCTACCTCTCCTCCCCGTTCTTCTATTTGTATGGGAAGGCACTTGCTTGAGTGCAGTTCGTGACCCCAAGCCTTGCCATGACTGTTGTTTTCCCAGCGAGAAGGATCTCCCTCCTTGTCTCCAACCACTACGGACTCACCCTTGAGTCCGGATGAGGTCCGGGGAAGTCTGGAAGGGATTCAAGATGGCAGGTATCCTCCTCCCGACCTGTGCGTCTGAGTAACCACAACAGCAACACTGCTTCACCCCTCCCGGTTCAACCAATTCCCGATGCTCTCCGGCTGCACCAATGGCGTTAGTGACTCTTACGGAGGCAAAGGGGAGTTGCCCCGATCTTCTCCTAGCCTTCGGTGCCCAGGAGGAGGGGAGACAGGCCATGCGGTGGGCTGTCCATGGCGTTCGCAGGAGGACGCCAACGCAAAGCGTCGTGGCTGGCGTCCGTGAGGATTGTGAGGAAGGAGATAATAGAGCGGATTGACGCGAGGGCCCCTGGGGCTGAACATGACCCATAAGGGTAAAGAGGTAATTCGATTCTTTTTCTTAGCCAACCCGCTAATAAATGAAAAGATGATGTGTCCCTCTATGATTGGTCCATAATTATTTTATTTGCAAAAATCGTAATTTATTCTTGGAAACTCAGATTAAAACAAGTCATATGAAAATTGATCCTCAGAATGAGAGGAATACAAAGAAATTATGTTTGAAGCCTAATTTTGCATTATATTAAAAAAGTATAGGGTTTTACATCTTTTAATGCATTAAATGATGGAAAAACCCTAGACAGAGATAAACACAATTGTAATGAATCTCGATGTTGTTTTTGATCAACATTAACCTATTAAGAGTAAAGGGAAGAGTGAAATCATAAAAGGATGATTCATATGTTGCTTTTAGGGTTTTATGATCATGAACATGGTTTAATGAACTAAAAACCCTGTTTTGGGTAAATATGTGTTTTTAGTGGTGATAATCCGAAATTGCAAGTATACAACTGTAATATAATGACCTCCAATGAAGATAATTGAGATAATTAGGGTTTTATGAACAAGAAACCTAAGAAACCCTAATTGAGTATAAAGGATGAGACTTTGTGGTTTAATAGGTTAATTTGAGAAGTATTAACTTGTTAAATATTAAAGTTGAGTTTCAATCTTTTTCACATGAAAAGTTGGTTAACTTAGGGTGAAAGAAGAGGTGATCGTATTTTAATTCAAAAATATGGAAATATGTTGTTAAATGATGATCTTAATCCTATTAGGATAAATAGGATGAGAATCTAATGATTATATGTAGTTTTTTCTAATTAGGGTTATGATATTATAAGTAGAGGCAAAACCGTAATTACAAAATAAAACCCTAAAAAGAAATAGAAATCCTAAGAAGTAAGTTGGATTGGATAGATCTTAATAAAAGGAAAATTGTATGATCATTTCAGGATCCTTTTGCATACTTGTTTTCTTAATTGGATTTCCCTACTATGGTTGACTCTATCTCAAAAGAAGGATCTTGATGAAAGCAGAACAGGTATGTGGTTACACCTATGATTATCCCGACTAGTTTTCCGAGGATTTTATTGATGTTTCCCTCATGGCTTAAAATAACTATTGGATGCTTTTATTTCATGCAACTATAGAGTGACTATGACTATCACTATGAATATACATGTATAACTGGCTAGATCCGGGTCCACCCCTGTGGCTATGCAAGGTCTAAAAAGGATAACCTAGAGCAAGGTGTAGTCTATCATGAGTTAGAAACTAGGCTACACATGTGTAGTGCCATGTAACTCAGCCCTAGAAACTGATTCACCTATTAGGTGAAATCATGAGGGGTATTGACCGGCCTAAATCACGCATCCAAAAGTGGAGGCGGATTTGAGGTAGTCGAGCTTTTCAATTTATAAACCCGAATCCTTCTAGGCCCCCGCAACTTTGCTTACGGGGTCGAACATAGGGACAAGGGGGTAGTGTTGAGAACCATGAATCGACACGCTACACTCCGGCAGGCAAAAGAGATATAAATTCCCAAGAGGGAACGGTAAGATGTCACAAAATAAAACAAGAAAACTATCTCCAAATGGAGCTACAAGAGAGATTTTAGGTTTTAGTCATTTAGCAGTTTTTAGGGGTTTTTCATGCAACAGAAACGGAAAGGTAAAGACTAGAGCTCAGGAAAGGTACGAAGGATAAGACTATAGTAAAACAAGCAGCAACAGCAACACCGTGTACCCCTCCTCTCAGAGCGAGTACCTCTAACCTCCGCATCAACACCCCTCTCGAGGTTGCTGGGCTTTAGTTAGAGTGGAATCTTACAGAAACAACTCCGTTCCAGGCACTCTCGTACTCCAGAATCGGACCAAACACTAGAGCCGCAACACAACTCTCGAAGTTGTTGCGACGGGAAAAACGGTTCGGTAGCTAATCGAAACGCGATCCAAAACATGCAAGCTAGCGCTCAGATATTATACAGATCAGTCATCCAACATTGTAGACCAAGCATAGAGCAACAAGTAATTAAACGTTTCTATTTCCATAAACATTTAAGGTCTTAATACATTGCATAAACGAAGAATTAATTAACAAAATTAAAAGATAGGTGTCACCACCTTGATGTAGAAGGGCGACAGGGTGTTGTAGCTCTCCTGCCCGATATCGGTCAGAGGCCTAGCCCGATACAAAGGTGTCAGGCGACACACCCTCTCGGGCGGCACGCACCGACAAGCGACTGTATCGATCAAGGGCTCTGGCCGATATGCTCATATCGGGCGACACACCCTCTCGGGTGGCACGCTCGATAGACTAAGCGTACCGGGTTGATATCGTGTCGGGCTAAGAGCTAAGCATTATTGGTGTCGGGCACTTGTGTCGGTCAGCTATGTCGGTCGATATCGGCCCGCAGTGTCGCTCGGTACGGTCCTAAGTGAACTGTCCCCTCCCTCTCGGGATGAGGAGAAGCTCAACTAGTGTCGCCCCAGACGAGCACTGGGGCACGATACATATGCTCTCGGAGTTTCCTCACTCAAGCTCCCAACTGTCTAACTGTCAGTTGTCCGAATGTGAACCGTCTTTTTGGCTCCCTGTAGCTGCTATTTATAGTCAGCTGGTTGGTGAGAAGACATGGTGCACAAGGCGCCATGTAGCTCCCTTATACGCCGGTAGATGGACGGCCGATACAGGCATTTCTCGATGCGAGGTGCTGGCTATCGGTCACGTGGCGGGTGGCACACCTGCCGGTGGGTGGCTGTGTCGCCCGACGAGCTGGGTCGTCAAGGCGGCTTTGGCTCCCTGTCGGGTAGAAGGTGTGTCGGCCGGCTCGTTCCTGTCGCGCGGAACCTCTTCGTCGAGCATCTTTGTGTCGCCCAGCCCCTGTCGGGCAGGTGTTGTATCGGGCGTCAGGGAGGCCGAGACGGGCTTGGACTTATTCATGGGCCGGAACGGCCTTATTGCTCAAAAGCGAGGAAAACTCTGCAAAAGATAGGAAAATTGGAGTAAGAGCGTTGTTTGGCCAATTATTGCGAAAATGCTAATAAAATAGAGGAAAATAGCAGAAAAGGGCAGTTTTGATAACAAAATAAATGGCAAAAACGTCACAAAATCTGATGTTATCAACTCCCCCAAACTTAGTGTTTTGATTGTCCTCAATCAATATTTAAACTATATTTTTGTGATGCTTCTTTTTGCTCAGACAACTTTCAGGCCAAGAGGTAAAACAAGCGTAGTAATGCCTTTAGAGATAATGCTTCTTCACTTCAAACAAAAGACTATGCATTTCCTTGCCTTATTATTTCAATAAAATTTTTCTCTACAGCTTCAGCGAGACTTTGTTGTTTGATTCCGAAGTTAGCTTACGCACCAAACAACTTTATTTTTAGGGCAGAAAGTTGTGTATAGGGTAGGCTAAGGGTTTTTGGGTTTTTCATCTTGTTTCCCATCAGTCCATCCAGGTAAGGGTCCGTTAACGGGCAAGTGGTCCCTGCAGTCCAAGCCAGTTGGCTTTAGAGTAGTGATTTCACATCCTACATACCACTGCCCTGGATCTACCATGCCTAAAGATGTGTACTTTTGGAAAACAAGTGGTGTATATATATATTTTTTTTTCTTTTATTGGGCACAACTCTCATGCTTTTATTCACACTCGTAAGGCTTCTCTCTCTTTTTGGGATTTTGTTGGGTGAGGGAAACAAAGAGATTTCTGCTGTTTGGGCAGCTTTTTCCTTCTCCATACTCGTCTCTTAGCTGTTTGCGAGATTATTATATTTTTGAAATTTTTGACATGGCAAAGTATACTCTTTTGTTCGTTTGAAGTAGCATTATCAAAAAGATATAACAGGACTTGCGTCACATTTAGCACAAAGAAAATAAACTTTGCAAAAAGACGCAACAGATTTTTACTACATTATTACAACAACTTTGTACATATGCATAGGGGCAGAAATTTGTAAAGGAAAGATTTTTGAAAATTTTTTATATGGCATACATGCGTACATCAGATATACAGGAAGCTATAAAAGCACATCGTAGAAAGCTTGAAGTGTTAAAAATTTTATACCTCCCTCACTGGCACACGGATACCCCCCCCCAAACTTACTCCACACTCTGTCCCAGAGTGGTGAAGAAGGTAGGGTAAGGCAGTGTCTAGCCAGTGAGGGTTAGCTCGCTGATGTGCTGCAATATGCTCCTACGAAGTTGCAGCATGCCATTGGGAGGTTGTCTAGCGGGTTTTGCTGCTGCCAATGAGAGATTGAGCAGGAGCGTAGACCTTCAAAATTCACTTCTGGCCCACCTTTTCTCCAAAACTCTGCTGTGAACATGAACAAAAGGACTGATCATCAGTCTCAGTTCAGTTCCCAGGAGTGTGTAGTCAGGGTGTGCCCTCTCCCTTAGGAGGGCGGAACCGGAATGCCCCGAACTTGTTCGGAGGCCTTGGTTGCCGTACTCGTGCTGTCTCTGGAGATGGTCCTAAACCACCAAAGAAGACAACCTATAACAGGGGAACCCTCCATTTGAGCTATCATATGAAGAAGAATCCATCCCTTTCTTGTTGGTGCCATTTCTGCCCGACAGTTGTTGCTGATCCCCGCGTCGTACTTGTTGGCGCCGCTGGTGGTTTGCTCCGTATGAGCCATGCATGTTATTCAAATCCAAAGTTTATTTACACGTTAGGCAGGCAAAGATAAAAAAGAAAAACTTATTAAAACTTGTCTCGGGCGATACGGGGTTGCAGCGCAGTACAACATACCTCCTGATATGGGTGTATCGGGCGATAATGTTGCCACAGGGCGACTACCCGACAGGACGCTCTAAAAGAAGAACGTGTCGCCCGATAAAAGAAAAACAAGACTTATTTCAAAAATCCCGGTATCGTCCACCAAAAGAAACTCGAGTCGATACAAAATTGGGCGATACGAGGAGTGTCACACGATACGACTCGCTGCCCGACACCGGTGTATCGGTCGACAAGGTCATATGTAGCGCTTAACTGTGTCGGGCGATACAAACCTTCAAGGCGTGTAAACCTGATCAACAGCATGCACTAAGAGAACTTGTGTCAGGCGACAAGGTTATCGGTCGATAAACGTGTCAGTCTATAACCATGTCGGGCGAGAACATGTCGAGCGATAAGAAAACAACAAGTCGACCGATACCCTGCACATGATACAAAACCTGTGCCGGGTGAAAGAAAACGTGTCGGGCGATAAGCATGATGGGCGACACACGTGTCGGGCTATACCTTTGCTCATTGGAGCCATCGCCCGATACCAGGGTGAAGGCAAGATGGCCGACACACGAGCAAAAGACGGATCACTGCATGTGTTACAGGTGGCTGAAAAGAGCAAGTATGTATACCAACACTGTAACATACCGAAATCTGGGCATTTTGCCTTTTGGTCCTCTTTTCCGTCTTTTCCTTGCATTTCTATCCTCTTTGACCTTTCTATTTAATTTGTGGACAATATGATGCTTTAATAAACATTTGTTCACCTTTGATTCCAATATTTGGGTTTATGCACAAATACCTCAGTAAGACTTTAGATAATGGGCCTAAAGTGCAAATTGTACACTAAGCAATAAAAAGAATAAAATATTTCATCGTAGAACTTTCTAGCACTTTCTAGGATAAGAGAAATAAGAGAAAATCCGAATTTTATATAAAGAAGAAGATAAATGCAAAAATAAAAGGTAATATGGAATTTAATGGATGGTAGAGGATAATGAGAAAGATATTGCACCAAAAACATACTTGGAAACCCATTAGGATAATTTGATAATTATATTCGTTTTCCTGACCAAAAAGTAACTTAAGGGCCAATTATCATTTAAAGTGGAACATAAATGTAAATAATAATATCATTATCAAAAGAAAAATAGGAAAGAAGCCAATAAGGTGAAATAAAATATCTAATTTCCTCAAATTAGAAAAATAACTCCAGATTCGCAATCTAAACATAAAAATAAGCCTATGGGCAAATTTGCATTTAATTTGGTCAATGTTTAATATTTTATTTTATTCAGGAGAGAGAAAATGACTTAAAGGCCAAAAATATTAAATATATGTTGATAAAAATTAATTAATCTCAAAAACGTATTCCTAATGTTTATTATTGCTTGTAGACCAAGTTTTATATTTTTAGGAAGTTTCTAGATGCCTCTAATAAATTAAAAGGCTAAATTAGTGATAAAATTTAAATGAATTAAATAAAATAATAAAAGTCTTAAAAAATATTAATGTCAAATTCGTGTTTTAAATGTTAAAATGTATCTTTGGATGAATTTTGAATCAATTTGGAAAATATTTGTTGAGAAGATAAATTAAGGAAAGAGAAAGTGTACAAAACTTTCAAATCATTATTTAAAATAACAAAAGACTTCAACAAATGGAAATAATACCAAATTCGTATTTAACATACTGAATATCAGTTATGGGTGAAGTTTTGTAATTTTTGGATAATCATATAATCTTTAATAAATGAGGAAAGAGAAAATATGTTTTGAATTATTTAACATGTTAAAAATTCTCAAAAGGAAAAACTAATTTTATATTTGGATTCTACGCATCAAAATAAGTCAGAATATCAAATTTGGTAATTTTTGGACGTCGTTTGGGCCTCCAAATGAGGAGAGAGAAAAACATTAAATCACTTTAGTTGATTTTAATTAGTTGGCGCGAAATCTCGACCGTTGGATCGCGATCTGAAGGCTCGCGGATTGTCTTCTTCCTCAGTCCGTTTTGGCAACATGTTCCTTGTTTTCCAAGTTTTCAAATCCATTTATCTCGAGTTTTACTCAATGAAATTTAATGAATTTTGATCCTACGAATTCCTTGCGCAAATCCGCACCGTTTTATACCAATATTTTTGTGTTTTGATGAAGATTCGAGAAACCCCCAAAGCTTGCTCTCCAAGCTCCCACGGCCAACTATGAAAACCCTAACCTACGTCTTCTTGCTTATATATACCCATACACATACATGAGACGGCACCTTTGCAACTCAACCACGCTGTTAATTTTAAGTTTCGTGGACGTTTGGATCATCATCTAGCAGCCGTAGACTCCTGACCTTGCGGTGTCCTTTTCTTCCTCATATCTTCGTCTCTGACAAAATAAAAGGTATGACCGAGTTCGTATTGTTATTGGCTTTCGTTTGCATATCTAAACTAAATATTTGGTTTAGTGTAGCATTTTTGCCTAAAAATCTAGCAAGCAGCAGCTTGCGGCACTATTCATGTCGTCGGGTGGAGAAGACGACCAGCTGTGTTTTTTTTTTTGTATCTTTACGCCATTACCCCTCCACTCCTTCCTCTTTCCTCAGTTCCACGCGGGGCATTTCTGTCCTTTGCTTTTCTTTTGACCGGGAGTTGACAAGGCTAGTTGGGCTCCACGTGAGCGCGGGGCGGGCCTCCCATTGGGCCGGGTCAGCTGTGCGCGGGCCCCACTCCTCTCTCTCCCCGCCCGTTTTAACGACTCTGCCTACATGGCGAGTTCTGATTGGTTGATCTTTGAAAAATCATATATTTTTACTCGTTTGTCCAAAAATAGAAATAAAATATGTTTTGGAATCGGGAGAATGAGATCTATCTAAAAATATATTTTCGTGGTTTGATTCTGAGTTTTTCGAATATGTATTTTTCGAGTTGTTTTAATTAACTAATAAATATGGAAAATAGCCTAAAAGTCAATATCTCGAAAATATATAATATTATATGTTTTTTTGATCATAAAATCCTAACTAAGACAATTATGATGTTTTCGAGATCTAAATCGATGGTTTGTGGAAAAATATCATAGTTTCGGTGATTGCATCTTCAATAATTAAACATAGTATTAATACATGAATATGATGATCATATTAGGGAAATTGGATCTGATCTCATGTAAAAGTTATGAAAAGTGATTCTAGGATTTGAAAGAATAAGGTATGTGCATCTACACCTTTTGTTGGGAAATTTATCATACCTTTACCCATGTTCCCTAATGAGGCTTAATTTGACCTAATCCGTTATTCTTGAAATCTAATTTATTCATGCCTCAAAATCAGTTATAGTATTATCTTGTTTGGGTTTTTTATACCCCACTGCCATGTTGTATAAATCTTTTGATTAATCTTTCCATAACTCTTTTTCTAGCATGTTGATTTTATTAGACTAAATAACTAGTGTAGTGGTACTTGTATGTACAACCACCCATAGTTGGGGAATGCGTTATTTCTCCCCTGGGGAATGTGATACTCTCCCCCCACACACAAAATGTGTGTAGGTGACTGGGAATGTGTTATTCTACCCTCACCCTTTGGTTGAAGATCTGGTAGGTGCCTCAACCCTACATAGTTAAGATAGTCAATATTAATCATACATGCAAATCCTTTTTGTTATATGTTGTTTATGGCAAGCATCTATTGAAATATTCTTTTATGTAAATGGCCTCATTCTCTTGATGTCTCATTTTTTGATGAACCCATAGCCTGTTTTACTTGTTATATTTATATTTTCACCTTTAGTATAGTTTAGTGACACATACTTGTTTTTCCTTCCCTTTTTGCTGGGTGCCTTCCCAACCACCCAGATGTAGAGCAAGGTGTTTGATATGACATGAAGATCATAGCTTGGCTTGGACTTAGCTGATGAATGTGTTGCTTGGAGACAATAGTGGAGTAGTCTAGTTCCCTCTACTTAGATCCTCTTTTTGTATAAAGCATGTACACCCATATTGGGAAAATTTTTATGTACACTTTATTTGAAATTTAATATAGTCAAAATTTTATCTTCCGCTGCTATTTCAATTGGATTTTGTTTACCATTGTTATTAGTAGAGAGGTGGATTGATTTCACTTCTTTACAAACACGATGGTCCCCCCCCCTTCGTATTTATACCGAGTTCAGCTGGGTCAAATCGGTCAGATCTGGGCGCGCACGTCGACCGGTTAAGACATGTCGTTCCCGAGACGACAGTCCTGTCAGCCAAAATGAAGGGCATTTACTCCCTCACACGAAATGGCTGTCGCTCGGGGATGCCAACCGTCGCGGTGCTTGCGGTGCCCAAGAAACTCTGGCCCGATATGAGTGATTCCGCGCGCCAGCTGAGCTGCTGCCCGACACGGCCTAAAACAGGCGGCCGAAAAACTTAAAACAAAGCGGGAAAAAACGTTTGACGGGCAAAACATCATCGGTCACGACAGAGCCCATCACCCTCAGACAGAGATGCTCGTCAAAGCTTTGGAAAATAAAGCAATGACCCATAAAATAGAAAAGTCGGCATGCTCGACGCGTGCTCTGACTCGGGCCTTATTACAATTCATAATGTTTGTTTTTGCTAGTTATAAGAAAAATGCAACCTATTCTAAGAAAGAAAGAAGGAAGAACTCGAGCTGCCTCCTGAGGAGCGCTGGGGTTTGCTTCGCCAGCTCGACCGGTGTAGGATCATCTTGTTCAGCTCTCAACAGTACCCGTATCTTGCAGACTGATCTCTGTCCTCCTGACAAATGCTTCGTCTTCGTAGAACCTTTTCACCCTGTGCCCATTCACCTGAAAGGCCTTGGTCAGGTCGTCTTTGTCGTAGAGCTCCATCATTCCTGATGGATATATCTTTGATACTGTGAATGGTCCAGACCACCTTGTTTGCAACTTCCTAGGGAAAAGACGAATAGAGGACTTGAATAACAAGACCTTATCTCCTTCGCTTACATCCTTTCTCCTGAGATGGGCATCATGCCACAACTTGGTCCTCTGTTTGTAGATTTTTGCATTTTCGTAGGCGTTCATTCTCTTTTCTCCTGCTTTTTCGAGGTCCATATTTAGGAACTTGATTGCCCAAAGGGCCTTGTGTTCCAGTTCCAACGGTAAGTGGCAGGATTTTCTATAGATCAGATGGTAGGGGGTAGTTCCGATGGGTGTTTTGTAAGCGGTGCGGTAGGCCCATAGTGCGTCGTCGAGTTTCATGGACCAATCCTTCCTTGTTCGGCTAACAGTTTTCTCCAAGATCTGCTTGATTTGTCTGTTGGAGACCTCTACCTGTCCTGACGTCTGGGGATGGTAGGGTGTAGCGATCTTGTGCTTCACTCCATACTTGCGCAAGAGTGCTTCAAACTGTCTCTCTCCAAAGTGCGATCCTCCGTCGCTAATAAATGTGCGTGGGAAGCCGAAACGAGGGAAGATGGTCTTCTCGAAAAGCTTGATAACTGACTTGGCGTCGCAGGTCTGGGTGGCTACCGCCTCCACCCACTTCGATACATAATCCACCACCACGAGAATGTACTGATACCTTCGGGATGGGGGAAACGGTCCCATGTAATCTATCCCCCATACGTCAAATATCTCCACTTCAATCCAGCTTGCCATAGGCATTTCGTTCCTCCTCCCTATGTTCCCTGTGAACTGGCACTCCTTGCAAACCTTCACAAACTATGCAGCGTCATTAAATAGGGAAGGCCAGTAGAAACCTGACTGCAGCACCTTTACAGCTGTTCTTTCACTGCCTAGGTGACCACCATAGGGGGAGGTGTGGCATTGCTTCAGGATGTCTGCGGTTTCTTCTTCTGGGATGCACCTTCCGTATAAGTTGGCGGCGCATCTTTTGAACAGGAGGGGGTCATCCCAGTAGTAGTTCTTAACATCCGCGAGAAGTTTCTTCTTCTGATTGTACGTAATGTCAGGAGGCAGCTCACCACAAGCAAGATAATTGCAGATGTCTACAAACCAGGGTAGGCTTTCTTCTTGGGCTTCGGCCAACTTAAGAGCTTCATCGGCGTAGTCGTCGTTGATGGGAGGTCCTCTCTCTTTCTCAGTCACGATCCTTGATAGGTGGTCTGCGACCACATTCTCCGCGTCCTTCTTGTCGATAATTTCGTGCTCGAACTCTTGGAGCAGCAAGGCCTACCTCAATAGTCTGGGCTTGGCGTCTTTCTTTTGCATCAAGTATTTTATAGCCCTGTGATCTGTGTATACCTTGACCTTGGCTCCAACTAGATACAACCTGAATTTATCAAACACGAAGATGATCGCTAGCATCTCCTTCTCAGTGGTTGTGTAGTTCACCTGAGCCTCGCCCAATGTGCGACTCACGTAGCAGATCACATGGTGCTTCTTGTCTTTCTTTTGCCCCAGGACTGCCCCAACCACGTAGTCGCTAGCGTCGCACATTAGCCCAAAAGGTAAACCCCATTCTGGTGCTTGAAGGATTGGTGGTGAGGTTAAAGCATTTTTCAGGGCCTGAAAAGCACTTAGACAATCGTTAGAGAAAACAAATTCAACATCTTTTACCAGAAGATTGGACAGTGGTTTGGAGATCTTTGAGAAAACCTTGATGAATCTTCGGTAATATCCCGCGTGTCCGAGGAAGCTTCACACCCCCATCATGGATCTTGGTGGAGGAAGCTTGGATATTGCTTCAACCTTGCTTGCGTCCACCTCGATCCCACGCTTCGATATCTTATGCCCGAGGACGACGCCCTCACGTACCATGAAATGACACTTCTCCCAGTTCAGAACTAGGCTTTTCTCCTCGCACCTTTGAAGGACCAATGACAGATTCTTTAGGCAGCTATCGAAGTCTTTTCCATAGACGGAAAAATCATCCATGAAAACTTATATGATGTCTTCCAGAAAATCTGAGAACATTGATATCATGCATCGTTGAAAGGTGGCAGGGGCGTTGCAGAGTCCGAAGGGCATCCTTCAGAAGGCATAAGTGTCGTAAAGGTAGGTGAACGTTGTTTTCTCTTGATCGTCGGGTAAGATGGGTACCTCTTTCTTGACGACCTCCTTGAGCATCTGGTTCAGCTTCCTCTGGGGTTGGGCCAGAGGCTTGGTAGATTCTTCTCGGTTGATGTGATGCATGCACAAGGCGGGTCTAAGGCCTTTGATATCATCTACTGAGTATCCTATAGCCCCCCTGTGGAGTCTTAGCTCTTCAAGGAGTCAGTCTAGCTGGCTGCTTGAAAGATCGGCGTTCACGATGATGGGGTTTCTGTGTTCTTCATCTAAGAATTCGTACTTCAGGCCTTCGGGTAACGCTTTTAACTCTAGTTTTGGTCCGGGTGTCTTCTCATGAGGCTCCCCTTCAAGACAGACATACATCGCAGACTCCACCCCCATATCTTCTTCTTACAAACCTACCTCAGAAAGGCTGAGAAGGTCGAGATGCTTTGCGACCTCAGGATCTTCGAGGTCAGGATCTTGACAGTTTATAGCCCTCAAGAGGGGGTCTACTGTCCAGATGTCTTCCTCTATCTCCTCGCAGAATTTATTGTAGCTATCTGTGAACTGTGCTGACTCGGAGATGGACGTGCTCCTCATTATTTCTTTCAGCTTGAAGTCCATATGGTCGTTTCCGACCCTTAAGGTGATCATCCCCTCAGATACATCAATCAATGCTCTTCCTGTTGCCAAGAAGGGACACCCAAAGATGATCGGGAACCGGGGGTCTTCAGCTGTATCTATGACGACTATATCGCAAGGGATGAAGAAATCGCCAACCCTTATCGGCACATCTTCGACAATGCCAACGGGTCTCTTAAAGGTGTGATCTGCCAGTTGAATCCGCATGTTGGTTCCAACCATGTCAGTCAAGCCCACCCTTCGTGCGAAACTTAGGGGAATGAGGCTAATGCTTGCCCCCAAGTCTTCTAGACCTTTGCACTCGACGTTGTCCCCAATGGCGAAAGGGATTGTGAAAGCTCCGGGATCCCTTCTCTTATTTGGTATGTCGGGCTTGAGGAAGGCGGAGGAGGCGGAAGCTAGCTGCACTGTCTCTATCCTTCCCCCCCTTCTCTTCTTCATGATGAGGTCCTTGAGGAACTTGGCATTCGTAGGCATCTCTTCCAATGCGTCAAGGAAGGGCACTTCAAGATGCAGCTTCCTGATTGACTCCATGAACTTCTCATGACGCTTCTTTAGATTCTCCTTTATCAGTTTGTAAGGGAACGAAATCCTAGGAGCGTAGGCATTCCTTCCGCTAGGTAGCTCCTCAGGTAACCTTTGCGCAGACTCTCGCACATTTGCCTGTCTTTCTTCTCCTTCTGCTGGATCCGTACCCTCAGGCCTTTGCTCAGGCTCAGGCCTGACTTCATCAGGGTGCTCCAGCGTCCTTCCAGACCTCAGGACTGCCATTACGGCAGATTCAGGGTGTGGGAGTGCTTTTATTACATGATTCTTCATTAGAGAAGCCATCTGGGTCATTCGCTGATCAACCTCGCGCTGGCGCGTCTGCAAGCTGGCCATCTGGCACTGCATTGAATTCAGAGCCCCAGGGCTAGGGAGTGTGTTCTGCACCAGTCGGCTGATGATGGCATCCTGTCTCTTTATATAGGCAGAAAGCTGGCCAACCAAGTTAGGCTGGCTCGACCTCTTACCTTTGCCCTGACATTCATCCACAGAAAGGGACTGCTCGCAGCGAGACATGGTCTCAAAGCTTGGCAGAACAAGTCACAGATCTTCAGAGTTCCTGAAAAGGCACAGAAAATCAAGTTTAGAGATTTGGATTTTTATTTTAAGACAAAGAATAATGCTAAGAAAAGAAAAGAAAGAAAAAGGGTGCTGTCAAGGTCATTTCTAAGCTTGAGGCACTGGAGTGTAGTTAGTGGATTCAGGTTCGTCTTACAATACCGCTATTGCCTTGTCCCCGGCAACGACGCCAAAAAATTGACCGACCTAAATCACGCGTCCAAAAGTGGAGGCGGATTTGAGGTAGTCGAGCTTTTACATTTATAAACCCAAATCCTTCTAGGCCCCTGCAACTTTTCTTACGGGGTCAAAGTAGTCATACGGGGTCGAACACAGGGACAAGGGGGTAGTGTTGAGAACCATGAATCGACACGCTACACTCCGGCAGGCAAAAGAGATATAAATTCCCGAGAGAGAACGGTAAGATGTCACGAAATAAAACAAGAAAACTATCTCCAAATGGAGCTACAAGAGAGATTTAAGGTTTTAGTCATTTAGCAGTTTTTAGGGGTTTTTCATGCAACAAAAATGGAAAGGTAAAGACTAGAGCTCAGGCAAGGTACGAAGGATAAGACCATAGTAAAACAAGCAGCAGCAGTAACACCCTGCACCCCTCCTCTCAGAGCGAGTACCTCTAACCTCCGCATCAACACCCCTCTTGAGGTTGCTGGGCTTTAGTTAGAGTGGAATGTTACAGAAACAACTCCGTTCCAGGCACTCTCGTACTACAGAATCGGACCAAACACTAGAGCCGCAACACAACTCTGAAAGTTGTTGCGAAGGGAAAAATGGTTCGGTAGCTAATCGAAACGCGATCCAAAACATGCAAGCTAGCATTCAGATATTATACAGATCAGTCATCCAACATTGTACACCAAGCATAGAGCAACAAGTAATTAAACTTTTCTATTTCCATAAACATTTAAGGTCTTAATACATTACATAAATGGAGAATTAAATAACAGAATTAAAAGATAGGTGTCACCTCCTTGATGTAGAAGGGCAACAGGGTGATGTAGCTCTCCTGCCCAATATCGGTTAGAGGCCTAGCCCGATACAGAGGTGTCGGGCGACACACCCTCTCGGGCTGCATGCACCGACAGGCGACTGTATCGATCAAAGGCTCTGGCCAATACGATCATATCGGGCAACACACCCGCTCGGGCGGCACGCTCGATAGACTAAGCGTATCGGGTTGATATCGTGTCGGGCTAAGAGCTAAGCATTATTGGTGTCGGGCACTTGTGTTGGTTAGCTATGTCGGCCGATATCGGCCCGCAGTGTCGCTCAGGACGGTCCTAAGTGAACTGTCCCCTCCCTCTCGGGATGAGGAGAAGCTCACCTAGTGTCACCCGAGACGAGCACTAGGGCTCGATACGTATGCTCTTGGAGTTTCCTCACTCAAGCTCCCAACTGTCTAACTGTCAGCTGTCCGAATGCGAACTGTCTTTTCGGCTCCCTGTAGTTGCTATTTATAGTCAGCTGGTTGGTGAGAAGACATGGTGCACGAGGCGCCACGTAGCTCCCTTATACGCCGGTCGATGGACGGCCGATACAGGCATTTCTCGGCACGAGGTGCTGGCTATCGGTCACGTGGCGGGCAACACGCCTGCCGGTGGGTGGCTGTGTCACCCGACAAGCTGGGTCGTCGTGGCGGCTTTGGCTCCCTGTCGGGTAGAAGGTGTGTCGGCCGGCTCCTTCCTGTCGCGTGAAACCTCTTCGTCGAGAATCTTTGTGTCGCCCAGCCCCTGTCGGGCAGGGGTTGTATCAGGCGTCAGGGAGGCCGAGACGGGCTTGGACTTATTCATGGGCCGGAACGGCCTTATAGCTCAAAAGCGAGGAAAACTCTGCAAAAGATAGGAAAATTGGAGTAAGAGTGTTGCTTGGCCAATTATTGCGAAAATGCTAATAAAATAGAGGAAAATAGCAGAAAAGGGCAGTTTTGATAACAAAATAAAGGGCAAAAACATCACAAAAACTGATGTTATCAGGTATAATGGGGATCTACCATAAGGAAGGTAGTATCCAGGTCCACTGCAGAGACAGCGCAGGGGATACGGTACACATGGATCGCGTAGTTATATTTAAAACGTAAACTTGATTGTTAAATAGTAATTGGCTGCAATACATTGTTATGAATAACTGCACGATTATTGTTTCCCCCACATACCAGCTTCGGCTGACTGACGTTTTATTTGTCGGCATTTTAGGTACAAGACAAAAGGACAAACAGTAAATCGTCATATTGAAAAATACATGAAGCAAAATGCAAGGAGGATTAGTTAGAGTAGAACACATACATGGATAGAAGTTTAGAAATCCACAATTTTCAAAAGGTATGCAAAATTTTATTACAACTTTTCAGTATAGATTGTTGAAATTTAATAATTGTTCTTTGTTAAGTGTCGAACCTTTGATCCGTAAGTGATGGGTGCGGCTTCGACCTCTCGATCTCCCTTAATTGGGGTTATCGGGAGGTGGGGCCGTAACAGCTTGCAATGAGAAATATCTTGTCTAACATCTATTGACATTGTTGGAATGGTCCTTGTCTATTCTTCATTTATTCAGAAAGGTTGTACTAGATGTACATTTATAAGGAGGAGATGCCTCTAATTTTAGACTTGTGTCATTGTATTTCAAATGGAGGCCACATGAGTCCCAATAAAGTTGTTGCCCATGTTATGGAATATGGGTAATTTTGGCCCTTTATCTTTAAAAATTCCCAGAACTACACTAAGGAATGTGATCCATATTAGAATACTGAGAGCATCTCTAAGTGAGATGATATTCCACTTTTGGTTTGGTAATAAATAGATATCTTGAACAACTAGAGTGTGTACTACATGGTTTGTTTCATTCATATTACGGTTTCTAATACATTTTGATTGTATTTGACTAAATCCTCAATTGGTTAGTGGCAATGCCCATAGTTTCAAGTGACACCAATGTAATCATTAAATTTGTTAATATATCATCTTCCCTCTCTTTGTATTCTCTAGAACCATCATTTCTTGCAGCACAACTATGAAGAGGTTCTCTAAAAATACAATGTATATCATCATGTTGCATTGCCCTAACACCCACACACAAGTTTGTTGGGACCAATTGTGAAGAGTCTTGTTTAGAGTAAAAATGAAACTTGTAACAAGATACTCAACTATAGTTATGTCTATCACAACATTGGATTGTAATGTTGTGTCTTCAATACATGTCGTGGCCACTTGTCCCGACTTAATTAGGTCTTCTAGAGCATGTATCAGATACAAACATGTCTTTGTCATGTGACCTTTGCTATAGTGATAGTGACAATGGATGTTGGGGTTGTATCCTATTAGCAAGGGATTGGTAGTACTCCTTATGGTTGGGAACTATAGGAGATGTTAAATAGTTGGAATTATAGCAATGCAAGAAGCTAATATAGGAGAGACTTCATCTTAAACATTGCATGATCTTATGTGGTTGTGAAGATTACTAATGCATCTCCTAGTGTCCATTAGTTGTAACATATTATTGCACTTGATATAGGAATGGTGGTGGTTCCTACCAGTATACTTGATTAGGTTGATATTGACATTACAAAGAAATATTGCACATTGGGTAGCACTGTATGAGTTTGTTACATATGTGATTGTAGTAATGATATCACATAAGCACACTGACTTGAGGTTGTTGAGCCTGGGCCTGAGACATTTTGGTAGATGATTGTAGTATCCTGTTGTTATTGGCACTATAAGGACTTAGGATCTCATACCATAAATTTATGCATTCTTCACAGATATCAATATTTGTCCATAATGAATTTTGGATTTTTATTGAAGATTATTCTTGAGGCTAAAACATGAGACTTGTGTTCTAATATATGACTCATTTAATAGAATTTATGATTCTAACCCTACCTTGAATTAGCTTGAAAAAAAGTCTTGAAGCATTTTAAAGAAAGGAATGCATCAAGTATAGGTGTATTTACTCTTATCACTGTATCAAGGCATTCTTTGACCATTGGTTTGAATGTATAAATGTGATGTCCATTCTCACCACCTCCTTACATACTCTGAGAAGCTTTCATCCATCTTTTATCATAGCACTTACAAAGCTTCCTTGGTTGGGGCCTGGTCAAGATTCCAAGTGTAAAGGTTGATAAATTTTTTAGGTAGTTATGTCCAGGTGGTTTTAGACACGATATCTTATTTATTGTATCGTTTCAGTGTTGGTCAATATAATTTATTAAGAAAAGTGTCTGACCAAAATCTTATCATTGTCTTGTACGCCCATCACATCAGAGTGGTAGGACTTGACGCTAGTGAGTGGGTCCCTTTTTCCTAACTACTTATGGAACTTCAGCATATCAATGTTTTTTGGTAGATTTATATCTGGAAGGTAAACACAAATCCCTAAAATTCTTGACCCCACCTTTCTTTTACTGAACCTATTTGAATCTATGGAGAATTTCTAGCATGATGGGGGTCAGTTAGTGTATTCAACATATTATTTTTTTTGTGATCGTCATCATAATAGGAGGATTAGTTTTTGTTTATTGAACCATATACACTGGTGGTGGGAAACTATGGGGTCCTTGATGAATTTATATTCATCATGATTTTAGTTACATTTGCATATACTTTGTTCCCATTGTACTACATATCTCACTTATTTTATATCTTGAGTAATTTATATAATTTGTTTGGTATTTTATGTATTTTTTATAGTTTTATTTATAGATTGATGCAAGAAAAAGACAGAATTAATTATAGCACTATGAAAATCCCAAGAGAATGATGAAAGATTGCATATTCTCACTTCCCAACTATGACAATTGGAATGAGGATCAGTATAGTATAGATGGTCACTCAAATGGCCATAACTTTTACATAAAAATTAGGAATTGGATGATTTAAAATACATTGGATAAAAAATTCAATTGTCTACAATAAGTTTTATTATGAAAATATGTTTATATGATAAACCAGTCTGATCAGTTGATAGTGAAGTTCAATAAAATTTTTAGCAATTATATATAAAGTATATCCCATACTAAAATGACTCTAGATTCCACATCCAACATTGGAATTGAGTGATTTAAGTTGAGTAAGAAATATAATTTGACACTCTATGTAATGAATATACTATGAATTTCTTTGTATCAACTAACTGGCATATGGTCACTAAAAATTCCAATAATGGAAATCTACAACTGACAATTGTTGGATTTATTTGGATAAATCTAATATTTGGTAGAGGGATACCAAAACAATTTAAGGATGTCCAGGGCAAGGGTTCATGCCTCTTTTCTCATATTAAAAATCTTAGACATCAACAAGGAAGGCCTGAAATGAAAGCCTCCAGTTTGACATATATATGCACTCCATCATAGATCTGGACAGAAGCCTGAAGCTATCATTCAAGAGATGTGACAACAACACTAATCTTCTCCTCTAGGTTGTTGCTTTTACATGAGATTCTTGTTATATATCTCTCTCTCTTTGTATCATGAACAATATTAGGGATTAGATCTATTACTATGGTTTGGGAATTATCCCCACTGCACATATCATGTACTCTTGTGTTATAAATTGTTATTCATATGAGTTTTCATATTTATAATCGATTGATTGATTACATGATCTATAAATTAGCTACCTAACTTGCATGATTGTTATAATGATATGCATAGAAACCTTGAAATCTATAATTTTAATACCAATTGGTATTGTTGAATCTCAAATGAGACCATGAAATGGAGTTCTATGGAGCATGGATTGAGGATTTGTAGGGAATGAGACCTCGAGCCTATGGGAAAATATGTCCTTGTGAATTTCATACTATGTGTATCTCAACCACATGTATCTCATGCAACATTCATAGGAGTCTTGGCATGTGGATTGCAACCACTATGCCCCTAGTCGTCCATCCTACGGGGAGTATGGAGCCTAGTAGGCCTACCAGATCCCCACTCTCCTTATTAGGGCAACTACTACGCCTCCTACAAGTAGAATCCACCACCGAAGTGATTCTTTTCCCTCCATCTCATTCTAAGGGTTTGCTCAAGATGAGCAAAACTCTAAGTACAGGGTGGGGTGGGTGGTACGTGTTCCACCCCTTATCTTCCCTTTTCAACATTTTACTTTTGTATTTTGATATTTAGTATTTTTCCCTTTTCTAAACCTTGGCCTTTACCTAATCGGCGAAATGATGTATCTTCATTTTCAAATTAGATAAATCTTTATTTCCCAAATTGCTCAAAATTTTCATTTCTTATTTGAAAATACCAAATTCTCCATACCTCTATTAGTAATATTCTTGGAAAAGGTGACAAGCCTTAGAGCATCAGACAGAATCAAATGCAAATTTTCTTATCTTTAGCATTATATTAACTGATCAATCTTTCTCATATGATGTACTTACATGATTTTTCTTAATGATGCAACAACATTCAGAAAAAAAAATTATTGCACGAGAAAATAATCCACATGCCAAACCCCAAGTTTGGGGTGGCGTGCTCCTCCTCTCTCCATCTTCCATACCCCTCATAAATTTAATAGGGGTGTACCGCCAAAAGATGCCAAAAAGAGCACACATGAATTTGTGGTCAATATCTTGAGTCGAATAGAGGAGGGATTATTCGTCCACACCCCTCGAAAATTTAATAGGGGCATAAATCAACAAAATTAAAATCCCAAGTCAAATAGAGGAGGGATCCCTTTTTCCACACCCCACCTTTTCTTATTCTCGTGCCAAAAAAAATTGAGTGTTGAAACGCAAGTAGGAATTAAGATTGTTTTTGCAAAGTATAAGATTGAAAGAAAAGGTTATAAAAAATATTGTTGTAAGAAATAGAGAACTTGTATTTTGTAGTTCTAGGAGATGGGCTTTTTGGCCATGAAGAGTATAAAAGATATTATTAATTAAGAGAGGATTAAAATTTTGTTTCAAAAAAAAAATTATTTTGAATATTTTGATTGCTTGAGAACAAGTAAAAGCTTAAGTCCACGGTATTTTGATACTCGCTAATTTCACACTTCTTTTATCAACAATTTTAGTCATATCACATTGAAATTCCTATCTTTATCCACTAAAAAGAAACATTTGCTATTTGCTTCCTTTTATCACAATTTAACTTAATCTTACCCAAAATTATGAATTTCTTGCAGACTCAGAAAATCAGACGAGTGGTTCAGATGATCAGCGGATCATCTCAGCTAATCCAGATGAGCGACTCTGTCATTCCAACCAAACATCTCACATGATTGAGATGCTCTGTTCATTGGTACCGATCGATTGGTTGGTACCACCCCGCACTTGTCTAGATATTTCATTTTGATGGCGCACCCCTTGAATCTCAAACGGTCGTTTCAAGGCTAAAGTGGGAATTTTTACTCCCAAAATGAGTGGGACAAGAGGCATTGCCACCCGAGATCTAGGGTTGCCAATAGATGCCCCAATGCCCCACCCTTGTTAGACCTCCAACCGACCGGTTCACTCCCCAACTGATCGATTGGCAGTGCGCATCCATTTCAAATCAGCAGCCGCAAGCCCCTTTTTGTGCCCCACCCTAATTGTAAAGCTCCCCTCCTTCTCCTATAAAAGGATGGGCACTTCCTCCTCCTAGGATCATCCTTTGTATCATTTTTGTATGGAATTTTTAAGCAATTTTTATTGCATTCTTATGTTATTGTGTTCTATTCATCAATAAATTTGGTTTTTGCAAGCTAAGCTTTCCTTTCAATTATTGTTCTTACTTTTCTTGTTTAGATCTAGTTTATTTCTTCTTCTTATTCTCTTTCATGGACTGGAGCAAGGGATTAAGTGGCGGACATTTCATTGTCTCTAGCCTAAGGAACTATCCTTTAGTAATACTTGACTATGGCTAGAACTCTTCTTCCCTTTGTCTCCCTTTTCTCCACAAGCATGAGTGAGTAGTTCTCTATCGAGGCAATGGGAATAACCCCCTTAGTCATGGCTTTATTGAATTTTCCTTTAAAATGACTCTAGATGGCTTTTGGGTTTGATGACTAATTGATCTATCAAAGTAATTTTTACTTTGATCAAAAGTTAATTCGGATGGATATGACCGTGGAAGTTCGAATTTAGAACAACAAACCCAATCACATAGAAGTTTTAAAATGACCATGGATCTTCTTATTTTAGGATGATGGACTAAGAAACATGAGCACCAGGACCAATGTGCTCATGTGGATTTCATCTTTAGTGGATTTTTATTAATTCACTTGCCTTCATCGAATCCTATATTTTTAAGGATTAGTTTGTTTTTTCCTAGTCTAGAGTGGTGAACCCCTAAATCCTCAATTCTCATCTCTTGATTCCAATCACCACTTGTTTTGCTTCCTTTAATTCCCAGTCTTTTCGTTTAGAATAGTTTTCTTGTGTTAACAATCATATCCATTTCCTTTGTGACAGAGCAATTTATTTCTTATTTAGTGCAATTTAGTTCTTATATTTCCTTCCACTTTAGTGATAACCAACCATACCCCAAATTTGATCTTTACTTCAGTTCTATAAAACTAAAATACCAAAAAGAAATAAAAATTTCTTCCAAAACCTTTGGGATTAGAGTTAACAATCTTAAAATCGTTGTCCTTTGGGATCGACCCTTTCTATACTAACCTTAATCGGGAAGTTGAAAAATGATTATACTCTAGGATAATTATCTTAATGATTGTAGTGCACTTTGATGCATTAACACTACTGAGTGAGATATACACACACTCTCTATCTGTCTCCATCTTCTAAAACTAAGGTCATCACATCCTCATAGCCTTAGGGGTAGGTATCCCCATAGCCCAAGGGGTGGGGAGGGCCTAACATAAATGTAATGTAGGTGTTGCCACCCTTAGTAGTGTGATCACATCAAAGACGTGCGTAAAAGAAATGGTTTACATGATTATTTCTCTAAATAATGTTTTCTTTTGTTTTATTCTTTATTCAAATCTTTCAAATATGCAAGTTAATATGTATGTATCTTTCACCCATGCACACAGTATTTTATGTTCATTTGATTGTTTCAAGTATTTTATAGGTGCAAAGATTCACTAAATGATGTTGAAGTACCAAAAAGTATGTAATAATCTCCTTGGAGGATATCAAAGTATATGGATGTTCTCTTCCATTTTGTTATAGCTAGTTTTTCATTCCTTTTTCCATTCCTTACTTGATGTATAGGATGCACTATGTCCTATGTACTTTCTTTTTCTTATAGTTAGTCTTTTCTTCTATGCAAATAATGTAAACATGACTATTCTTCTCTTATATGGATGATGGTTTTGAGTGGAAATAATATCATGCATGTGGGCATGATGTGGCTTCTGTATATTTTAAATGATAACCACAATCCCTTATATTTTCCCTCTTGACATCTTATTGATATGAGTGCACGCATATCAAGGGAATGTCATCATGGAAAGTATGTCAGAATTGGGGTCGTCACAGTTGGCAACAGAGTTAGAGTTCACACATCATAGTTGCATGAATGCCCATTCACCCTATTGTGTGTCTAGGGTAGTCCTTTAGTTAGGGATATAAGGGATGGAGGTGTCTAGGATAGTATCTTCCATGGGTCTGGTAAAAGTCTCTGAGCTACTTTGCTTAGTACATGAGGCTACATGTATAGAAGTATAAGTATGCCTTTCTAAAACCCTAAGTGTCTCCTACTTCTTGGGCATACCTTAATTAAGGACCCTTATCATCTATAGATATTCTATCTCATCTCTCTATATTTTATAGATATTCCCTCTCAACTCTCTCTATTCTATATAGGTTAGGAATGAGTAAAGTCCTAAGGGTGACTGATTCTTGACTAAGGATTATTAGGGTATCCTCCGCAAATCATAATGCTAATATCATGAATAGGCAATAACGAGAAATTTGAAATATATTTCAAAAAAAGAACAAAAATATCTAATCTACTTCACCTAATTTTTAGGATGCCTCCAAAAACATGTGGCTTTAAGGTATCTGAAGAGTCATCCTCCAA
Source organism: Alisma plantago-aquatica (assembly GCA_963693085.1). Lineage (NCBI taxonomy): Eukaryota > Viridiplantae > Streptophyta > Magnoliopsida > Alismatales > Alismataceae > Alisma > Alisma plantago-aquatica. The sequence goes on from OY856411.1 coordinate 811,876,115, forward strand.
AAAGAGAAAAGAACCTGAAACTTCTGGTAAACCTAATCCTAAGAATATGGCCAAGGGTAGGTGGGAAGAATAGAATAAAATCCTCTTAGACTTCATGGAGATTGTTTCCCTAAAAGGAACCTCTAAACCTAGCTCTTCTAAGAATGAGGTGATAGTTCTTTATTATGTCAAACTGAACCATGATACATTTTGGGGGAAGAGCAACCTGAGGTGATGGACAAAGTTGTATCTTGGACCCTATCAGTAGAGGATGCCTTTCATACCCTAGAAGTATAGATGGGGAGATGGTCAAGTTTGCCACACACGTACTTAAGGGAGGAACAAAAATGTGGTGGGAAATTTTTATTGGGATTAAGAAAGAAGAGGCTAGTACCATGGAGTGGAAAGCTATCAAAACCCTTACCGTTTTATGTCCATAGCTGAGAGGAAGAAGAATGAGAGGATGTAAACTAATATTAAGCAAGGCAATCTCTCAATGGCTGACTACACTCATAAGTTTACTTCTAGAGTGTTATGCACCCATTAAGACTAAAGATCGCCTTGTAGAGCACTACATTGATTAACTAGCTTCCAGCCTGAGAACCCTAGTCATCACCTCCCATCCCAAAAACTTCGATGAAGCCCTAGATATGGCCCTTAAGCTAGAAAGGGATGAAGGTAAGCAGAAACATATAGGCATGGGATATACTTAGAGTTAACCACCGTTGATGAAGATAAGTCTAGGAAGTTTCACCATGGCCATTAAAATGGATTAGGAAAAGGAAGCTTAGGTAAAGCAGGTCAGAAGCACAACTAGAATTGGATGAAGACTTATCGAAGCAGATGTAAGACTTGTGGATGAGGACATGATGGATCTTGTCACTATGCCAAGCATGTTAGCTACAAATGCCAGAAGGAGGGCCATTTCATTGCCAAGTGTCCTACTCTATCTATTTTTGGAAACCCTCTAGCGGGTGCTCCACCTCCTCAAGGGCTCCGCAGTGCTAGAGTGTTTGCAATGATTACAGAACAGGCTAAGGCAAACCAAAATCAATTGGTTAAAGGTAACCTTAATTCCTTTCATTTATCTAATATCATGTCCAATACCTTCAAATATTCTTGATAAATTGTTCTATGTAGGTTTGGTATTTCTTATTGATCATCGTGTTAAACCCTTGTTTGATTTTGGATCTACAAATACCTTCATATCACAAAATCTAGCAACTATGTTAAATTTACATATAAAAGATATGGGATATTTTCTTGATGTGTCAACTCTAGTGCAAAAATATTCACTACATTATAAAAAATTAATGTCCTATCTATAAAATTCAAAAATCATGGTATGCCCTTCGAATTTATCCTCTTGACTATGGAAGATTTTGATATTATTCTTGGTATGGATTGGCTATACATGTATTATGCACATATTGAGTGTAGGGAAAAGAGGGTAGTCCTCTCTTGACCTCTTTTTAATTTTGTGGTGAGCCCTAGGGGAAGTGGACTCTGTAATAATAGTATAATCTCCTCTCTTACTGACAAAAATCTTATTTCTAAAGGTTGTAAAGTCTTCCTTGCATTAGTCTTAGAGACCAGTTAAACCACGAACAAATTCTTCTTTACCAAGAAAATACAGAACAAGACCTGAAAGTTAAATCTAATGAACTTAGACCTATCATCATTACTGAAGAAAAAGATATGATGCCTGCTAATCTAGAAATGAAGCATCTACTTAAAGGGATTAAGTATGTCTTGTTCTAAAAAAATAGAGTATATCCAGTCATCATTAATTCAGACCTAATTGCCAAACAAGAAAGTCTTTTGTTAAATAGATTGAGAAAAAGGTAAAAGGCACTGGTTTAAAAAAAGACAGATATAATTGGAGTTAGCCAAGCCCTTTGCTTGAAAAAAAACTTGTTTGAAAATTACAATCCCTCTAGTGAGCCTCAGTGCCGATTAAATCTAAATATGAAGTATGTAATCACAAAGAATTGTCAAAATACTACTAAATGAGATTATCTACCCCATTTTTGATTCACCTTGGATGATCCCTATGCAAGTTGTTCCCAAGAAAAAAAATAACTATAGTTATCTCAAATGAGAAAATTGATTTGAATCCTAATCACAATGTGATATTTTGGCACATGTGTATCATTAGAATCTCAACAATGCTACATAGAAAGATCATTTCTTCATATATACCTTGATCAAGTCCTAGAAAGACTTGTACCTCAGGATTTACTCTACTACATGGATGAGTAATCCCGCTTTTATTAGTTCTCCATCCACCCTAATGACTAGGAAATACTAGAAATCATGTTTTCATTCAAAATGTATGCTTTATTTAGATGCCCTTCGTATTATACAACACCCGCCTACATTCCAATAATGCATGTTAACCATCTTTTCAAGATATACTGAAACCATCATGAAGGTCGACATGGATGACTTCTCCATTTATGGGGATTCTTTTGGGGCATGCCTATATCATATGTCCCTAGTTCTTGAATGATGTGAAGAAACACATATGGTGCTTAATTAGTAAAAATTCTACTTCTTGGTAAAGGAGGGCATTGTTGTGGAACATTGTGCTAGTTATAGATGCATTGTAGTTTACAAGGAAAAATTGAAGTGATTGCAAAGTGAGAATCTCCGTCTACCATCAAGGAAGTCCATACCTTTATAGAGGGCCGAAATTTCACATAAGATTCATTCATTACTTTATTAAGATCACCAAGCTTATAACTAACTACCCTATGAAGGGTGCACATTTCCATTTTTTAGTTTGATTGAATGAAGAGATTCACTAGACTAAAGGAAGATTTCTTCTACCTCGATCATTTGTGTCCCAGACTAGTGTCTACCTTTTCCATTCATGTCTGATGTAAGTGACTAAATAGTAGGTATATGGGTGGCTACATGATAAGGGAAAGCATCATGTCATCTACGACACTAGAAAGACATTGGGTGATGTGTAATAGAATGGTGCTACTACTGAGAAAGAGCTCCTTGTTATTTTTTGCACCTTAAGAAAATTTTCTCCTATTTGGTGGGTTCGCAAGTGATAATGTACATAGATCATGATGTCATCAAGAATCCATTATAAAACAAGGATGCAATACCCAGGATGATCATATAGATCATGTTGTTGTTATTTTTAAATTGAAGATTCAAGAAAAAAAGATAGTGAGAATGTAACTATTGACAGCCTCAATCACCTACAATATAAAGATGGGAACCTAGTCTTAATAATTGAATTTCTTCCTAGTAAGAAATTGTTGAATGTAATCATGTTCACTCTATGTTCGCCAATTTTCTAAACTGTTAGCATAAATAGTTCTTCACCTAGACTACAGAAGGCTTGCAATGAGAAATATCATGTCTAACATCTATTGACATTGTTGGGATGGTCTCTATCTGTTCTTCATTTATTCAGAAAGGTTATACTAGATGTACATTTCTAAGGAGGATATGTTTCTAATTTTAGACTATTGTCATTGTATTTCAATTGGAGGCCACATGAGTCCCAATAAAGTTGTTGCCAATGTTATGGAATATGGGTAATTTTGGCCCTTTATCTTTAAAAATTCCCAGAACTACACTAAGGAATGTGATCCATATTAGAATACTGAGAGCATCTCTAAGTGAGATGATATTCCACTTTTGGTTTGGTAATAAATGGATATCTTGAACAACTAGGGTGTGTACTACATGGTTTTTTTCATTCATCTTACGGTTTCTAACACATTTTGGTTGTATTTGACTAAATCCTCAATTGGTTAGTGGCAATGCCCATAGTTTCAAGTGACTCCAATGTAATCATTAAATTTGTCAATATATCATCTTCCCTCTCTTTGTATTCTGTAGAACCATCATTTCTTGCAGTACAACTATGAAGAGGTTCTCTAAAAATACAATGTATATCATCATGTTGCATTGCCCTAACACCCACACATAGGTTTGTTGGGACCAATTGTGAAGAGTCTTGTTTAGATTAAAAATGAAACTTGTAACAAGATACTCAACTATAGTTATGTCTATCACAACATTGGATTGTAATGGTGTGTCTTCAATACATGTCGTGGCCACTTGTCCCGACTTAATTAGGTCTTCTAGAGCATGTATCAGATATAAACATGTGTTTGTCATGTGACCTTTTCTATAGTGATAGTGACAATGGATGTTGGGGTTGTATCCTGTTAGCAAGGGATTGGTAGTACTCCTTATGGTTGGAAACTATTGGAGATGTTAAATAGTTGGAATTATAGCAATGCAGGAAGCTAATATAGGAGCGACTTAATCTTAAGCATTGCATGATCTTATGTGGTTGTGAAGATTACTAATACATCTCCTAGTGTACATTCGTTGTAACATATTATTGCACTTGAAATAGGAATGGTGTTGGTTCATACCAGTATAATTGATTAGGTTTATATTGACATTACAAAGAAATATTGCACATTGGGTAGCACTGTATGAGTTTGTTACATATGTGATTGTAGTAATGATATCACATAAGCACACTGACTTGAGGTTGTTGAGCCTAGGCCTGAGACATTTAAGTAGATGATTGTAGTATCCTGTTGTTATTGTCACTATAAGGACTTAGCACTTCTCATACCATAAATTATGCATTCTTCACAAATATCAATATTTGTCCATAATGAATTTGGATTTTTATTGAAGATTGTTCTTGTGGCAAAAAAATGAGCAATGCGTTCTAATATATGACTCATTTGATAGAATTTATGACTCTAAACCTACTTTGAATTAGCTTGAAAAAAAGTCTTGAAGCATTTTAAAGAAAGGAATGCATCGAGTACAGGTGTATTTACTCTTATCACCGTATCAAGGGATTCTTTGACCATTGGTTTGAATGTATAAATGTGACGTCCATTCTCACCACCTCCTTACAAACTCTGAGAAGCTTTCATCCATCTTTTGTCATAGCACTTACAAAGCTTCCTTGGTTGGGGTCTGGTCAAGATTCCAAGTGTAAATCTTGATAAATTTTTTAGGTAGTTATGTCCAGGTGGTTTTAGATACGATATCTTATTTATTGTATCATTTCAGTGTAGGTCATTATAAGTTATTAAGAAAAGTGTCTGACCAAAATCTTATCATTGTCTTCTACGCCCATCACATCAGAGTGGTAGGACTTGACGCTAGCGAGTGGGTCCCTTTTTCCTAAGTACTTATGGAACTTCAACATATCAATGTTTTTTGGTAGATTTATATCTAGAAGGTAAACACAAATCCCTAAAATCTTGACCCCACCTTTCTTTTACTGAACCTATTTGAATCTATGGAGAATTTCTAGCATGATGGGGGTCAGTTGTAGGGTGTATTCAACATAATATTTTTTTTGTGATCATCATCATAATAGGAGGATTAGTTTTTGTTCATTGAACCATATACACTGGTGGTGGGAAACTATGGGGTCCTTGATGAATTTATATTCATCATGATTTTAGTTACATTTGCATATACTTTGTTTCCATTGTACGACATATCTCACTTGTTTTATATCTTGAGTAATTTATATAATTTGTTTGGTATTTTATGTATCTTTATAGTTTTATTTATAGATTGATGCAAGAAAAAGGCAGAATTAATTATAGCACTATGAAAATTCCAAGAAAATGATAAAAGATTGCATATTGTCACTTCCCAACTATGACAATTGGAATGAGGATCAGTAAAGTATAGATGGTCACTCAAATGGCCATAACTTTTACATAAAAATTAGGAATTGGATGATTGAAAATACAATGGATAAAAAATTCAATTGTCTACAATGTTTTATTATTTAAATATGTTTATATGATCGACCAGTCTGATCGGCTGATAGTGAAGTTCAATAAAATTATAACGATTATATATAAAGTATATCCCATACTAAAATGAATCTAGATCCCCCATCCAACATTGGAATTTAGTGATTTAAGTTGAGTAAGAAATATAATTTGACACTCTATGTAATGCATATACTATGAATTTCTTTGTCTCAACTAACTGGCCTATGGTCACTAAAAATCCCAATAATGGAAATCTACAGCTGATAATTGTTGGATTTATTTAGATAAATCTGATATTTTGTAGATGGATACCAAAACAATGTAGGGATGTCTAGGGCAAGGGGTTCAGGCCTCTTTTCTCATATTAAAAAGCTTAGCCATCAACAGGGAAGGCCTAAAATGAAAGCCTCCAGTTTGACATAGATATGCACTCCATCATAGATCTGGACAGAAGCATGAATCTATCGTTCAAAAGATGTGACAACAACACTAATCGTCTCCTCTAGGTTGTTGCTTTTACATGAGATTCTTATTATATCTCTCTCTCTTTGTATCATGAACAATATTAGGGAGTAGATCTATTACTATGGTTTGGGAATTATCCCCACTTCCCATATCATGTACTCTTGTGTTATGCATTGTTATTCATATGAATTTTCATATTTATAATCGATTGATTAATTACATGATCTATAAATTAGCTACCTAACTTGCATGATTGTTATAATGATATGCATAGAAACCTTGAAATCTAGAATTTTAATACCAATTGGTATTGTTGAATCTCAAATGAGACCATGAAAGGGAGTTCTTTGGAGCATGGATTGAGGATTTGTAGGGAACGAGACCTCGAGCCTATGGGAAAATATGTCCTTATGAATTTCATACTCTGAAAGGATACAAAGTTCCCTGGCCCCAATCTAAATATATGTATGAATGAATGGTGTAACATGGGAGGGTGGATATATAGACACTGGTGGTGAGACATGTTGTCTTGGTAATCTTATCATATTGTTAAAAATCATTTCTTTCATTGTTTGATTTATTTCTTACTTTGTTAACTTAGTTATTTATCCATCAATTAGATCTATACCATTGTTAATACTTTTTTATTAGATTAAAGATTCAAGTTGTTCTTAAAAAGGTTGTCATCTCATATTCATATTTATCTATACTATGATAAGATACGCCTGATTGTGGGTGGTGATTATTATACGCAGTTTAGGTAAAATTTGGAGACTTCACCCTAGGTGATTTTTTTGTGCTAAATCAACAACATCAGTCCTCCATGTAAGGAATGTACCACATGGGAGTTAGTGGTTAAAAGATTTGATTGTGGGTGCTTACCCTATTAGTGTTCCCATGATGGACGTGTATAGTATTTCATGATGTAATTCCCATTGGTTTAGGTTCATCTTTATGCCTTTGACTTTGTTAGTCTTGGTTTCCCCTTCAGCTTCCCCTGAACGAATAATAATGAGATTTAGTGGCTCGTGCGACATTAATACCAAAGCATTGTGTGAGCTAGCATGTGATGGATACTGATACAACCCTAGTGGGATGTACTAGGCTTATGTATACACAGATTCCAAGAACTTTATGGAAACAAGCTTGCATAAGACCATATGTTACAACCCCAATTTTTTGGGTTTATATTGATTGAAATGTAATTTCTCAAATAAAATGTACATGTATGAAAATTGTATGATATATGCTCAATGCAAGAGTTTCTTTTGTAATATTTCCTTTAAATGAGTAATTTTGTGGATCAGAATGAGTTAGTGAGTCACATATGATAACAAGGGAAGAAAAGACAAAAGAATACACCATATTAAAAAGGTAAAAGAAATAAGGATAATTGGGGGAATTATGTGGGATTCTATGGAAAGCGGTATGTATGACCTTTATTGATTAGGTTTCAAATCCACATGCTTTCTAATGGTAAAAGGAATCCAAATAAAGGAAATAGAAGATAGAGAGAGAGAGAGAGAGAATGATTAGTGTGTCTCATGGACAATATGTTTGGATCTCTTCTTACTTAGTAAACAAGTTAACAAAATCCTTTTATAAAGGAGTAATGGGGAACCTTGTCACTTTTGGAAGAGAAAACATAGTTGATACGAGAAGGGTTCTTCCTATAAATACATGATCCTCTTGGTTCTCGGGAGGGAGACTTGACCAACCAGATTAACCTTCCCCTTATTGGTCATTGATGTTGATCAACACAGCCCAGATCTTCTCTACACATGACGCCAAGAGAAAAGCTATGATCGTGTACCAGGTCAGCAAGAGTTATAGCCATCACCATGACGTGGGGATTTGTGGCTGATGCCGAGATGGCTTGCCAGGGAGCCTGCAATCACCTGGTGCGGTGACCTTTGCGGCCCCTTCTTCTTCCCCTGTCCTCCTGCGAGAAAGAAAGGACACCAGCACACCCTGTTGTGGATAGAAACTGCCCTTTAGGCACAAACCACCAGTGTTGCTATCCCAAGTAAGAGGATTTGCCTTGTTACCCTCCCTGTAAGCATATCAAAATCCTTAAACTTGGTTCCTCACACAACAGACCACCGACAATGAGAAGAGAGGGTTGAGGGTGGTGATCTACGGGTCTGACAGATGTATGGGGCTTGGTCGCCTCCGTCCAAGAGAGAGTGTTGCTTCTCAACTTCCTCGATCCTTCAATTCTCAATAAGGTGCGTCATCTGACCCAACGGTCGGGCATCGTAGTAGTGGGCATTCTCCCTCACGAGAAAGGAGACCTAGGGATTAAGGACAAGTATGCCCCCTCATGCATGCTCAAGACTCGAGGGTAAAATAGTCTTTACCCCTTAAAACCAGGTCGGCTCGGACTTGAAATCCAAGGTATTTTTGTTGATGTGTCACAATCTAATTGGCTTACATAGATTTATTTTGCAAATAAGGTAGAAAATTATTGGTAACTCCGATCAAGGAAAATTATATACGAAAATTTATTAGAAGAATGCAAGGAATGCAATAAACATATAATCAAGATCTAGATCTACTTCTAATTCAAAGAATATCTCAATATGTCATCTTTAATGTGTTTAATGGACTTAGAAATCCTAATTCTAATAATTATGAGGTTTAATGGATTTAAATATGGAAATCGATCAAGAAGGCATGGTAGTGATGTTTTTGAACTAATTTGTGAATAAAGGACCCTTAATATGGATAGTTTGAGTAATTAGGGTTTTGTATGTAGAAAAGTTGTTTTAGGGTTTGTTGACCCAAAAGGATAAAAGATGAGAAGTATATCTAAGAATCCCTAATGAAAACCTAATGAGGCTTTGAAACCTTAGAAAGGTGTCCTAGATCAATAAGTAGTTGTTTGGGATATGACTGTGACGATTAGACATTATACACATTTTCAGGATCAAGATTTGCTTGATTCATTACTTAAGCTACTTGATTGGATACCTTGATTGGATTGGATATCTTGCTTATATTTGAGACTTCAAATCAGGTATGTGATTACACTTATGGTTAATTGATCTAGTTTCATGGTGATTTTCAAGGTTTTACGATATGCTTGGAATTAACTGCTTGGTTGACTTTAATTTCATGCAACTATAAAGTGACTATGGCTATCAACATAAATATATGTGCATGACTAGCTTAGATCCTAGTCCTCCTTTGTAGCTTTGAGTACATGTGAGAGATGGATGACGTAGATATTGGTCTACCCTTGGGGTAGGATCATCAGGTTATCATGAGTTGGTGTTTGATCTACCTTTGGGTAGGATCATATGACTATACATCTCTATGTCTTGGTCTACCTATAGGGTAGGATCAAAAGGGGTTATTTCGGATCTACCATATGAGAAAGGTAGTATCCATGTCCACTGTAGAGACAATACAGATGCAAGGATATGTTAGGATTGAGCAGTTATCTTTAAGACATAAAGTTTGATCTATTAAGAAATAATTTGGTTGTAATATGTTGTTACAAATAGATGCAAGCTTTTGGTTTCCTCACATACCAGTACAACCTGTTGTACTGACCGATGTTTTTTTTGTCAGCATTTTATGAATACATGAGAGTGGATGAACATTTAAAGTGGCATTTGAAGAATAAAGATAAATAAATATTGGAGGATTTAGATTGGTAGAATTCTACTTTGGGTAAAGCTCCAAACTCGTATTCTTGAAAGGTATGTTAAAAGAAAAAAATTATCCTGCTTTGAGCTTAGTTGTAGTAAAATTTATTAATTATTTTTTATTATTTGCAAAACCATATGATCATGTTTTCGGATAACAGCTCTAGCTTCTTGGTTTTCCTTAATTGGGGGTTACTGAGGGGTGGGGTCATTACATTTGGTATCAGAGCATGGTTTTCCATTTAATCTCTAATAATTTTTAAATTTTACAAATTTGTTTAGAGCCCAAGGGAGCTAGTAGAGGATTTGTCCAAAGATGGAGGTGTCTAGAAAAGGATCACAATCTAGGGTCTTGCAAGATTTTCCTATGCCCCGTTAGTTGGTCTACGAGGACTCCCAAATTCTATGTGATTGCTTAGACGAGATTGGAGGATTTTACTCGAAATAAGATACCTCTAGGTCTTCTCATCAGCATTCATCCCTTCTCTATCCTTTTCACAAAGAAATTGTAAGTTCTTAGGGCTTTCTGTCTCTCTTCACCTCCTTCTGAGCTTGAGGGTTAAGAGTACTAAGGATTAAGGAATCCTCCACCGAATCATAAAAAACATGTAAGCAAGATGTCATGGACAAGAGTGTTAATGATGGAACTTAGATTAAGGTTAGTTACATGCTTATGTGGCATGGCCATGTTGTTGTGCCCTTGGTTACCCTTCAAGAGAACATTGGGTTTAGACCATCTTATAGGAAGATGAGGAAAGGGTTAACTTTGGAGGGATAAGCCTCCAGGGAGAGTAACATACCTTATGCAACCTCTGAGGACGATGCTCAACCCAAAACCTTAAGAAGTGGATAGAGAAAGAGAAGACACGATGATTTGGATATCACAGTTGACCATGCATATAAGCATGTGGGTTAGGTATGCATGCTTTACATGGAGGTTTTGAGTGTACATGAGAAACATACACTATGTGTGGTTGCATGACCCCTAGTGCCTTTCAGTGATCCAAGCTTGGGTGGATCGTTCCTGTTAGGGATGAGGGACAACACCCTCATTTAGAAGGTTAGTGGTGATCGTATAGGAACCCTGACAGACATATATGATCAAAAAAGAGGCATGCACCTACATAGAAGTGAGTGGAAGCAAGGCTGGTAGTAGGTTTTAGGCCTAAGCTAGAAGAGTTATGCATGATAGTTTATGAGATAGGCATGCAGAGTTTTGGATGATCTTGGCCGGACATACGCTTTGATAATATGTTTCATCCAGGTAGGGATATATGTGTATCCTTAAGAGCTTGACCCATTCTTTGAGAGAGAACTTCCAATGGTAGGACCAGTTATAGGGTTAGCTCTACAGAGAGAGCGAGACACTGATGAAGAAGGTTGGAGACCTAGACCCCAAGGCATGAGTAATTATGAGGAGGTTTGGCATGAAATAGACTAGAATTGATAACCCTGAGTAGATATATGGAGTTACTTCATGCATGATATATAGAGGATGTCGTACCTTAGGTGCCTTTAGAGGAATTGTGGCGACCGTCTTGCAAAAACATGATTAACTAATGCGGAAGTGAATTATTTGCAGCGGATTATTGAAAATCACTCAAAAATTAAAACTTTTTCAAGAGATCCATTCACAGGAAAACTCTTTAACCAAGAACCAAAGTATTTCAAATTCAACCTGGTTTACAAGTACACAACATGTACCATTCCTTCTCAAAGATTACAACATCAATTATCTTATAAACATTATATACAGACAATATACAAATCTCAAGGCATCAAGCCAAAACCTCATATTGATTCATTAGACACTGACTAAAAACTCCGAGGACCTAAGAGTACAGAGGTGACACATAGGACTACTATCTGTATGACTAGACAGACAATATCTCCACCTGAGATCTTATTGTTTTCCCTGTTGTTGCTGTTGTTGTTGCTCTTTCCTTGTTCTAGGATTTCTGCTTTGCCTCCCATGCAAACCTTAAAATGTTTCCCACGGGGGTGAGACAATTGAAAATTGCCCCAACGAGAGATATAACTCTCCGCCAAAAACATTGTTATAGCAGTTTATTAAATTACAACTGAGCAGGGGTTACTTTTACATTATCAGGCATAATTATTCATCATAGAACAGAATAAGATAATCTCCATTCTCAAGGAGTTCATTGCATCTACCCATGGTAGATAAGTAATTCATTTGTACCTTGTAGAGAATATAAAGAAACATAATTAACATTTATCCACTAAGGAATGCACAAAGAAAATGCAACATCAGCCAATGAATCTCCGTATAAATCCTTAAGCAAACATGCTATATGGCTGATTACATTTTACAATCACAATTATGCCCTGAGGAGGTGAGCCGTACCGCTCAAATCCAACCTTCAGTTGCGAAACCCAAAGCTGGTGCCATACAAGGTCCATGGAAGAGCCGGACTCCATGACCTCCCACATCTCGGTCAGTGCGAGACCACAAGCAGGACCGCAATCTCTTGCTTAAGTGACCTCAGTCACAGGGTAAGCTCCCGTAGGCTACCCTTTCTCTAGCCCGCCTTGGTACATGTCTCAGCGCTAGTATATCTGAGCCACAGGCCAGTTCACCGTGCTCCCTGAGCCATGAATGCATTCATGCTCTTTCACACTAAGCCATGGGCATGTTCACCATGCTCTTATACACATCTTGAGTCTACAACCGAAGTTTCACTCTAATCCTCCTATTTTTGGCTAGGAGAAACCCCATATATTCAACAATATACGCTCCGGATTAACCCGTAGGAAAACCCGTTTCACCATCACCAGCTACTGACGATGATGGATCTATGGTCAGGGCACTACATGATGAAATTCCACTTGATTAAGAAAGTGCATTACCATATCTTTTAGCATCATCCATGTTACAAACAAGAATTATTATAACAGATGCTACAAAGAAAGGTACAATACATCTATCACATACTTTTCAAATCTTTCAAACACATGATACTTGGGATCTCAGTCCTTTATCACATTACTGGGAATTCTCATCCCTTCACATTATCATCGTCATGATTACTGGATCTGGGTAGTTAAACCCTTAGATCATAACATTGTTATCTCTGTAATAGATAACCATTACCTCTAGGTCCTCAGACCAAGGTATTCATTTTACTTGTGTGCAAGTATTCACATGGCTCACTAGGCCATTACACATCTTATCACCTCTCACTAGGCAACAACTTATTCACGTGACTCATAAAAGTCCATGCATATTGCTTCTTTTACTAAGCAACAACAACATTAAGGCACATAATGCCAATCAACATTTATTATATAAATGTCACATCTCAAACTAGCTATATACATCACCTCATAATATATGTATGGTTATTAGGCATGATAACAATCATACAAGATATTCATCACATCGTGTGATGTAGTAGTAACACCATTATTCCTCTACCAGGAATTAGGGTTTACTATCAAATAGGGCTTTTAATTCCCTTTACCCAAATTAGGGTTAGGGTTCCCCATTTCTCATTAATAAAGATTTCATGATCTCATTATCTGTCCAACCCTTAATACATTATTCCATACCTCTGGGGCATTCAAGGATATCATATTTGATTATTCTAGAACATTACTTTCATCATATAGCATTAATGATCATCAATTCAAGGTATGAGTTCATTTCTCATCCTCATCATGGTATGATTATATCATACACATTATTTGGGCTTAACCCCATTCTCAAGGTACATTAATTAACACTCATCAAGGTGCAACAACTCATTACATTTCATTGTAATAGTTGCATAACACACTTTATATGTTTCTTACCCAATTATATTGGATTTGGAGTACATCAAGGCATATAAACCCTGAAGTGTTGAATGTGATAACTATCATATTTTGATGTATCACTTTCTCATCACTTCAAACTCTCCTGAATTAGCCATCTTATCTTGTATTAAGGTATTTCCCTTCTTAATACATTCCATCACTAATCACTTACCTATAGCATATAATGCATGGGCCACACATTAGAGTTGTCCAACTATCTTTAATGATATGGACTTGTCTAATGATAAAGACATTTCTTACAATTAGGTTGCATATACTCAACCACATGAAATGTTTCACCTTTATAAGGTCATTCCTTCTATCTCATCATTAGGGTTTCTTTATACACTTACTTAAGATTAGAATTATGATTCATTGTCATATTATCCAATATTAGGGCTTTATGTATCATGACTCCTCATTAGAGTCTCACATGCCTTCACCCTTCTTAGGGCCTCTTATCACAACATAACATTAGTACGTCATGTGGTGTTAATACTTAGTTAAGGTTTCTCATGGAATCACCCTCAACTAGGGTTTCTCATGGAATCACCCTCAATTAGGGTTTCTCATGGAATCACCCTCAACTAGGGTTTCCACCATAGTTTCCCACAATTTGGGTCTACTATTCATCTCCATTAGGATTTCATTCAATTATCCATAATTGGAGATTCACTATTCATCCCAATTAGGGATTTACATCTCTTTTCCCTAATTTAGAGTTTCACTTATGATTACCCTAGATTAGGGCTACATCCTTACCCTAGATTAGGGTTTCATTTAGAATTGCCCTCAATTAGGGTTGGAATTCAATAACCCTGTCAATTAGGGTTTATGTTCATGATTAGGGTTGCATGATCTCTTTACTTAAGGATCATACCCTTAATCACCACATGAATCATATTCATGTTATGAATTCATGCTAACATCATCTCAACTTGATAAGGCCATATCATCCCTTCAATCAAGTACATACAACTATGAATGACATAGTGTACCAAGTCATTGATCCTATAAGCAATTAGGGTTCATCCCTTAATTGGCACTAATCACTTAGGTACTAATAGGGTTTCAATCTTTGTACCTTCATTGATTATGATTACTAATCATCATTGGATCAATGAGTCATTCATCATCTCTATTCTCGAGAGATTCAATCACCTTGGACCTCCATTACATAAGGTTTCCAATTGAATTGATCAATTGAATCTACAATCAACTTTGACTACTTGACCCCCAAACGGTCTTGGTCTTTCAAAGTTCAAACGGTTTGAAACCGTTTGGTAAAGGTGGTGCTTGAGACCGTTTGCCCAAGTAGGTGAAGACCGTTTGGCCAAGTAGGTGAAGACCATTTGGCCAAGTAGGTGAAGACCGTTTGGCCAAGTAGGTGAAGACCGTTTGGCCATCACATCATCAAATCCAAGTCAACCAATTATGGTTTGGATCATTGGATTGATCACCAAATCAACAATTGATTACACTTTAACTTAGTATCATTGGATCATCAATTGCTTAACCATACTCACCCCTAGACCTACAAACGGTCTTGGGTGACCTCCAAATGGTCTTGAGACCGTTTGGATGAGCTCCAAACGGTTTTGAGACCGTTTGGGTCATCCAACCCTTGGATTCTAGTGAAAAATCATTAGGGTTTGAGCTATTGAGTTGATCATCCAATCAGCACTTAATTGCAAAGTGATTTGATACCTTTAGACCTTCAATTGGTCAACCATGCTTAACCCTAGACCTCCAAACGGTCTTGGGTGATCCCCAAACGGTCTTGAGACCATTTGGGTGATTTGCAAACGGTTTTGAAACCGTTTGGGTCAATCAACCCAAAACATCAACTCATTCCAATGCAAAATCAGCACTTAGCCGATTAGGGTTAACACCATATTGTTTGTCCTTCAAACACTTAACCATATCCAACCCTAGACATCCAAACGGTATTGGGTGACCCCCAAATGGTCTTGAGACCGTTTGGGTAATCCCCAAACGGTTTTGAAACCGTTTAGTCTAATTAACCCAAAAAGTCAAATCAGCCAAGTTGAAAATCAGCACTTAATCCAATTAGGGTTTACCTAATTGATTAGCCTTAAAATCATGATTCCTTTGGAATTAATCCATATAATTTTGTGGGTCATCAACCAACATAATTAGGAACAGGATTCTCAAACTCTCAACCCTTGGTCAACTCTTTCAAACGGTTTTGAAACCGTTTGCCCAAAAAGGTAAATAAATCAAGTTGAAAAATCAGCACTTAATCCAGTTAGGTTTGCCTAATTGATTAACCTTCAACTCACGATTTCTTGGGAGTTAACACATAAAATTTGGTGAGTAATTAACCAACATAATTAATAACAGGATTCGCAAACGGTTCACCCTTGTTCAACTCTTTAAAACGGTTTTGAAACCGTTTTCCCAAAAAGGTAAATAAATAAAGTTGGAAAATCAGCACATAATCCAATTAGGTTTTCCTAATTGATTAACCTTCAACTCACGATTCCTTGGGATTTAACCCATCAAATTTGGTGAGTCATTAACCAACATACTTAGGAACATGATTATCAAACGGTCAACTCTTGGTCAACTCTTGGAAACGGTTTTGAAACCGTTTGCCCAAAAAGGTAAATAAATCAAGTTGAAAAATCAGCACTTAATCCAATTAGGTTTGCCTAATTGATTAACCTTCAACTCACGATTCCTTGGGATTTAACCCATCAAATTTGGTGACTCATTAACCAACATAATTAGGAACAGTAATCTCAAACGGTCAAACCTTGGTCAACTCACTCAAATGGTTTTGAAACTGTTTGCTCCCAAACGGTTTCAAACCGTTTGCTCTCAAACGGTTTGGTGAAACCGCATGAGCAATTAACTCAAAACCGTATGAAGCATGATTTATTTGAAAAAAGTATCCAATATGATGTCATCATCATCTCCCTTCGTCCCTGAAGTTCTAACAACTTCTGATTTCATGAAATAACCATTTTCAACCAGCAATTAAACAAGATAATGAAGGAATCATTGAAATTGCAAGATTAATGGTTGAATAACAATGAAAAAGGGTTCAAGTTATAAAACCCGCCTCCAATTGAGCTCCAAAGATCCATGTCCACGGCAACAATGGTGGATGCAACTCCTTTCACCATTACAAGGATCGTCCTCAAGGTTTGAGTGAAAAGGAATGGTTAGAATTGAAGAGGAGATCGAAATAGGAAGAAATCCATGATTTATTTTCGATTTCCACCATGGAATCAAGGTGAAATGGATCAAGAACCTTACCAACAGGTTGGGGGTCGTCCTACTGATCCTCCCAAGCTCCCTTGGTCGTTTCCCAAGCAAGGAGAAGAAGTGGGGTCGAAAAAGCCTTCCATTTGGCTTGTAAAGGGTTTTTTTTTATAAGAAATTCAAGGAGAGAGAAAGTGCCTTATAAAAATTCATTTAATCCCAAAAATGTGGCTGCCTCATCCTCCTTATCTTCCTTAGGGAAGAGGATATCTTGTTTGCCTTTTATTCCTCTCAATTATCCATGATTTAAAGAAAATCAAATCAAGCACCTTAAATCATATTATATTAATATCCATGTGAGTGGATATTTCTTTTTCTTATAAAATTGTGTGTGAGTTATCCACTCCCTTGGATATTTTCGTGGTCCTTGCAAAGCTCAAGGACGTCACACATACATCTAAATACAACCATTTAAATTTTGGTTGAAGGCCCTTTAATTAATACATTTATTTTTACCCTAAATCGAATTAGGGTTTCAATTAGGATTAAATCTTGATTATTTTAATATCAAGATTCTCTCTCCTCCAACTTAATTCAAATGAGGCGCCCCTCTCTTTTATTTGCTCTACATGATGCCAAGAAGAATTAAGAACCTTATTGAAGTGGTAATTTGCATATTGAACCCTAGGTTTTGGGTAAATTTCACTTTACACCAAAACTAGGTTTTAATGCACAAACATTGTTTTATCAGCTCTTTCTTGGTATTCACGCTTCCATAAGCCACACCTCAGCATCATCTTCACTCTCATGATGCTTCAACACATGAGGAACATATTATCATGCACAATTTTCACTTAAACCCCTCAACTTGGGTATTTTTCATATTAGTCCAAAACAAACAAAACATTGATTTCAACAATGTTCAAAAAGGACTAGAATTGCAATATAAGTTCCTCTTGAACCCTAATTACCATTCACAAGATGAGATTAATCATTTGGTCATCCTTCTTAATCAAAACACCTAGGGTTAAAGTATAATACAGGTCAGGGGTGTTACAAATTACAAACCCCTAACACAGATTTTGTCCCCAAAATCCCAGATAAAGGAAGATAGATGTATTTCATTCATCATACTATCTAGTCTTCACATAACATCTCCTTATTATGGAGGCACCATAAAACTTTGATCAACACAAAGTATTTCCGTACAAGATTCTCATAGAATCAAAAAACAAGGCACATACTCCATTGTTCCTCATCATTGACTATAAAGTCAACTTTGTGTCAAACAACACTTCTCTTGTTCTGAGAAACATCATACATTCTTTATTAATATTATGTTTATGCAGAGCATAAACCCCTGACATATGATGTTCATATTGTTTTATACATCCAGACTAATTTCACAATTGACCACCCCAGGTAGCCAACCTAACCCATCTGATAACTCTCAGATACCAGAATCTTTCACCTTGGTATCTATCACATGTGTTGGAAATACATCATATATATCTCTTCCTTTCATCTTGGAACATTAATTGTTTCATATGTCCTCATCTTGGGACCAAAGCCCAAGATAACTGATACTTTTCTAAGTATCCAATACATGAACTCCTTTATCTTATGCACATCAAGTGTCCTAAGACCCACTTGATTGCCATGTCCCTGAAAGGAAAGAAAACAAGGATTCATATTCCTCTTATTAATTCATGTATTTTCAACTATTCTTGAACCATTTCTTTCTTATCTCATCCTAGGTTCCTTGCCTTTAGTATTGGAATTTGTAAGGATGATTGCATGTCATTATCCCTTTCTTTATTATTATCTAGCATGTTTATGATCATCTCATGATATCATCACATCTCCCATTTCCTCATTATGGGAAAGATCTGTATTATGCGGGCAGCATTATTGAACATGGTTCATCTCCCTTATTCTTATTCTTATCTTATGAGGAGTACATTTTTAGTTCCTCATACAAGCATGCTTATCTGATATTATTTCAGACTTATCTTTCTTATGCATGGGATATGACACATTTATTCATTCCATATTTCTGATTTCATGATACTCATTAGATTGTCTCAGAATGACTACTTGATCAGAGCAATCAAAAAGACAACAATCTAAGAGTTTCCATACCCACTTTATCATCAATAGTTGTATACCTGGCCAGGGTATATAAATACAGAGATTAAGTGGTATGCACTATGTATACTATCATATTCCTCCTTTTCATATTATTACAAGCATAAGACTTATCATCCTTGAATTTCATTCAGGCATCTCTTCTATACCTCATCATTTCTCAAGGAGGTAAGAACAACATAAAACATTTGTAATGTTTTACTATGCAAAGCATAAGTCCTCATAGGACTAATCAAGGAAAGTTCAATCATTTCCTTTCTCAGTTAATCCAGGAATTCATAAATGAACATATTTGCATGACATTGTCTTGTCTAACTTGTCATAATACATTAATTATTCACTGCCTCAGGCTAACTCTACCTCAAAGGTTGATTCAACAGGCTATGGTTGAGCACAGACTCAATTTAAGTCCAGAAATTCATCATTTCCTTTTGCTTCAACCTGCTGATGCTAATTACAAATCCTGTTGATATCTATAACATTATCATTGGGACTGGTAATCTAGGTTACACTGCCAAAACTTGATCCACTATATACATTACTATTGCCCTAAGTTCTCCAACAGTAACACTTAAAGAAGGATTTTATTATTATAGTTGGATCAACTAGGGGATTCTCAGGCAATTGTCTCTCTCTTACCTATTCTCATGCACCTCTTCTTGGTACAACATTGCTGCTCTCAGCAGCAATCTTCTCATGTGACCTAGTCATCTTTAAGTTCTTCTTCTCTTATACGAGCAGAAGACACTATCAGATACACTGGATGACACCAGAACAGACTCTACTACCTTAGTCCTATGTCTCTGTAGACTCAACGAACCAGAGCTCTGATACCACTAATTGTGGCGACCGTCTTGCGAAAACATGATTAACTAATACGGAAGCGAATTATTTGTAGAGGATTACTGAAAATCACTGAAAAATTAAAACTTTTTCAAGAGATCCATTTACAGGAAAACTCTTTAACCAAGAACCAAAGTATTTCAAATTTAACCTGGTTTACAAGTACACAACATGTACCATTCCTTCTCAAAGATTACAACATCAATTATCTTATAAACATTATATACAGACAATATACAAATCTCGAGGCATCAAGCCAAAACCTCAGATTGATTCATTAGACATTGACTAAAAACTCCGAGGACCTGAGAGTACAAAGACGACACATAGGACTACTATTTGTATGACTAGACAGACAAGATCTCCACCTGAGATCTTATTGTTGTCCCTATTGTTGCTATTGTTGTTGCTCTTTCATTGTTCTAGGATTTCTGCTTTGCCTCCCATGCATACCTAAAAATGTTTCCCACGGGGGTGAGACAATTGAAAATTGCCCCAGCGAGAGATATAACTCTCTGCCAAAAACATTGTTATAGCAATTTATTAAATTACAACTGAGCAGGGGTTACTTTTACATTATCAGGCATAATTATTCATCACAGAATAGAATAAGATAATCTCCATTCTCAAGGAGGTCATTGCATCTACCCATGGTAGATAAGTAATTCATCTGTCTACCTTGCAGAGAATATAAAGAAACATAATTAACATTTATCCACTAAGGAATGCACAAAGAAAATGCAACATAAGCCAATGAATATATGTATTAATCCTTAAGCAAACATGCTATACGGCTGATTACATTTTACTACCACACTTGTGCCCTGAGGAGGTGAGTCGTACCGCTCAAATCCAGCCTTCGGTTGCGAAACCCAAAGCCGGTGCCATACAAGGTCCATGGAAGAGCCGGACTCCATGACCTCCCACGTCTCGGTCAGTGCGAGACCACAAGCAGGACCACAGTCTCTTGCTTAAGTGACCTCAGTCACAGGGTTATCTCCCGTAGGCTACCCTTTCTCTAGCCCGCCTTGGTACAAGTCTCGGTGCTAGTATATCTGAGCCACGGGCCAGTTCACCGTGATCCCTGAGCCATGAATGCATTAATGCTCTTTCACACTGAGCCATGGGCCTGTTCACCATGCTCTTATACACATCTTGAGTCTACAACCGAAGTTGCACTATAATCCTCCTATTTTCGGCTAGGAGAAACCCCGTATATTCAACAATATACACTCCGGATTAACCCGTAGGAAAACCCGTTTCACCATCACCAGCTACTGACGATGATGGATCTATGGCCAGGGCACTACATGATGAAATTACACTTGATTAATTAAGTGCATTACCATCTCTTTTAGCATCATCCATGTTTCAAACAAGAATTATTATAACAGATGCTACAAAGAAAGGTACAATACATCTATCACATACTTTTCAAATCTTTAAAACACATGATACTTGGGATCTCAGTCCTTTATCACATTACTGGGAATTCTCATCCCTTCACATTATCATCATGATGATTACTGGATCTGGGTAGTTAAACCCTTAGATCATAACATTGTTATCTTTGTAATAGATAACCATTACCTCTAGGTCCTCAGACCAAGGTATTCATTTTACTTGTGTGCAAGTATTCACATGTCTCACCAGGCCATTACACATCTTGTCACCTCTCACTAGGCAACAACTTATTCACGTGACTCATAATAGTCCATGCATATTGCTTCTTTTACTAAGCAACAACAACATTAAGGCACATAATGCCAATGAACATTTATTATATAAATGTCACATCTCAAACTAGCTATCTACATCACCTCATAATATCTGTATGGTTATTAGGCATGATAACAGTCATACAAGATATTCATCACATCATGTGATGCAATAGTAACACCATTATTCCTCTACTAGGAATTAGGGTTTACTATCAAATAGGGCTTTTCATTCCCTTGACCCAAATTAGGGCTAGGGTTCCCCATTTCTCATTAATAAAGATTTCATGATCTCATTATCTGTCCAACCCTTAATACATTATTCCATACCTTTGGGGCATTCAAGGATATCATATTTGATTATTCTAGAACATTACTTTCATCATATATCATTAATGATCATTAGTTCAAGGTATGAGTTCATTTCTCATCCTCATAATGGTATGATTATATCATACACATTATTTGGGCTTAACCCCATTCTCAAGGTACATTAATTAACACTCATCAAGGTGCAACAACTCATTACATTTCATTGTAATAGTTGCATAACACACTTCATATGTTTCTTACCCAATTATATTGGATTTGGAGTACATCAAGGCACATAAACCCTGAACTGTTGAATGTGATAACTATCATATTTTGATGTATCACTTTCTCATCACTTCGTACTCTCCTGAATTAGCCATCTTATCTTGTATTAAGGTATTTCCCTTCTTAATACATTCCATCACTAATCACGTACATATAGCATATAATGCATAGGCCACACATTAGAGTTGTCCAACTATCTTTAATGGTATGGACTTGTGTAATGATAAAGACATTGCTTACAATTAGGTTGCATATACTCAACCACATGAAATGTTTCACCTTTATAAGGCCATTCCTTCTATCTCATCATTAGGGTTTCTTTATACACTTAATTAAGATTAGAATTATGATTCATTGACATATTATCCAAGATTAGGGCTTTATGTATCATGACTCCTCATTAGAGTCTCACATGCCTTCACCCTTCTTAGGGCCTCTTATCATAACATAACATTAGTATGTCATGTGGTGTTAATAATTAGTTAAGGTTTCTCATGGAATCACCCTCAACTAGGGTTTCTCATGGAATCACCCTCAACTAGGGTTTCCACCATAGTTTCCCACAATTTGGGTCTACCATTCATCTCCATTAGGATTTCATTAAATTATCCATAATTGGAGATTCACTATTCATCCCAATTAGGGATTTACATCTCTTTTCCCTAATTTAGAGTTTCACTTATGATTACCCTAGATTAGGGCTACATCCTTACCCTGGATTAGGGTTTCATTTAGAATTGCCCTCAATTAGGGTTGGAATTCAATAACCCTATCAATTAGGGTTTATGTTCATGATTATGGTTGCATGATCTCTTTACTTAAGGATCATACCCTTAATCACCACATGAATCATATTCATGTTATGAATTCATGCTAACATTATCTCAACTTGATAAGGTCATATCATCCCTTCAATCAAGTACATACAACTATGAATGACATAGTGTACCAAGTCATTGATCCTATAAGCAATTAGGGTTCATCCCTTAATTGGCACTAATCACTTAGGTACTAATAGGGTTTCAATCTTTGTACCTTCATTAAATATCATTACTAATCATCATTGGATCAATGAGTCATTCATCATCTCTATTCTCGAGAGATTCAATCACCTTGGACCTCCATTATATAAGGTTTCCAATTGAATTGATCAATTGCATCTACAATCAACTTTGACTACTTGACCCCCAAACGGTCTTGGTCTTTCAAAGTTCAAACGGTTTGAAACTGTTTGGTAAAGGTGGTGCTTGAGACCATTTGCCCAAGTAGGTTAAGACCATTTTGCCAAGTAGGTGAAGACCGTTTGGGCATCGTATCATAAAATCCAAGTCAACCAATTAGGGTTTGGATCATTGGATTGATCACCAAATCAGCAATTGATTACACTTTAACTTAGTATCATTGGATCATCAATTGCTTAACCATACTCACCCTAGACCTCCAAACGGTCTTGGGTAACCTCCAAACGGTCTTGAGACCATTTGGATGAGCTCCAAATGGTCTTGAGACCGTTTGGCTCATCCAACCCTTGGATTCTAGTGAAAAATCATTAGGGTTTGAGCTATTGAGTTGATCATCCAATCAACACTTAATTGCAAAGTGATTTGGTACCTTTAGACCTTAAATTGGTCAACCATGCTTAACCCTAGACCTCCAAACGGTCTTGGGTGATCCCAAAACGGTCTTGAGACCGTTTGGGTGATTCCCAAACGGTTTTGAAACCGTTTGGGTCAATCAACCCAAAACATCAACTCAATCCAATGCAAAATCAGCACTGAGCCGATTAGGGTTAACACCATATCTTTTGTCCTTCAAACACTTAACCATGTCCAACCCTAGACCTCCAAACGGTCGTGGGTGACCCCCAAACGGTCTTGAGACCGTTTGGATAATCCCCAAACGGTTTTGAACCCGTTTGGTATAATTAACCCAAAAAGTCAAATCAGCCAAGTTGAAAATCAGCACTTAATCCAATTAGGGTTTACCTAATTGATTAGCCTTCAACTCACGATTCATTTGAAATTAATCCATCAAATTTGGTGGGTCATCAAACAACCTAATTAGGAACAGGATTCTCAAACGGTAAACCCTTGGTCAACTCTTTCAAACGGTTTTAAAACTATTTGCCAAAAAAGGTAAATAAATCAAGTTGAAAAATCAGCACTTAATCCAGTTAGCTTTGCCTAATTGATTAACCGTCAACTCACGATTCCTTGGGAGTTAACCCATCAAATTTGGTGAGTCATTAACCAACATAATTAGGAACATGATTATTAAACGGTCAACCCTTGGTCAACTATTTCAAACGGTTTTGAAACTGTTTTCCCAAAATGGTAAATAAATCAAGTTGGAAAATCAGCACTTAATCCAATTAGGTTTTCCTAATTGATTAACCTTCAACTCATGATTCCTTGGGAGTTAACCCATCAAATTTGGCCAGTCATTAACCAACATAATTAGTACAGGATTCTCAAATGGTCAACCCTTGGTCAACTCTTTCAAACGGTTTTGAAACCGTTTACCTAAAAAGATAAATAAAGCAAGTTGAAAAATCAGCACTTAATCCAATTAGGTTAGCCTAAATGATTAACCTTCAACTCACGATTCCTTGGGAGTTAACCCATCAAATTTGGTGACTCATTAACCAACATAATTAGGAACAGTAATCTCAAACGGTCAACCCTTGGTCAACTCACTCAAATGGTTTTGAAACCGTTTTCTCCCAAACGGTTTCAAACCGTTTGCTCTCAAACGGATTGGTGAACCGCATGCGCAATTAACTCAAAACCGTATGAACCATGATTTCTTTGAAAAAAGTATCCAAGATGATGTCATCATCATCTCCCTTCGTCCCTGAAGTTCTAACAACTTCTGATTTCATGAAATAACCATTTTCAACCAGAAATTAAACAAGATAATGAAGGAATCATTGAAATTGCAAGATTAATGGTTGAATAACAATGAAAAAGGGTTCAAGTTATAAAACCCGCCTCCAATTGAGATCCAAAGATCCATGTCCACGGCAACAATGGTGGATGAAACTCCTTTCACCATTACAAGGCTCGTCCTCAAGGTTTGAGTGAAAAGGAATGGTTAGAATTGAAGAGGAGATCGAAATAGGAAGAAATCCATGATTTATTTTCGATTTCCACCATGGAATCAAGGTGAAATGGATCTTGAACCTTACCAACAGGTTGGGGGTCGTCCTACTGATCCTCCCAAGCTCCCTTGGTCGTTTCCCAAGCAAGGAGAAGAAGTGGGGTCGAAAAAGCCTTCCATTTGGCTTGTAAAGGGTTTTTTTTATAAGAAATTCAAGGAGAGAGAAAGTGCGTTATAAAAATTCATTTAATCCCAAAAATGTGGCTGCCTCATCCTCCTTATCTTCCTTAGGGACGAGGATATCTTGTTTGACTTTTATCCCTCTCAATTATCCATGATTTAAAGAAAATAAAATCAAGCACCTTAAATCATATTATATTAATATCCATATGTGAGTGGATATTTCTTTTTCTTATAAAATTGTGTGTGAGTTATCCACTCCCTTGGATATTTTCGAGGTCCTTGCAAAGCTCAAGGACATCAAACATACATATAAATCCAACCATTTTAATTTTGATTGAAGGCCCTTTAATTAATGCATTTATTTTTGCCCTAAATTGAATTAGGGTTTCAATTATGATTAAATCTTGATTATTTTAATATCAAGATTCTCTCTCCTCCAACTTAATTCAAACGAGGCGCCCCTCTCATTTTATTTGCTCTACATGCTGCCAAGAAGCATTAGGACCTTATTGAAGTGGTAATTTGCATATTGAACCCTAGGTTTTGGGTAAATTGCACTTTACACTAAAACTAGGTTTTAATGCACAAACATTGCTTTATCAGCTCTTTCTTGGTGTTCAGGCTTCCATAAGCCACACCTCAGCATCATCTTCACTCTCATGATTATTCAACACATGAGGAACATATTATCATGCACAATTTGCACTTAAACCCCTCAACTTGGGTATTTTGCACATTAGTCCAAAACAAACAAAACAATGATTTCAACAATGTTCAAAAAGGACTAGAATTGCAATGTAAGTTCCTCTTGAGCCCTAATTACCTTTCACAAGATGTGATTAAGAATTTAATCATCCTTCTTAATCAAAACACCTAGTGTTAAAGTATAACCCAGGTCAGGGGTGTTACAGGAATCAAACCCTAGAAAGGAGGAAGAGGCTTCTTGAACCAGTGTACATATGATATGAGTGCCTACCTTTTAGGTGTAGGAAGGAGAGTTCCCAGGACCCTAAAAAGGTATTGTGATAACATATAAGTTTCTCTATCCTCCTTTATAAACCTTCCCTTTCCTCTTATGACTCAACTGACTTGATCTAATTTCGATTACATGATTTAGGTTCTCTAATGTGTAGTTGAGGTCACATCAACTCTATGATCCAAAATATAACACTACCCTGAATTGTTTACCGATGTTTTCTATCTTGATTGACCATCCTTTTTCTTTTACTTTGCCCTTCCTAAATGATATATTGTATCCTCCAATGTATTATATTTTGTAGAATTTTTTATTATGAACCCACGAATACAAATATCATGTCTTTTGGACCTATAAAACTCTAATTTTGACTTTATGAAGTCTAACATGATTGATCTTTTTATTCTTTTCTCTTCTTGGGGCGGCCCACGTGAACCCAAATGTTCAAACCGCTACCCAACAACTCATCCCTCTCCCCCATCTACTTTGGGGGAAAATCAAAAGGTTGGGGAGCTCTCCTTCTACCTCCAACCAAATCGGGAAATGGTGGAGAAAAACTAAAACCCTAACCATTAGTCTTATATATATCCCCTCACTTGTTAACCCCTTCTTTTCCCTAGTTTGCTCCAGCCACCAGCACACACCCCCCCCATTTTCTTTCCCCCTTGGAAATGGTGCCCCAGAAGGCTACCTCCTCAGCGCAGCTCCTCCCTACCACCTTGAGAGCGGTGGAGGACAGTGGCAAGATGTTATAGGAGCATGAATGTCACGCCCTAGGCCTCGTCTTTCCTCGAGTAACTTCATTATGGGCCGTTGGAGGCGTTCAATCACCAGAGAGTATAGGTGCAAGGTCTGTGGTTTTATCCCCAGTTCTAGTCCTAGGAATATAGGAATCATGTGAAGGGTCCCGACTCACGCAACGATCACTACAACATACATACTCATTAGCGGCCTTTCAGAAAAGCCACTAAAAAAAATAAAAGCCAGTAAACAGGTTTAGCGGCATTTGTTGACATTTAAAAAAAATCCTCTAGCGCCAATGCCACTAGGAAGATAGTGGCTTAAGTTGTAAAAGCCACTAAAGGTTTGTCTTTAGTGGCTTCGAATAAATGCCACATAAAGGCCACTAAACCATCATTTGGCATTTATAAAAAAGCCACTATTCATCAATTGGCTTTTATACAAATGCCACTATTTTGTATTATGTTGGTGTATGAAAATGTTCTTATTGAGTTTAATGGCGTATAAAAAAATCCACTAATGACTACTAGTTCTATATTATGACATTTTCATGGCTTTTAGTAATTCAGTTTTCAACTCATTATCAGGTTTTCTAATTGAATGCCAATTGCAACCAAACTCAATTTTTTGAAATTATGAATATTTTTTATTTATAAACAAATGACAATTACATGGGGAGGACATTTTACCTTTCCCCTTATATTGAATACAATACCAATGACACACTTTCATACAATAGTTTTCTATACAGTACAATAACTTCTGGTTGAAGGAACTTGTCTTCAATAAAACAAACAGAATATGCCACCATACTTGCAGCCTACATGACATCTTCCACGTCATCTAATGTATCTTTCTAGTGGATTCCCCTCAACCACCCAACCTCCACCTGTGAGCCAACTTGTCATTTTGGGCATCATGTTACCTTCTTCCTGGCCAATTGTGCCTCAAGGGTTGTCGTCTACTTTGCATAGTTCAGTAAATGTACAAGGAGTAGTGGCTAACGACAATCAACAACAATTACATGGATTGAGTATAACACAGTTGATTCAGCAGCCCATTCAGCAAGCACCTTCTCATTCTAGACTAAGCAGACCTACCAAAGGACTGAATCAAGTTTCTCAATGGCCTCCCTTCATAATGCACCTCTACAAAATACAAAGCGAGCATTAACAAAAAGAAGTATCAACCACTTCACTTTACCATCAAAATAATGCCATACATGCTATGGTGCCTATGATAAGCACACTGAAGCCCATGACCAACTTTCCTTCAGGATCTATCTGGCTAAAGGTCACTGAAGAGTGGAAATTATAAGCATCAGCTGGAACATTCAAATCTGAATAACAAATTGATCGATGTATAGCCACTTGACTTAGAAAAAGAAATAACAAATCAGCTGTAAACCAGCATCTAGAATAACAAATCAGCTGGAAACCAACATCTAGAATAACAATTAAACTGGAAAACCAGCAACTAGAAATGTAGCAAAAAAGAAGGGATCTAGCACATAAAGATACCTCTACTGATTGGAATGACTTTTGCTTATCAGGGAGCTCAATAGTAGTTAGCCCCCCAAATTTCATTCTTACATGGCAGCAAAGGGTAGATTACAGATAAACAAGCAACCATTCTCAAGAACTTTCTCATTTTCATCCTACAAATCCATTAGAGCCTACAACATCAAACCGCCACTATCAATTTCAAGATTATCACATTTAGCACCATGTATAGGAAATAAACAAAAAAAAATTCATACCTATAGATCAAACTATTGGGCTCGGCCATCCCCCATTCTCATTCTTGAGCTTCATTCACATCATCAAGAGATATTTGCACTCGCTACAGCCATCCTTGAATAGTACAAATCTGTTGATAATCAAACCACTAACACATAAATATACCACATATGCTCAATTAATAGATGTGTAGAAACAAATGTGATGATCCTTGTAGAAGCAAATAATTTACCTGCTGACTCATCTCAATAATGCCACCTGCATTATCAACAATAGGTCCAAACATATCCATAGTCAATACATATGCAGCAGTACTCAACATCCAGGTTGAATCCACCAAGTGGCATAATACAGAGCAGCTACAACATCCATGTCGAATCCACCAACAGACTAACTGACAGTACATTCGTTCATCAAATTAAAAAGAAATTTACATTCCATCTCTATCAAAGCAATGTTCATGTTTGCTTATTCATCAAATTAAAAAGAAATTTACATTCCATCTCTATCAAAGTAATAAGAGAACTAACTTCAATAATTATGAGTGATGTTTGATTATTCAACAGAGAACAATATAAAAACTCCCATATAGATAAAATTCCCTTGGCAATATGTATGAAGGCATGTGAAGAATGAGACATAATAACAAGGTAAATAATGATTCCTTCTCTACAAAAAATGTGTGGAATATGCAATGGTAAATTCATGAGTTAATTATTAAACAGAGATGTAGAAAAGATGTGTACCAAACATGCTTGTCCAACAGGGAAGCCGAGCATACTCCTCAGAAGCATGTAGTTATTAGCCAAAGATGTGGCTGCCACAGCTCATTGTACAAAGTGCAATGCTTCCCTCAATGCAGAAGGAAATTCCACCATCTGACCTATAAACCACTCATTATCTCACATATTTGACAAGGTTGCAACTGGGTTGTCTTGGATTGTATTCGACCACTATAGTCCTCCCTATAGCTAAAAACTAGTTTGGTCTTGGTTGGCTCCACTTCTAACCTGATCATGTCCAGTTCAAGAACATGAAAGTAACTATACATAAAAAGGCCTGGAAAGTTTGTATTTTCCTCAATCCACCACTTTGGGTGCACCTTTGGAGTCATGTGTGTTAATCAGAAAGAGATCAGGGATAGGAATGCAGAACTATAGGGCTTTTGGCCGTATTTGGCTTAAAGTAGATGCAAAACATAGCATGCACAATTCATATTATATACAGAGGAAGCCTTGTCACCCCTAATGGTGCAAGCCTCATAGACAGATGGACCTCCAACAAAATCTAGCATATGCAAAAACACATGTGATTGTTCAACTATCACAACAGCTTGAGTGGTCACTTGAAGGCAATTTATAAAAAATTACAATTACACTTACAAAGTGACATGTTGAATAACCTTCCCTCTTCAGCTCATCCTTCTCTTCTAATTGAGCACTCAACACATTTTTTTCCACTCTAAGATTCTCCAATGGAAATTGAAATGATATGTAAATAAGTTTGGTATCTTTAAAAATCAAATGATGGGCATAGAAGCACTAAAGCATGCGCAGAAATAATGATGGTAACTTTTGGTTCACTTGTATGATATGTATCATTATAAGTTAGTAGCATACCATCTTTGTGCACACTTAGCATCAATAGAATGTTTGTCATGCCCATGGAAAGATTCAGACATGCATTCAACAAAAGGAGTCTTTGAAATTAAATGCAACTCGATCTTCACAAAAATGTACATGTATACATGTCCCTTTCCAGCTTCAAGATAGAACTGTAACACAAAGGGGTAAAGATCAGCCTCCAATTCCAAAGTGGATTACATAAAAACAACTATAGCTCTCCTCTCTTTAGATAGTATCCAAGAATGCATACTATAGCATGATGATTTCGTGTTAGCTTAATGACACTAAAGGACACCAAAATAAAATAACTTCATGGATGACAAAGGAAAAAGTGAAAAATGTACCTAACTCTTAAATTATGGTTAGGTTTTAGTTAACTTGTATCTCTTAAGCATTCAAAAACCCATACATATGCTAAGTAATCAAAATTCAAAACTTACATCAGCTATTGATGGCTTGTCCGACTGCCCAGGGCTACCATGGGACGCATCCATTCCTAGTATAATAGTTGGCACTTGGGAGATCTTTGGCATGGATGGAGGATGCTCAGCTGTGGTGAACTTCTCTACAGGCTTATTCAGGATCTCATTCATTGTGGAAACATTAAGTGCGTTGTCAGTAAAAAAAAATATTATGTATTTGGTTTAACTAATTTAAATGAAATACATTAAAAGATTTTACTTACAACGCCCTTCATGTTTCCACAGCGAATGAGATCCTGAATATGCCTACGGGTGTCACATTGCGTAGAGAAGTTCACCACAGCTGAGCATCCTCCATCCATGCCAAAGATCTCCAAAGTGTCAACTATTATATTAGGAATGGATGTGTCCCATGGGAGCCCTGGGCAGTCGGACAAGACATCAATACAGAGGTTGTCAACTCTCGAGATTGGCCTTTAATTAATCTCCAAGTACAGAGATGTAGTTAGCAGAGGATCATTACCATAGTTATTGGCTTTTAGGGCCTGCATCATAACCACATGTTACAGAAAGGGTATTATTTTAAATGGAGGGGGTAAAGGAAAAAAGACAAATATACAAATGTTGTTTTAACAATTAAGGGAACAAGGAGGAACCCACATTACTAAGAACACCCATTCTTTCTTGAGGCTTCTGCCTAGACTTCTCAACCAGAGCAGACATCTGAAATGTTGACAATGACTTAGTGTGCCTCTGCAAAATGCAAAAATACCAGGCTATATTATACTTAGTACCAAAAACAAAACATTCAAAAAGAACGCAGTGAGAAAATAGAACAACACTCGTACAAGTAACGCACCTCATCCGTACCCACAAACAAGAATCTAAAACACTGCTCATAGCTAAAAACCACAAACCAATCATAATGCGTGTATTATCCATAATACTAAGATTCTCCATAACAAAATTAAAAGTAGGACAAAACAAAATAGGATTGTTATTTGGCAACATTGTCTACGACAATGGACATGAAACACCATTACTTTGGATCAGCATGTACAAATAACAAAGTGGATTACATAAAAACAACTATAGCTCTCCTCTCTTTAGATAGTATCCAAGAATGCAATTAAATTTAAACTTCATGTCCTGCAACAAATGGAAACGACTTTAGATACTACTTTTGTTTTCAATTATGTAACAGTATAAGCAATACTTTATGCTCACCTTGGCAACATATGTGTTTTTGGCCATGCTATGATGTTGCCAACAGCATCATCAACAGATTGATATTTATCATAAGGTCTAACTATAGGATCGTTGCCCAACAAAGCAACCTCTACATAAACAGGAACAAATGATGAGCCTAAAATTGCACCTCCCACCCTTTTCATGGGGTCAACCTTAGAGACTCGACCGAATGCAATTCTAGCATATGGATCTGTAAAACTCAACAGATATACATCCTACAAAAATAATACAGTTGACATAAAAAATTTATATAAATGTAAAATGAAGTGCAATTCACAGTAATACAAACATACTTGTCCCTTCTGAAATGATGAATGTCTTATATGGAGTGGAGTTTGCATTGATAAGTTTGTCTGCACAATTATTTTATTTTTGTCATAAGTCCAAAAAAGTCAACATGGAAAATAATTGATACCACACATCTTGTATAAAAAGTATTCATACTTGGCCAGTGCCAACATGTTATGCTTGACTGTTTCCTACTCTAGTTACGGAAAGTAACTCCTCTAATTTTTGGTTGATTTCATCCTTTTGTTGTTGAAGTTTTGCATCAAATTCCAACCGTTGTTCTTCAAGCTTATCCTGGAGATGCTTCCTTTGTGCTTCTTCAGCTTCTCGAGATTTACGGTTCTTGTCCCAGATATCAGAAGGTAATGGTCCAAGTCCATAACCATGAACATATCATGATCTCTCTTCTCCCATAACATTCCTATAAATTTCATCTGAAGTAACATCAGGTTGTTTACTTCGCAACTCTTCTCCTACCTCAGAAAATTTTTCCTACATACAACAAATCATACGAGATGCAATTTACACCAAATATATACCTCTATGAAATTAGTAAATGTAACATAATACTATAGGATATTATGTGTTGTACCAAAATTTTGGCGGATTCAACATCAACTATGCTCCCATCTTTTTTACGATGAGTTTTCTCAAAAAAGATAATGGGATCCACTACTCTGCCTATTTCTTTCTCCATATTTATCATTCAAACAAGATTATTGTAAACATCAAATTAACGGATGTCATCAAATTATCTAAATGGATCACACAAATTACTAACTTAGATCATATTTCAGACATGCAAACGACTTGGTTCCTGTTGTGTGGCTAACCTTTTGAAATTTTCTGCTTGTCTTGTTAGTTACAGACTTCCTCTGTGGAAAACATTGCAGTATTGTGCATAGTAATTATCTATGCGGTACTGTAAGCATCAAAAAATAGAAAAAATAATATTACCTTTCCTTTATTACTCCTCCAATAATCGACAAGAAATTTCCAATGCGACTTGTCCACGCGGGGAACAACTTGTTCAAGCTGTTGTTCGTATGGACTATCTTCTACGAAGTATAGTCTCCTTAACTCACACTTGTGGTCCTTCCATTTATTTCCGAGTCTCTTCATTGTCCACTCCTTCAGATCTTAATCCATTGTGAATTTACTCTACCGACATAAAGGATATCAATTAGATGCTTCATTTAACCATTTAAAAATAAAATTTAATAATATACCTTCACAAAATTCCATATAGAATCTTTTTTATTGGCTGGAAATTGTCTCCAATCCTCATAGTTTAGTGGACAAAGATTGGGATCTCTTGCAATGGTTGTCAGAAAACTTGATAAGTGATTTTGGTTTTCACCTACTGGTTGTCCAAATTGATTTTTCTCAATGGGAATTGGATCGTCGGGCTTTCTTTTCCAAACTTTCAAACATTGTGTTCGGCCACGTGCTCAATGTTTTTTACCTAAGCATTCATTCATAAAGGATAAAATATATATATATGCATAATTATATATGATTAAATGCAGCACTATAAATACAATGATATGAATGAAATGATTACCTAGCCCATCAGAAGGTGTTGTTGTAACATTCAATGACTCAACATGGTGATCAAAGATGTTATTTTGGTCCATGTTATCAGGAAATACATTGCTATTTTGGTTACTGGCAGCTCTATTCTCTACAATTCTTGAATGAATAGACACGGAAGCATTGACATTAGGCACACGGGGTAGCTGTGAAATTCTTGATCTTGTAACTTTATCACCACTTTCTTTATTTTGTTGATTTTGCAACCTTGTTCCCATCTCCTTTTCAATTGTGCATGTTTTAGAGTCTTGGGGAGACGTGGATGATTGGGCATTTTTGGAAGAGCTAGCAGCAGTTTTATTGAATTTGTTTGCTCGATGTTTTTGACCTAAGCATTCATTCATAAAGGATAAAATAAATATATGCATAATTATATATGATTAAATGCAGCACTATAAATACAATGATATGAATGAAATGATTCCCTAGCCCATCAGAAGGTTGGGCATTTTTTGCCATATTAGAGTCTTGGGGAGATGTGGCTGACTGGGCATTTTTTGCAGAGCTAGCAACAATTTTATTGAATTTGTTTGCTCTATCATTATGAATTTCAGTTGGAAGGGAAGCTAAATTGTTTTTGGAGCGATTTGAGGTTGACATGTTCAAAGATTGCCAACAAGCATGTCGAGTAATGCTAGGCAAATGAGTCACCGTACATGAGTCATTGTTGTTGTTCTTATCATTGCTTGTGGCTGTCATGTTGTGGCAGTTGTCACTGTACTGTTCTCTCATCTTGAGTATATCAAGTCACATAAAAATGGTCACATTTAGAAAAATATTGAACAACATAATAACAATTTTATTAATAATATTTGAAAATGAAACTCAAATATTTAAGCAAATATAATTATAAACAACATTAGAGACAAGGATAAATATGAATAAGAATAATGTCAGACATGCAAAATTGATACACCTAGCTCGAGCACAATTTGAGACAGAAAATTAAAGAGATACATTGAGCCAAAAAAAATGCTTATTTAAGTCAATGACAAACAAAAAGAAACATTGGCTGCTATGTTGTAATCTTCTCATTCAAAATAGTCATCATCATCACTTTGAGATACACTTTCATCATCCTACTGAATTCGGGATTGGTCTTTTTCAGTTGTTGAACTAGCAACAGTAATTCCTTCCATATCCAATCTAACTATGTCACAATCAGTATCTCCATCCTCTGATGTCATTGATGGTCCATCTCCAGTTTCACCTTGCACATAAGCTTCAACATTCTCAATACAAGACTGTTCTTCCATGTTGAACATATCCCGTGGGGCAATCTTTACAGCAAAATGCCACCCTTTTGCAGTGACATCTTCTACATAAAATACTTGTCCAACTTGAGATGACACTACAAATGGTTCTCCTGTAGTTTGAAGGCATCTCAAATTAACAAGAGTCTACCCAATTTCATCATGCTTTTGTCCCCTCGTTGAGTAGATGTCCACCCAATCACACTTAAATAATGTCACCTTAAAGTGTTCATAATAATTGAGCACAATAACATCCTTCAATACACCATAGTAGGTTACATCTCTAGTAATTGGATTGCGGTCAGTTGTTCTAGAATAACAATCAGTCTTAGCTACCAGAAAGACTCCACTATTTTGTGTTGTTCGATTTGCATCTTTTGCCTTGGTCTGAAATCTGTGACCATTGACAACATAGACCTTGTACTTAATGGCCAGTTGATGTGGACCTCGAGAAAGAAACTTGATTTTATCATCTACCATATCTGTTCTTAGGAGTGTCTCAATCTAATAAAAGAAAAGTTTTTTAGACTTTATTCATGAAGCATAACTAATTTAATTACCACAACTAAACTTACATGTTCCTTAAACCATCCATCAAATGAGTTACTATGTATTCTTTGAACCTCCTTTAAGGACTTTTGAGGATGTTTTTGCCTAATGATATCATAGTGCATCCTGAATACAAATATGTGCAATATGTTATTGGAATATGTTATAGGATTTTATTAATAGAAGACAGTTGACACTAACTTACTTAATGTAGGGTTCAATTGCTTCACAATTGAAAAGTACATACTTATGGGCTTGTTTCAATGTATGTTCGTCCAAGACACATGTTACCATTTTACCAATACCACGACCTACTGTCGAGAAAATAGACCAATCATCACTGTCAAGTGTTTGCTCGTTTTCCAAATTTTCTTTGTAAGTATCGTTTCTATTTGGCCGATTTAACTTTGTTTCAACTCCATCCAAGTATCTTGAACAAAACGTTAGACACTCTTCAGCTATATATCCTTCTGCTATTGACGCTTCTGGATATCTTTTATTACGAACATATCCTTTTAGGGTCATCAGATACCTGAAAACAAAGTTGAGGTAAATATTATGATAAATTACATTCCAATAGGTAAAGTCATCACGACGTGTGAAATGTTACCTTTCAATTGGATACATCAAACGATACTGAACAGGGCCGACTATCTTAGCTTGATAAGAGAGATGGACTGATAGATGCACCATTATGTCAAAAAAGCATGGAGGGAATATCTTCTCCATCTCACAAAGTGTAACAGCTATTGCATTTTCCAATGAAGAAAAATCAATTGGATCTATGACTTTAGTGCACAACCTTTGAAAATAGCGACAAAGATTAATAATACATGACTTAGCATTCTTACTGGGCAAGGACACACTGACAGCTAATGGCAAAAGTTGTTGCATCAGCACGTGATAATCATGACTTTTCATTGGTAGCATCTTCTGATCCTTCGGCCGTGCACATTTAGATATATTAGACGCATACCCGTCTGGAACTTTGACAGATTTTAGGAGGTTGCAAAATAATATTTTTTTCATCTTTTTTCATTGTATAGCAAGATGGAGGTAGGATGGTATATTTACCAACAATTTTTGGATGAAGCGGAAATTTGATTCCCATATCCTCCAAATCCTTCCTTGCATTCAAGTTGTCCTTACTTTTAGCCTTCAAACCTAGCAATGTTCCAACAATACTCTCACATATATTCTTCTCAATGTGCATGACATCGAGATTGTGCCTTACAATGTTAGTTTTCCAATATGGTAGCTCAAAAAATATGCTTTTCCTTTCCCAATTGTGTGTTGAATCCTTACCTCTTGGCCTTTTCTTACCAATTACAGTTGTTCCGTCCTCCAATTGTGACAAGATTTCAGCTTCAGAAGGAGGTTTAGGTGGACACCGAAATTCTTGCTCACCATCAAATGCCTTTGCTTCTTTTCAGAATCTGTGGCTAGTTGGCAAAAACCTACGATGTCCTCAGTAGCAAACTTAACGGCAATGTGGCAACCAATGTGAGAGTATCTTTATTACAATAGGGACATGCTTTGTAGCCTTTGGTACTCCAACCAGATAGATGTACATATCCTGGAAAATCACTAATTATCCATAATAAAGAAGCACGCATCTGAAAGAATTCCTTGGTTCCAGTGTCATATGTA
This sequence comes from Alisma plantago-aquatica, assembly GCA_963693085.1. Classification (NCBI taxonomy): domain Eukaryota; kingdom Viridiplantae; phylum Streptophyta; class Magnoliopsida; order Alismatales; family Alismataceae; genus Alisma; species Alisma plantago-aquatica. The sequence goes on from OY856411.1 coordinate 811,913,735, forward strand.
TGTACACCAGTATCCCATAGTTCTTTCAACTCATCAATCAATGGACGCAAGTACACATCTATATTTTCGAGTGAAGCTGGTCCAGGAATGAGTAGGGACAACATAAAATATGGTTGCTTCATGCACAACCAAGGAGGTAAATTATATGGAATAATCACAACAGGCCATGTACTATAAGAAGTACTCATTGTCTCAAAAAGGATTAAATCCGTCAGTTGCAAGTCCCAATCAAAGGTTTCTAGCGTTTGCAACAAATTTTGGATGCATCACATCAAATGTTTTCCATGCAGGTGAATCAACCGAGTGTCTTAACTTGTCATCTTTTTCATATTCTTTTGCATGCCACCTCATTAAGGATGAGGTTTTTGATGACATGAATAACCGCATTAGGCGGGGTATAAGTGGAAAGTGTCTGAGCACTTTGATAGGTATTCTCTTGGGTTTTTTTGCAAGCTCATCATCATCATCTAGGATTGTAATTGGTTTCCATCTTGATGCTCCATATGTATCACAGATGTCTTTATCAGCAAATTCCTTCCAAAACAACATGCAACCATTTGGACAAACATGAATCTTCACATAATCTAAGCCCAACCCCGTAATCGTCTTTTTTAGCTCATAAAATGAATTAGGTAATTGTTCTCCTTCTGGTATCATCTTTTTAAAGAATGTAAGAAACATAGATGATGCTTTCTTACTCAAGCCATTAAGACAAACCAGGTGATAGAATTCTAGGATGCAAGCAAGTTTGCTATATTTCTTACACCTTAGATAAAATTCTATCTCAGAATCCTTTAAAAAGATATAAAATTTATCAGTATTGAAATGTTGATCACTAGATGGCTCCACTCCTTCGGTATTTCCATCTTCACTGAAACTCGAAAAAGTATCATGCAACATACCTTGTAAATTTTCAGCATTAAGAAAATATCCCTGATTAGTAGGAGCATCCATTTGAACATTGGCATCTTTACCATGAAAAGCCCAAGAAATATAGCTTGGTAAGAAGCCATGCCACAGTAGATGGCTCAATGCAGTCTTTCTGGTGACCTGGTATACATTAGCACACTTTCTACATGGGCATCCAATCTTGTCTCCAATCGATGAATGTTCAAAATCCAAAAATTTAGATACTCCACATAAGTATTTACTGTTGGTTCGGTCATCCTCTGCTATCCAAGACTTATCCATTCTATAAAATTAGTAAAACATATAACATATGAGTAAGTATGTCATATTAAATTAGACTATACAATATGAGAAAATACTAGTGTAATCATGCAAATGGGAACATTCATGGGAACACACACTTCAGTTATAAGCATTCATGTAGCAACTTTCAGTTCCATTCATTAATATTTTTTTACATCCACACACAGGGGTGTACCCCTAAATAGTAACTAAACAAAGGGGTTGGTGTACCCCTAAACATGCGCATAATTAAAATAACTATTAATACAGACAAGTATAGATAGATAGACAACTAAATACTACACCAACATGGTCCCGCATCAGTAACTTTGAGGACTTATCATTGTGGCGATCTTCTCCTGAAGTTCAGAATAGAAAGCAGCTATGAGTATTGATTGCTTTCAGAAAAAAAGTATAAACACAAATTTTTTGTCTTGAGAATTATATTTGTTAATTGGACTTACTGTGGTCTTTTTGATGATGAAGCTGTGTCACGAAGCTCCTCACTGTATTTAGACGAATCTGAACTGACAGGGGCCTCATAATCAGATTCGTCCGAGCTGATATCATCCGACCTGCGCTCATATCGCAGTAGATGATCGGGGGTCTCGCAGTTGATGTTGGTTATCCAAACTTTGATGGAATTATGGACAACTGGACGGAGAAAAAGCCTATCGCTACGGCCCACATACATCTCTCCAATCCAATCACGCCAACTGGATTTTGATACAAGATTTCCCGCCAAATCATACTCAACCTCGATAACATGTGAATAATTGCCAAAAGATAGGGTCACTTTACTAGGCATGTAGTGTCTTCCTTTTAGAAAACGCCAATTTTTGGGTATGACCAATTGGTTTAAGGAACAATCATCTAGGATGATGTCTAATTGTTCTTCAATAGGGAACGTTAACATTGACATAGAGGCCCAGTTCATAGTGACTGTTGTGGGTGGACAGAGACTGTATAATATTAGTATTAACAAAGTGTAAGTACATATAACGATGTTATATATTTTCAGAAAAAGTTGTATAACATCAGTTAACCTTTTATTGCTTGTCATAACCAACTTTATTGTGGTAGACATGATAGCTTGAAAAGAAGTCTAATAGAGGAAATCATGTCCTATATCTTTACAATCGGTCCAATGTTCACTAATCCTTCTTTGAGAATTTCAAGGAAGTAACTAGTATTTTCTATAATTTGATGTATCTTTTTTTTGCTGAACCATGCGTGCCTCCTCCTTTATTAAAAACAACACCAAAATAGAGTTTAACTCTTTACAAGCTAAGAAGCTAACAACTGTATAGAAAGGAAAACTATAACTATCTATTTATGCTATTGACATCACGTATACACAGGGTCCAAACCCCTTTGGGATCACAGACATGAAGGAGCACGACCGTTCTTAAGCTTGAAGAAGGACCAAAGCTCAGTGCAATAGAAATAGTCAAAGAAGAGGTGTTGTCCATCTTCTTCATGCTTCCAACATAGATAGCAAATAGAAGGGAGCTGGAAGTTAAAATTCTATAAAGTGTCCTGAGAAGGTAAGTGCTGAAGGTAACATTTCCAAAAGAAAACAGAGATATTCCTAGGAATCAAGGATGCCCACACATCAACAGTCCAGTTCAGAACTTGAGCCTTGGACCTGCATAAGTCCCAACACTCTTTCAGTGACAAGGACACCTTACCATTAACAAGAATACAATCTTCAGTATTTGCATTGGGAACAGCCAGATTTTGAAGGATCTGGAGAACATCATCTCCTCCACGATATTACCAGGGATTGCCCAATTACCATTACTCCAACCTAAGTTAATGATTCTAGAAATTCATGATAACTAGTGAATCAAATGATTTATTGAACATGTAGACTATAGACAAATGAAAACAAAAGATGGATATAGACATAATGGGGAATAATGAGGAAACAAAACAAAATTGTAGTCGCGGGGTATTGAATCTTATTGTAGGCCTCATCTTCACTCTACATGGTGGTGATGGTGGCAAGGAAGGATAATACAACTTTCCTTGTCACAATGACATGATTTAGACACCTTTAAGGAATCACACCAATGGATTTGGACTGTTGTCATCACAACTGGTGAATAGTGATGATGAGTTTGGCAGCACTTCATGGAAGAAGATGGGCCCTTTTTTGAAGGCTTGGGGTCCCTATTTATAGGAATTGGTGTGTGATCAAGGCACATGAGCATATGAGCATTTTTATTGCACTCCAAGAATCATGAGAGGTTCCTTGGGCAAACACTTAACTAATTAGGTAGGCATAGGGGTTAAAAGGATCTTTGTCACTGGACGAGAGCTTGTTATGTCTCCATTGATAACTGGAGTCTGTCCTCCACTACTGGATGTGTTTCTTCATTCGGTAATGAATACAATGTTCTCATTAGTGGGAGATAGAAAGAATTACATAGGTAGGTGAGGTCTGTGATCCCATCAATGGACTCTTGTCTACAAGTATGTAGGAGGATTAAGGAAGCTTTTTCATTATTTGGTGACCTACTCTTATCATCGGTCTATGGATACTTATGAAAATGCATAGTCTTTGAAGTCTAAGGTTTTTGGAGCTTGAGGACCATCAATTTATGGATACCAATGAAAATGTAAATAATACATCATTAGTTGGTTAATGAATAAAGTTCCAAGTGTTCAAGTTGGTCACCCACCTGACCATCAGTTGATGTGCTTAGCACTTTTTGTAGATTTCTATAGATGAGAAAGGATTGAGGTTTTCCATCGATTGATGAACCAATGGTTTTTATAATATTGATTATGAGTGTCCTTTTATCGACTAAGAGGTCATTGGTTGAAGAATAATCTCAACTAATGAAATTTATTCTGCTCCAAAACTCAGTAATTTTCTACAAAATGATTGAAATTATTACTAAATGGTGGAAATATCATTTAATGCAGGTAAATACAAGACTTATATTTTAAAGAATAGAATAAAAAGGGAAATACAGGGTAAAATACGCATATAACACCAAAATCGGATTTTATCCAACCTTAGATGTGGTATGACCTATGTGTTACCAAAATATTAAGTGTTTGGCTATGTATGTACATTGTGTTCATGCACCACCCAAAATATTGTCTATTAACTATGAATCCGCTAAAACAAAGAGTGTCACTCTCACATACACACACAAAACCTATCCCACAAGTGTATGAGTTCGGACACATTCTAAATATTTCAGTCATACATAGGTCACTCCACCTTCCACTTTATCCAGCTCGTGCCTGAATAATATGACCCAAATTGAGGAAAATGTGGCATGAAACAAAGTGGTGGTTCATATCCATGGAAAAAATCATATCAATCTAATCCATATAAAAAACACAATTACAGCTAAGCGTGGGAAAAAATAAGTAAATCTTAAGTTAAAATCTCTATTGAAATCCTGTATAATTTGCCTTAGGAAAATATTTTGTGCCCAATCAGTAAATCGTGCATGGGCTTGTTTGTCGTGGCCATCTTTGGTGATCTGGACTAGAGGTTGGCTTCTTCTAGAGGGGACGAGATGGGGGTGGGAGGCGGAGAAGATGGTGAGAGTGTCACCAAATTGGGAGGCAGAGAAGAGGTGAGAATAGGGTGTGAGAAATAGAGTTTGACCATGGGTGGGATTTGTGGGGGTGCAGGGAGCTAGCGGAGTGAACGAGGGAAAAGGAGAGAAACCTGACGAGCTCATTGAGTTATTGCGAGGAGGAGAGGGGGAGAGCCAACATACCTCTTCAGAAAGTTGCAAAGCTTGGGATGATTGGAGTCCCTCGAGCTCGCCGGTGCCTGAGGCGGTGCTTCATGTTGGCTAGGTCTGAATCCCGATTGACGTGCAAGGCCGACAACTCTCCTCGACGCGCCGGTTCCAAGGACTCACCGTCGGTGCTGGACGGCAGCTTCTCTGGAGCTTCTCTGTGGCCGACAGCTTCTCTGTGCTGGCTTCCTTGCTAGGGCTCGTCGCGAAGGAGAGACTGGAGAGGGAGAGGAAGTTGCAAGCTTGCGAGAGAGCGGCACGGGCTGAATTAGGGAGAGTCAGGGAAATTTGGAGCGTGGGTGAGTGAAATTTGGAGTGGGAAAGGCAATATTGCCTTAGCAAATTTGGGTATGGCAATTTAGGATTGCCGCTAATTAAAAATACAAATGCCGTTAATGTTAAGTGCTTTTTAGAAACTCTATAATAGGAGGTTTAGTGGCATTTTAATTAAAAATGCTTGTATATTAAAAAGATAGTGGCTTTTTTTATAAATGCCACTAGAATAAATGTCTCTAATGGGCAATTTTGTTGTAGTGGATGATTGGTGACTATAAGGATGGTGGTCGGACCATCCCAATCACTACCACTAGAGGGTGAGCGGTTAGGAGCGACTACTAGCAGACCACGGTGATGGAGAGAGGACAATAGCATCCGCACTGGGTACAATGTAGTGTGCCTCTATCTAGGCATTAGATATCAAATCCACAGCCCAAAATGCCTGATAAATCAAAGGTAACACCCTCTGTTGCCTATAGTCCTATCTTCGATTTCATAAAGTTATAATGTAAATGTTCTAAAATGCATAGCTCCCTCCTCCCTTGGCCAAATTAGACAAAACAATATACTAAATTTGATCCTCTCAATGTGATCTACAACCTAGACATAGTTTAATAATCTAAATGTGGTTCCGGTTCCCTTGTTTTGCATAAAATGTGATCTTTGACTATGATTGATCACATTTAATGTAAGTTGATGATAAAACTTGGATCTTTGTTACTTAATCTACCCTCCTAAACATCAAATCAGTAATTACGATGTTCTTATGACCCTAATGAAGGTCCTAATTGTTGGTATGTATGCCCTATGAGCCAATCATAGGATGATTGGTGGGATACATTAAGATTGATTTGATAAACATCAAAGGCAAGCTTCCAATTCTTTCTGGTTCAGTCATATGAGATAGTGATAGAACAGATTGAATGTCTAGAGAATGACAGTACTCAATGACGTATGCCTTCAGGTTGAGGACCTGAACAATGAGATCATATGGATGCTAAGAGTTTGTACATTCTTGTTATGTCCCTAGTCGTATGTCATTGAGGAAGGTAGATAGACAGCAATGACACACAAGACTAGATTGTGGTGTTGGTTGATGACAGAATTTCATTATTCATTATATAGAGATATCAAACCAAACACATAGGTATTTATTAGAGAACAAGTGTACCAGACAGACCCACCGTGAGTTTGACACATGGAACCATGAGATGGTAGTCATAGTCAGTACTCACAGTGATGGTGGTGAGTGTGATTCTTTGACCAGAAATCACTACACTCAACACATGTCGTTGGGCACACTTTGACATCATCAAACGCAACCTTGAAACATGGGTTGTTATAAAGGTGATGGTTGGGTGGCTTTGACACATGGGGCTTTTGAGGGGTGAGTGATAGATATGGGATTTGTCCCTCTTGAGGGAGTTTGATATCCAAGGCCACTTGATGAGTAGGATTGAGATAGGCGTGCGCACGCATGTGTGAATCAGTATGTGATATTGATGTCATACATATCTCGTTCAATCTGCTCTGAGATCAAGAAAGTGAATGAACGTTGACAGGATGACTGTTCCATGCCTTGAGTTCATTCGGGATATCTGTGACAAAGGAATTATACATTCACTGTAACACCATTCACGGATTGTAGGATTGAAAGTTGTTCTCCAACTTTCTACTTTCACTTGGGTAGCACTGATGTGTGACTAGGCACCGCTCTTTGCTTGTGAAAGTCATAAGTGTTATGGACTTTCACTGCCAACGTGAAATGGACCTGCAGGGTCACACACATAGGATTTAACCTGGAAGAGGAGTTTTGTCCAAAAGCAATGTTTAGATTGATTACTAAAGGAGTTTAGTAGTTCAATTAAACACTCAATCAATTGATAGCTCAATATCATATTGTTCAAGGTGTTGGACACATTGATTGGAGTATTGAATTGACTGAAATCGCAATTGACTGATTCTGCACAACCTGCACTCCCAACCGATCGGTTCAAGTGTTGAACCAGTTTGCTGAGGTTGCTGAACAAGTCGGCTCAAGTGTTGAGCCGATGGGCTCAACTGTTGAGCCGATGGGCTCAAGTCCAGGGTGAACCTATTGCTTCAAGTGTTGAAAAGATCGATTCAACTGGTGCAACCGAGAAACTTGGGAAAGTAGGTTTGGTGAGAATTTTCCTTTCCTTTCAAATTTTCCAATTTGATTGGGAATAGGATTGGTATTCGATACCAATTAGAAACAAAAGAAGGAAAGTCAATTGGGAATCGACCAGGACCACCAACCGACCGGTTCACTTGTGAACTGACCGGTTGAGGTGTCCCAACCGATCGGTTCACTTGTGAACTGATCGGTTCAGGTCCCCAACCGACCGGTTCATTTGTGAACCGATCGGTTCAGGTTGCGACTTGGTTGCTTTTGTGGAAAATCTCGAACCCTTCTACTCCTTCTTTTAGTCCCGCATTGCCCGGGATAGATAACCCTGTCCCATGACCCTCCTATATATATAGGGGTATTGGGGGCTTCTCAAAGTACAACTCAGTGCAACCAGTTGGTTTGCAAAGTTGTCGTTCTTTGGTATTGGTAATCGAGAGAGCCCGAGTAAGTGCTACCCGCAAAGGGAGGTGCAGCAAGGGAAAGACAACTGTAGTTGCAAATTGAGGCAGGAGAGTGTGTTGGCGACTAGTACGTCAACATGAGGGTGTTACTCCTTCCACTTCCTTATGGGACAAGGATTGTGGAGTTCTAGGTGGTCCGTGTGGACTACTATAGAGGTGGGAGGTTTCTGCCGCTCAGGAGGACAACTGTCACCCGACAGTCTGGTGAGATCAGGAGTCGTCAGTCGCGGTGCGACCAGGAGCTGCATAGACACTGTCGAAGATCAGATTTGAAGACCGCGCAAGGCGCGAGGTATTGTCACCGAGCAAGCCTCGGGACAAGGTATGATTCCACAAACCATCCTTTCCTATTATGTAGACGTTGACGCATTTCCTTGTTTCGGGTTTGGGGGAGAAAATTTTTGTTTCCACTGCCTTCTCTGTCTCCCCTAAAACCCAACAGTGGTATCAGAGCCACGCCAACTGCTCTATATTTTAGGAATATTGATATGATTGATTTTGGTTTGTCCCCTTTATTTATTGCATACGATGCGAATAATATTAGCTTTATGCATGTCCAATCCTAAATCCACAAATCCCAAATTACATATATGATATATATTATTAATGCACTCGATACGCGTCGCCCTTAAATGAGTTTTATGGTGGATGTGTAGCATGATTATGGCCTATAAACCCCTATATCTATGTGTGGTTGTTTGTGGTTGCTTGCATCTCGGTCTGCGCACTGATCTTCCCTTTCTCCTATTCCTGATGTAACTCGAAATAATTCGAGATTCTTTCCTACCTTTGCTCCCCCCGAATGTAACTCGGGGTTTCCCTTTTAAGCAATGTAATATTAGGATAGATTTTATTTCCTGTTATGTCGAAGACCGGCGGACATCTGACGACAGTTGAGACGATCGGTTCAAGGTGTGAACCGATCGGTTGACGTTCCATACGATCGGTTCAAGGAGTGAACCGATTGGTTGATGACCGGTTCGAGGAGCGAGACGAGCGGGTGGCGGCCAGAAGGAGATGCACGACGACCAGGAAAACTGATCGGTTGGAGGAGCCAACCGATCGGCTGGTGGCACCCAAACGACCGGGCCGGACTGAGGAAGTCGTTCATGTGATGAATTGATCTACTCTAAAGGCAAAGCACAAAATTCATCTTGTACAAGTGACATGTGATGTAGACCTAGATAACCGTGATTCCTCTTGGCTCGAGGAATCACATTAGGATGGCCATAATCATTGCTTTTATTGTTTTGCATGTTTTATGTGGGATATAGCATGTATATGATACATACTATGTATTATGGTGATTGGATATGTATATGTATATAAAAACCAAATCCCTCATTAAAATATTAAGTTTTAGATGCCTTCCAAATATGACACACGTGAAAAGCTTGATCGACCAAGTGTGGGCACGCCCAAGTGTGGTGCACCGTCTATCTCGTGGAAGCGTGAATGATGAATGTGTGGGTCTGCTCAAGCATGGTGCATATTCATCGTGTTTGCTTTGGGTCAGAGTTAACAAGGTGACCTAGATAGGATCTAGCACCTTGAGGCATGGAGATGAGCATTGCAAGGAGGTGCATATAGCATCTTATCAAGAGTTGCATATGATGCAATTGGCAAAAATTGCCGACCTGAGAGATCTATGTTATGGGTGACAGCCCTAGCTGGTCCATGGCTTAGAGGATTTCATGATCTTGCCCACTAGAAGGTTGTACGTTGCAATCTTCTGAATTGATGGTGAGGGCTATCAATTTGAACTAAAATAGTGGGAGCGATAATCAATTAAAGGCCTAATTATATCATCAAATTTTCAAATCAATCAAATAAGTCAAAAATGAGTTTTTGGACTAAAATTGCATATTTTCCTTTTTTTAGTACAAATGGCAACAAACAACAATAACTTTTCTTTGCGATCGATCCTTGACAAGGACAAGCTGAATGGGAAAAACTTCCACGACTGGTATCGGACATTGAGAATTGTTCTCACTCAAGAGCATAAGCTCTATGTCCAGGATACTCCAATTCCAGAAGAACCCACTCCTAATGCACCAAGGACAGAAAGGGATGCTTACAAGAAGCATTTTAATGATGCCATTGATGCAAAGTGATTGATGTTATGTTCAATGAACTATGAGTTGCAGAGACAACATGAGAACATGGGTGTCATTGAGATGATGCAGCATCTCAGGAACATGTATGAAGATTAGGCACGGCAAGAGAGATACAATGTTTCTAGGCCACTGTTCAAGTGCGTCATGACAGAAGGAGATCCAATTGGTCCTCACACACTCAAGATGATTGGGTATGTGGAGAACGTACAAAGACTGGGATTTCCACTGAGCCAAGAGTTGGCTACTGACGTGATACTGCAATCGTTGCCAGAATCCTACAGTCAGTTTGTGATGAACTACAACATGAACAACTTTGATAGGCCACTGTCAGAGTTGTTGGGCATGTTGAGGACAGCCGAGATACAGATGAAGAAGGACAAGCCTAAGTCTGTGATGGTGGTCACAAGCAAGAAAGGCAAGTCCAAGCGCAAGGGAAAGGGCAAAGCTAAGAAAGGTTCTGAAGCTAGCCAGGAGTCCAAGCCAGCAGCTGAGACAGAATCAACAAGGGTCAGATAGACAACAGTCCACTAGTAGTAGAGGGTGAGGATGCGGTCAAGCATCGCAAGTAGGATCGTCTGCTCAAGGAAGTAGAGGACATGGACAGCAAGCAACGACTGGATTCTATGCTATGAGTCAGCCAGAGGCAATAGTCAACCCGCGAGTGGTGGCAGGTCAGATGGAGTTATTTCAATTTGATATGTCTTCTTCTTGCTTTATGTCTGTTCTGGTTGACCTGGGTGCTACACACTCTTTTATCGCCTATAGTATGCTTGAAAACTGTCGTTTACCTGTTAGTTGTAAGAAGGATAGCTTGTTGTTGGAAACCCCTCTTGATGGTTCCTCGATGCTTCGAAAGGAGTGTCCATATTGTGTCTTATCTTTTTCGGGACACATTATACAAGTGGATCTTATACCACTTGATATGCATGGTTTCGATGTGATCCTTGGGATGGATACCTTAGAGAAGTATAAGGTTGTTTTGGACTGTAGTTCCAAGCAGGCTGTGTTTGATGATGATGGAGAGAAGTGGATCTTCCAAGGAGATAGGAAGATTCTCCCGACGTGTCTAGTATCAGCTATGGTGGCAGAGAAGTTGTTACGACAAGGATGTAAGGCGTTCTTAGCTCACATTGTGGATACCAAGGCGAAAGGTCCTAGCCTTGAGGAGGTGTCAGTTGTTCGAGAGTTTGTGAATGTGTTTCCTGATGAGTTCCCCAGAGTTCCTCCACCCCGAGAGATTGATTTCCAGATCAATCTGGTTCTAGGAACGCAGCCAGTTGCACAAACATTGTATAGGATGGCTCCAGTTGAGATGACATAGCTTAATAAGCAGGTGCAAGAGTTGTTGGAGAAAGGTTTCATCCGACCAAGTACATCGCCTTGGGGTGATCCAGTGTTGTTTGTTAAGAAGAAAGATGGATCGATGCGGCTGTGTATAGATTACCGACAGTTGAACAAGGTCACGATCAAGAACAAGTACCCGTTACCGAGGATAGATGATATGTTCGATCAATTGTGTGGTGCTACAATGTTTTCAAAGATCAACCTACGATCCGGATATCATCAGTTGAGGATTAAGGTGAATGACATACCAAAGTCAGCTTTTAGGATGTGGTATGGTCATTTCGAATTTATGGTTATGTCGTTTGGGCTAACCAATGCACCTGATGCCTTTAATGGAGTTGATGAATTGAGTGTTCCGTCCATTTCTAGATCAGTTTGTTGTAGTCTTTATAGATGACATCTTCATCTATAGTCGGGACAGGCAAGAGAATGAGCGACATCTTTGACTAGCGTTGACTCTTCTTTGCCAACATCAGTTGTATGCCAAGTTCAGTAAGTGTGAGTTCTGGTTGGAAGAAGTAACTTTCTTGGGTCATGTGATATCTTCTGAAGGAGTCAAAGTGGACCCGAAGAAGGTGGAATCCATTGCAGAATAGGAACAACCGAAGACGCCGACAGAAGATCGTAGTTTCCTGGGATTAGCATAATACTACCGAAGGTTTATCAAGGACTTCAGTGCGATTGCGTTGCAATGACGAAGTTGACTAGAAAGGATGTACCTTTTGTCTGGAATGATCGTTGTCAGCAAGCTTTCCAAAGTTTGAAGGAGAAGTTGACTAGTGCTCCAGTGCTAGTGTTGCCAGAGCCTGGCAAGGGCTATGTTGTTTTCTGTGATGCTTCCAAGAAGGGTTTAGGTTGTGTGTTGATGCATGAAGATCATGTGGTTTCTTTTACTTCACGACAGCTTAAGAAACATGAGGAGAACTATCTGACTCATGATTTGGAGTTGGCAACGGTGGTTTATGCATTAAAGATTTGGAGACACTATCTTTACGGGGAAGTGTGTCAGATCTTTACAGATCATAAGAATATGAAGTACATCTTTTCATAGAATGAGCTAAACATGCGACAGCGTCGATGGATGGAGCTAATCAATGATTATGACTGCACCATTGAGTATCACCCTGGTAAGGCGAATGTGGTAGCTGATGCGCTTAGCCAAAAATCTTCTTATTTTCCTACAAAGAAGGCACAATTGAGTTCCTTGGTATGCTATAGACGAGAAATGTTTGTTTCCTTGCGGCAGATGAATGTGCAGATGGAAGTTTCCTTGTTAGCAGGACTTTTAGCTCATATGCAAGTCAATCCTACGCTGAGACAGCAGATCAAAGATGCACAACAAACAAATGATACAGTGCAGATGATCAAGTCAGAGTTTGACAATGAAAAGCGTGATGGGTTCCATGAGTCCGAGGATGCACTAGTTTGCTATCAAGATAGGATGGTGGTCCCCGATGTTGTAGATCTGAGGAAGCTAGTGCTCAAAGAAGCACACACGTCGATGTATGATATGCTTCCAGGAGTCACCAAGATGTATCATAATCTGAAGGACTTGTATTGGTGGCCTGGTTTGAAGAAAGATGTATCCGAGTTTGTGGCTAGGTGTGCAGTATGTCAGCAAGTCAAGGTTGAACATCAGAAGCTGGTAGGTACGTTGCAACCCCTGTCGATACCATAGTGGAAATGGAATCATATAACCATGGATTTCATAGTTGGTCTACCTAGGACAACTAGGAATCATGATTCCATTTGGGTAATAGTGGACAGATTGATGAAGTCTGCCCATTTCATACATGTGAAGACAACATATACAACCAAGAAGCTCGCTCGAGTATATGTGTATGAGATAGTGTGTTTGCACGGTGTGCCAGTGACGATAGTTTCTGACAGAGGTCCTTTGTTCACGAGTTGTTTCTGGGAACAGTTACACAAAGCGTTGGGAACGCAGCTGAGGTACAACACAACTTTCCATCCGCAGACAGATGGACAGTCGGAGAGGACTATTCAGACTTTGTAGGATCTCCTTCGGGCTTGTGTTTTGCAGTTCCTAGGCAGTTGGGACATACATCTCAGTCTAATAGAATTCACCTACAACAATAGTTATTAGCAGAGCATTGACATGGCTCCTTATGAGGCCTTATATGGCAGGAAGTGCAGATCTCCGTTGTGTTGGTATGAGTCTGGTGAATATCAGCTTTTGGGTGATGCATTAGTACAACAGACAATAGAGAAGATCAAAGTGATATGGCAATAGCTGAAAGCGGCACATGACAGGCAGAAGTCTTACGCAGACAATCACTGACGACCTTTGGAGTTCCAGGTAGGAGACAAAGTGTATCTTAAACTCTCATCATGGAAAGGTGTGCTAAGGTTTGTCCGGTAAGGTAAGCTATCACCCAGATATATGGGGCCATACCCAGTCATAGCATGTATGAGAAAGGTAGCTTACGAGTTGGAGCTGCCGCCAGAGTTGCACAGGTTGCACCCAGTGTTCCATGTCAGTATGTTGAAGAAAAGTCATACAGATACAGGAATGGTGATACATCCAATCGAAGTTGAGCTTGATGAAGATATGACCTACGAGGAAGGTCCTGTAGTGATCCTTGACAGAAGGGTTAAGAAGCTGAAGAGGAAGGACTTGGTTCTTGTGAAGGTTCTTTGGCATCATCGTGGCATTGAGGAAGCCACATGGGAGTTTGAGGAAGAGATGAGGAGGAAGTATCCCTCGCTTTTCTCTTCAGATTTCGAGGGTGAAATCCTTTTGTAGAGGGTTATAGCTTGTAAGGACCCTGACCTCCGTTTAGGGCTTATCCTATTTGCTTTGCTTAACCCTGATGCTTAGTTGCTTGCTAATGACCTTTAGTGGTGATTAGGGTTGCTGGTGCTTGGTTGAGAGTTGGAGGTGCTACTTGCAATTAACTCAAGTCTAGGGTTTGTGGGCAAGTTTGTCACCTTGAGAGGTGTTCCTCCCTCCCCTTGCTTCCTCTAGTGTTGAAAGGAAGGGTTGGGCTCGTTGCTTGAGTTCCTTTGGGCTTGGTTGAGCCTTGGTGGGCCTTGTGTGCTTTGTCTTTGCCTTGTTGGACCTTGTGTCGGGAAAGAGTGCCTTGTGTCGGCCTAGGTGTATCGGGCATGGTTGTGTCGGCCTGAGGTGTGTCGCCCAGGGTGTGTGTCGGGCATGGTGTGGAGGTGTGTCGACCATGGACCCTTTGACCCCTTTGACCTCATTTGTGTCACCACTAGTGGACACTTGGTGCTTGATGCTTGCATGTGGCAATGGCCTTGGACATGTGTTTAAGACATGTTAGAGTGGTGGCAATGATCATGGACAAGTGTCCCTAGGTGGGCGACACCTTGCCTTGTCTTACCTTGGTTTCTCCTCCATCCTCTTCTATATATGTTTGCTAAGGATCCCTTTAGTTCCTTAGTTTTCTCTCTCCCTTGGTGCACGATACCCTCTTCCTTTGCAAGCTTGGTGTACGATCCTTATCTTGGAGTCTCCTTCTTCCTCTAGTGGTGGCCGAACCCTAGAGTTCCTTGCTTTCTTCTTGTGGTGGAGCTTGGTGCTAGGAGCTTGTTTAAGGCGGGTTACATAACTCCTAACCCTAACTATACTACCTTTTATGTTCTTGCATGTTTCTTGTGATCATATCGGCTATGTATGCTGCTAGTTTGGTTTCTTGCTTAGTTGTACCTTATTGGCCGAACTATGTTCTAGGGTTTCTTGTTGAGCAACACCCCTCTCCCTCCTTGGTCTAGAGAAGTGAGCTTGAACTCTAGTGATATGGGCAATACTCCTCTCTCGTTTAAGTTGAGAGGTGAGCTTGTGTTCTAGTTGCTTGAGCAACACCCTTCTCTCACCATGGATTCAAGATGTGAGCTTTGCGGTGGTTGTGGACCTTTGTTAGGGTTGATCATTGTGTTTCCTGATTGGTGACAAGAAGTTGTGCAAGACCCCTCTCTCTTGGTTGTTTAGAGGTGAGCCATCTTCTTGATCCATTAGGGTTTTGGTGCCCTTGTGCTTGAGGTTGAGGACGGCCTTGTTGGGTTTCATCTTGCTCGATATGGTCTTGGTGTTGATGTTACCCGATATCCTTCTTTGGCCTAGAGCCTTAGTTGACATGATGTGGTTGTGTCGGGTGTTACACATCTGGTCCCTTACCTTGTTGTGTCGGGCATCACACTATGCTGAGTACCCTGGCCGACACACATAACCTAGGAGGTGGCTTGGTGTTGTTATACCTTGATGTTGTGGAAGCTCTGTTAGCTAGTTTTGTGGTGGGCGTTACCCTTGGCCCTAGTCTTGTGTGTTGGCCGATAGCATGAGAATCAGTTGGACGTTATGCTTCCTTTGTCACCTGTTAGAGTTGCATGATAGACCTTGTTGCACGATACATCTAGTGCACAACGCGTCGTTGCACGATATCTCTCTGGCTGAGCTGCACGTTATGCTGGTGGCCGTTACGCCTTGGTTGCCTGACATACATGTGATGCACGACACATCGTTTCACGACAAATGAGGTGCGAGACACCTAGGGTTGTTCGATACACCCTGAGGTGGTAGTCGTTATCTTGGCTAGTTTTCTTGTTCGATATATGGCTTGAGTGTCGAGCGTCACACCTATGCTGAGTACCCTACCCGATACTACCTTTTGTGAGGGTGCCCAACCCGTCACACCTTGAGTGAGGGTAGTGGGCACTTCTAATGAGGGTCTTCTCTCTTCTAACCGATATGCTAGATCTTGTTTCATGCTATCACGTTTTGATTATGGTAGTGACCCTTGATATGCTTGATAGTAATTGAGGTAGTAGATTATATTTATGTAACTTGACATGATTTTACATGTGGTTATGAACATTTGGAATGATATATATAATGCTGAGAAAATGGTAAGCAATTAAGATGTTTTGCTTGAGGATATGACTATGCCTATGGTCACAGGTTGAGACATGAATAATAAAGCATATGATCATCAATGTTGCCCTATGCTTGATAATATGATCTTTCTGTTAATCCATGATGATTGTGTATACTAACCATGCAGGTGTTCATGTAGATGTATAGCCAGGTAAAGGGCTATGAGGTAAATATGTTTGAGTAACATTGTTCTGATGGTTACTCTTGATGATGAGAAAACAGGCATGATGTGTTATGGTCTGAGGACCTAAGTCTGGCTAAAGTGCCCAGTTGAGGTCTTATCCTCTGATGATGATCTGGGATTGATATCCCAAGTGATGAGAATGTCTGTTGAGGTAGTGGTTTTCTGTGATGAGGGATTGAGATCCTGAAATAACATGATGGTCGTAAAAATAATGTAACTTTATGTTTTGCATGTGTTACAACTTGGTTGCCTCAACAATCCACTTAAAATGTACTAACTAATCACAGTAGAACATATCATGTAGTTTGCCCTGGCCATAGATCCATCATCGTCAGGAGTTGGTGATGGAGAAACGGGTTCTCCTGCGGGTTAACCCGAATCGCATATTGTTGAGTATGTGAGGTTTCTCCTAGACTAAAATAGAGAGGATTCAAGTGCAACTATGGTTGCAGACTCGGGATATGTGTAGAGCATGGTGAATAGGCCCATGACTTAGGATATGCGATATGAGAGCATGAATGCGTTCATGGTTCAGAGCACGGTGAACAGGCTCGTGGCTCAGTTTCAGTAGCGCCGAGACCTGTACCGAGGGGGGCTAGGCAGAGGGTAGCCTATGGAGCTGACCATGTGGCTGAGGCCACTTAAGCATGAGACTGCAGTCCTACTTGTGTTGTACTCGTGCACTGACCACGAGGTGGGAGGTCATGGAGTCCGACTCTTCCATTGACCTTGTATGGCACCGGCTTGGGTTTCGCAACCGAAGGTTGGATTTGAACGATACGGCTCACTTCCTCAGGGCATAATAATAAGTAATCCAGCCGAATAGTATTTATTGCTTAAGGCAAAACACAGAACATTGGTTGAGGCCTTGCTTGTGTAGTAATCTTGTTATACTTGCAGTTGCTTATACGTTCTTTATGTTATGTGGTAAGATCTTATAAATCTTATCTTTTCAATCATGTTCCATATAGAGATACTTGGTTATCTGCCTTCCGTACATCTGGTAAGCTTGATGGTATGAATAGGTTTGCTATATAGACTGCTCTTGTTATACCTTTTACCTGTTATCTACTACTATTGGTTTAATCTTCCTTGGGTTTTTTAGTTTCGACGGGGAGTTATGTTTCTCGCTGGGACTGTGTGTCTCACCCCGCTGGTTTATAACCTTTTTAGGTGTTCGAGCTAGACGTGGTGGTGGTCGCGGAGTTGCGGCCGAGCAACAAGACGAGCAGTAGAAGGCAAGAGATGGACATGCTGTTGTTTGGTCATTTTGTAGCAGAGTCTTAGAGTCATCCATGTACTCTCAGGTCCTTGGGAGCGTTTTGACGTTGTTTCACGATGTATAGTTGTTGATCATTTGTATATCCTATTGCTGGCCGGATATGGGTCGTTATGTATGTATAAACAGGTGATGAACTCATGTGATGGCTAGACAGCTGATCTCCTAAGCTGTGGACACGTATCAAGGCTTGTAAATATTTATATAACCTATTTTCTTGCAGGGTGAGGATCTGAATGTAATAGTTTCTCATCTTATCTGCTTTCTACAATCGGTTTTAATTTACCCGTGTTTTCGGTAAATAGTGGTTTATGGGGGTTTCCGCACGTTTTCGTGTAACACCTTGCTGTCTGTGTGATAGTAGGATGTGTTGCCACACCTGAGGTCCCCCAACTTGACCCAGCCATTCTCGAGAACCCTGCCTACTAACAGCTTATGGGGCAGATGATGGCTACAATGAATCTCATGGTAGGAAGATTTCCAGTGCCTCCGCCGTGAGCACAGGCTCGCCATGGTGAAACATCGGGTATTGGGAAGACCTTTGAGTGGCTTCGCCGAGTCGGAGCTTCGAATTATGCTAGAACTGCTGATCCAGCAGATGCAGATCTATGGCTGACAAGTCTTGAGAAGGCTTTCCGGATCCTCGGCATCCCCAAAGAAGACAAAGTCAAGCACACTGTCTACCTACTGAAAGGTAGTACTGGTCATTGGTGGACCATCGAGGAGGAGAAGCGACCCGGTGAGGTGATCGGTTGGGAGGTTTTCCGGTGCGAGTTCATCAGCAGATACTTTCCGAAGACGTATCTGGATGAGCAGATCAACCAGTTTGAGTGCCTGCACCAAGGAACGATGAACATCACTGAGTATGAAGCCAAGTTCATGGACTTGTTGAGGTTTTGTCCTTACATGGCAGCAACAGATGAAGAGTGGATTAGACGTTTTGAGAAAGGCCTGAGTGCTGAGCTGACAACACCTACTTCTGTGTTGGAGAACCAAGAGCGGTTCACCATGTTTGTGGAATCTGTCCGGAAGATCGAACGGTCAGTTAGGGAGAAAAGAGAATCCATGTCTAAGAAGAGGCTTGTTCAGTTCCACGGTCAGAGGTTTGGTGGCTTCAAGAAGTCAAGGTTTTCTGCACCTTCCGTGATGAGAGGTTCCAGTGTATCGTCGCAATGGTCTCCGAGTAAGGGAAGAGGTTATGTTTCTTCATCGTCATGGGCACATAGTACAACTTCCGTGGCAGTAACAGGGCCATCTAGGCCGCAGATTGATGATAGGGCATGCAATCGGTGTGGTCAGATCGGGCATTTCTGGTTCAACTGCCGCAGTAGAGATGTTGAAGTGACGCAACAGCTGAGACAGAATCAACAAGGGTCAGATAGACAGCAGCCCAGTAGTAGCAGAGGGTGAGGACACGATCAAGCGTCGCAAGCAAGATTTTCTTCTCAAGGAAGCAGAGGACGTGGACAGCAAGTAACGACTCCATTCTATGCTATGAGTCAGCCCAAGGCGATAGTCAACCCGTGAGTGGTGACAGGTCAGATGGAGTTATTTCATTCTGATATGTCTTCTTCTTGCTTTATATCTGTTCTAGTTGACTCGGGTGATACACTCTTTTATCACCTATAGTATGCTTGAAAACTGTCATTTACCTCTTAGTTGTAAGAAAGATATCTTATTGTTGGAAACCCCTCTTGACGGTTCCTCGATGCTTTGAGAGGAGTGTACATCTTGTGTCTTATCTTTTTCGGGACACAATATACAAGTGGATCTTATACCACTTGATATGCATGGTTTCAATGTGATCCTTGGGATGGATACCTTAGAGAAGTATAAGGTTGTTTTGGACTCTAGTTCTAAGCAGGCTGTGTTTGATGATGAGGGAGAGAAGTGGATCTTCCAAGGAGATAGGAAGATTCTTCCTACGTGTCTAATATCAGCTATGGTGGCAGAGAAGTTGTTATAACAAGGATGTAAGGCGTTCTTAGCTCATGTTGTGGATACCAAGGTGAAAGGTCCTAGCCTTGAGGAGGTGTCGGTTGTTCGAGAGTTTGCGGATGTATTTCCTGATGAATTCCCTGGTGTTCCTCCACCCCGAGAGATTGATTTCAAGATCAATCTGGTTCTAGGAACGCAACCAGTTGCACAGACACTGTATAGGATGGCTCTAGTGGAGATAGCAGAGCTTAAGAAGCAGTTGCAAGAGTTGTTGGAGAAAGGTTTCATCCGACCGAGTACGTCGCCTTGGGGTGCTCCAATGTTGTTCGTTAAGAAGAAGGACGGGTCGATGTGGTTATGTGTAGATTACCGGTAGTTGAACAAAGTCACGATCAAGAACAAGTACCCGTTACCGAGGATAGATGATCTGTTCGATCATTTGCGTGGTGCTACAATGTTTTCAAAGATCGACCTACGATCCGGATATCATCAGTTGAGGATTAAGGTGGATGACATACCAAAGTCAACTTTTAGGATGAGGTATGGTCACTTCGAGTTTGTGGTTATGCCGTTCGGGCTAACCAATGCGCCTACTGCTTTCATGGATTTGATGAATCGAGTGTTCCGTTCATTCCTAGATCAGTTTGTTGTAGTCTTTATAGATGACATCTTGATATACAGTCGGGACAGGAAAGAGCATGAGCAACATCTTCGACTAGCATTGACTCTTCTTCGCCAACATTAGTTGTATGCCAAGTTCAGTAAGTGTGAGTTCTGGTTGGAGGAAGTGACTTTCTTGGGTCATGTGATATCTACAGAAGGAGTTAAAGTGGACCCAAAGAAGGTAGAGTTTGTTTCAGAATGGGAACAGCCGAAGACGCCGATAGAAGTTCGTAGTTTCCTGGGATTAGTAGGATACGACCAAAGGTTTATCAAGGACTTCAGTGTGATTGCATTGCCGATGACGAAGTTTACTAGAAAGGATGTACCTTTTGTCTAGAATGATCGTTGCCAGCAAGCTTTCCTAAGTTTGAAGGAGAAGCTAACTAGTGCTCCAATGCTGGTGTTGCCAGAGCCTGGCAAGGCTATGTTGTTTTCTGTGATGCTTCCAAGAAAGGTTTAGGTTGTGTGATGATGAAGGAAGATTATGTGGTTTCTTTTGCTTCGCGACAGCTTAAGAAACACGAGGAGAACTATCTGACTCATGACTTAGAGTTCGCAGCAGTGGTTCATGCGTTAAAGATTTGGAGACACTATCTTTACGGGGAAGCGTGTCAGATCTTTACAGATCATAAGAATCTGAAGTACATCTTTTCGCAGAATGAGCTAAACATGTGACAGCGTCAATGGATGGAGCTAATCTATGATTACGACTGCACCATTGAGTATCACCCTGGTAAGGTGATTGTGGTATCCGATGTGCTTAGCCAAAAGTCTTCTTCTTTTCCTACAAAGAAGGCACAGTTGAGTTCCTTCGTATGCTATAGATGAGAAATGTTTGTTTCCTTGCGGCAGATGAATGTGCAGATGGAAGTTTCCTTGTTAGCTGGACTTTTAGCACATATGCAAGCCAAGCCTACGCTGAGACATCTAATCAAAGATGCACAACAAACAGATGATACAATGCAGATGATCCAGTCAGAGTTTGGCAGCGAAAAGTGTGATGGGTTCCATGAGTCTGAGGATGGACTAGTTTTCTATCAAGATAGGATGGTGGTCCCCGATGCTGAAGATTTGAGGAAGCTAGTGCTCGAAGAAGCACACACGTCGATGTATTCTATGCATCCAAGAGTCACCAAGATGTATCATAATCTGAAGGACTTGTATTGGTGGCCTGGTTTGCAGGTAGATGTAGCCGAGTTTGTGGCTAGGTGTGCGGTATATCAGCAAGTCAAGGCTAAGCATCAAAAGTCGGCAGGTACGTTGCAACCCCTGCCGATACCAAAGTGGAAATGGGATCATATATCCATGGATTTCATAGTTGGTCTACCCAGGAAAACCAGGAATCATGATTCCATTTGGGTAATAGTGGACAGATTGACGAAGTCTTCCCATTTATACCTGTGAAGACAACGTATACAGCCGAGAAGCTCGCTCGAGTATATGTGTAAGAGATAGTGCGTTTTCACGGTGTGCCAGCGACAATAGTTTCTGACAGAGGTCCTCAGTTCACGAGTCGTTTCTGGGAACAGTTGCACAAAGTGTTGGGAACATAGCTGAGGTTCAGCACCGCTTTCCATCCACAGACAAATGGACAATCTGAGAGGACTATTCA
Organism: Alisma plantago-aquatica; assembly: GCA_963693085.1. Classification (NCBI taxonomy): domain Eukaryota; kingdom Viridiplantae; phylum Streptophyta; class Magnoliopsida; order Alismatales; family Alismataceae; genus Alisma; species Alisma plantago-aquatica. The sequence goes on from OY856411.1 coordinate 811,935,640, forward strand.
GACTTTGGAGGATCTCCTTCGAGCTTGGGTTTTGCAGTTTCTAGGCAGTTGGGACATACATCTCAGTATGATAGAGTTCGCCTACAACAATAGTTATCAGCGGAGCATTGACAAGGCTCCTTATGAGGCCTTATATGGCAGGAAGTGCAGATCTCTGTTGTGTTGGTATGAGTCTGGTGAATATCAACTTTTGGGTCCTGAGTTAGTACAACAGACAACAGAGAAGATCAAAGTGATACAACAACAGTTGAAAGCGGCACAGGACAGGCAGAAGTCTTATGCATACAATCGCCGACGACCTTTGGAGTTCTAGGTAGGAGACACAGTATATCTTAAAGTCTTGCCATGGAAAGGTGTGCTAAGGTTTGGCAGGAAGGGTAAGCTAGCACCCAGATATATGGGGCCATACCCAGTCATAGCACGTATAGGCAAAGTAGCTTACGAGTTAGAGTTGCCGCCAGAGTTGCATAAGTTGCACCCAGTGTTCCATGTCAGTATGCTTAAGAAAAGTCATCCCGATACAGGAACAGTGATACAGCCAGTCGAAGTTGAGCTTGATAAAGATGTGACCTACGAGGAAGATCATGTGATGATCCTTGACAGAAGAGTTAAGAAGCTTAAGAGGAAGGACCTGGTTCTTGTGAAGGTTCTTTGGCATCATCGTGGCATTGAGGAAGCCACGTGGGAGCTTGAGGAAGAGATGAGGAGGAAGTATCCCTCACTTTTCTCTTCAGATTTCGAGGGAAAAATCCCTTTGTAGAGGGTTATAGCTTGTAAGGACCCTGACCTCCGTTTAGGGCTTATCATGTTTGCTTTGCTTAACCCTGATGCTTAGTTACTTGCTAATCAACTTTAGTGGTGATTAGGGTTTGTTGATGCTTAGTTGAGAGTTGGAGGTGCTACTTGCAATTAACCCAAGTCTAAGGTTTGTGGGTAAGTTTGTCACCTTGTGAGGTGTTCCTCCATCTCCTTGCTTCCTCTGGTGTTGAGAGGAAGGGTTGGGCTCGTTGCTTGAGTTCCTTTGGGATTGGATGAGCCTTTGTGGGCCTTGTTGTGCCTTTCCTTTGCCTTTTTGACCTTGTGTCGGGCAAGTGAGCCTTGTGTCGGCCTTAGTTGTGTCGCCCATGTGAGTGTGTCAGCCATGGTGTGGAGGTGTTGTCGCCCATGGACCCCTTTGACCCCTTTTGACGTCATTTGTGTCACCACTGGTGGACACTTGGTGCTTGATGCTTGCATATGGCAATGGCCTTGGACATGTGTTTAGGGCATGTTAGAGTGGTGGCTTTGCTCATGGACAAGTGTCACTAGGTGGGCGACACCTTGCCTTGTCTTACCTTAGTTTATCTTCCATCCTCTTTTATATATGTGATTCCTTTCTCTTGATAAGGATCCCTTTAGTTACTTAGTCTCCCTCTCCCTTGGTACACGACACCCTCTTCCTTTGCAAGCTTGGTGGCTGATCCTTCTTGGAGTCTCCTTCTTCCTCTAGTGGTGGTCGAACCCTAGAGTGCCTTACTTTCTTCTTGTGGTTGAGCTTGGAGCTTGGTGCTAGAAGCTTGGAGCTTGCTTAAGGCAGGTTACATAACTCCTAACCCTAACTATACTACCTCTTTTATGTTCTTGCATGTTTCTTGTGATCATATCGGCTATGTATGTTGTTAGTTGAGTTTCTTGCTTTAGTTGTTCTTGTTGGCCGCACTATGTTCTAGGGTTTCTTGTTGAGCAACACCCCTCTCCCTCCTTGGTCTAGAGAAGTGAGCTTGAACTCTAGTATCATGGGCAATACTCCTCTCTCGTTTACGTTGAGAGGTGAGATTGTGTTCTAGTTGCTTGAGCAACACCCTTCTCTCACCATAGATTCGAGAGGTGAGCTTTGGTGGTAGATGTGGACCTTTGTTAGGGTTGTTCCTTGTGTTGCCTGATTGGTGATAAAGAGGTGTGCAAGACCCCTCTCTCTTGGTTGTTGAGAGGTGAGCCATCTTATTGATCCAGTAGGGTTTTGGTGCCCCTTGTGCTTGAGGTTGAGGACGACCTTGCTGGGTTGCATCTTGCCCGATATGGTCTTGGGGTTGATGTTGCCCGATATCCTTATTCGGCTTAGAGCCTTGGTTGACATAATGTGGTTGTGTCGGGCATTACACATCTGGTTCCTGCCTTGTTGTGTCAGGCGTCACACTATGCTGAGTACCCTGCCCGACACACATAACCTAGGAGGTGGCTTGGTGTCGTTATACCTTGATGTTGTGGAAGCTCTGTTAGCTAGTTCTGTTGTGGGAGTTACCCTTGGTTGTAGACCTGTGTGTGTTGGCTGATAGCATGTGAATAGCTGAGTGTTATGCTTTCTTTGCTACATGCCCCTTGGGTTTAGTTGCATGATAGACCTTGCTGCACGATACACCTAGTGCACAAGGCGTCATTGCACGATATCTCTTTGGCTGAGTTGCACGCCCTGGTTATCGATAGTAGTGGTTGCACGACACGCCATTGGGCATAGTTGCACGGTATGCTGATGGTCGTTATGCCTTGGTTGCCTGAGATACATGTGGTGCACGAAACAGCGTTGCACGACACATGAGGTGCGCGACACCTAGGGTTGCCCGATACACCCTGAGGTGGTAGCCGTTATTTTGGCTGGTTTGCTTGGCCGATATATGGCTTGAGTGTCGGGCGTCACACTATGCTGAGTACCCTGCCCGATACTACCTTTTGTGAGGGTGCCCTACCTGTCACACCTTTGGTGAGGGTAGTGGGCACTTCTAGTGAGGGTCTTGTCTCTTCTAACCGATATGCTAGATCATGTTTCATGAATCACATTTGGTTTATGATTGTGACCCTTGATATGCTTGATAGTAATTGAGGTAGTAGATTATATTTATGTAACTTGACATGATTTTACATGTGGTTATGATCATCTGGAATGATATATATAATGCTGAGAAAAGGGTAAGAAATTAAGATGCTTTGCTTGATGATATTACCTATGTCTATGATCACAGGTTGAGGCATGAATGATAAAGCATATAATCATCAATACTGCCCTATGTTGGATAATATGATTTTTCTGTTAATCCTTGATGATTGTGCATAATAACCATGCAGGTGTTTCATATAGATGCATAGCCAGGTAAAGGGCTATGAGGTATATATATGTGTTTCAGTAACACTGCTCTGATGGTTAATCTTGATGATGATATGATATATGTATTTTGGTCTGAGGACCCGAGTTTGGCTAAAGTGCCCAGTTGAGTTGTTATCCTTTGATGATGATATGGGATTGATATCCCAAGTGATGAGAATGCATGTGGAGGCAGTGGTTTCCTATGATGAGGGATTGAGATCCTAAAATAGCATGATGGTGGTAATAATAATGTAACTTTATGTTTTGCAAGTTTTACAACTTGGTTGCCTCAATAATCCACTTAAAATATACTAACCAATCACAGTGGAACATACCATGTAGCTTGCCCTGGCCATAGATCCATCATCGTCAGGAGCTGGTGATGGTGAAACGGGTTCTCCTGCGGGTTAACCCGGAGCGCATACTGTTGAGTATGCGAGGTTTCTTCTAGCCTAAAATAGAGAGGATTCGAGTGCAACTGTGGTTGCAGACTTGGGATATGTGTAGAGCATGGTGAACAGGCCCATGGCTCAGAATATGTGATATGGGAGCATGAATGCGTTCATGGCTCATAGCACGGTGAATAGGCCCGTGGCTCAGTTTCACTAGCGCCGAGACCTGTACCGAGGCGGGCTAGGCAGAGGGTAGCCTATGGAGCTGACCCTGTGGCTGAGGCCACTTAAGTATGAGACTGTGTTCGTGCTTGTGTTGTACTCGTGCACTGACCACGAGGTGGGAGGCCGTGGAGTCCAGCTCTTCCATTGACGTTGTATAGCACTGACTTGGGTTTCACAACCGAAGGTTGGATTTGAGCGGTACGGCTCACTTCCTCAGGGCATAATAATACGTAATTCAGCCGAATAGTATTTATTGCTTAAGGCAAAACACAGAACATTGGTTGAGGGTTTGATTGCATAGTTAATCTTGTTATACTTGCAGTTGCTTATACGTTCCTTATGTTATGTGGTTAGATCTTATAAATCTTATCTTGTCAATCATGTTCCATAAAGAGATACTTGGTTATATGCCTTCTGTACAACCTGGTAAGCTTGACGGTATGAATAGCTTTGCTATATAGACTGCTCTTGTTATACCTTTATCAGTTATCTGCTGATGTTGCTTTCATCTTCCTTTGGTTTTATAATTTCAGCGGGGAGTTATGTTTCTCACTGGGACTGTGTGTCTCACCCCGCTGGTTTATAACCTTTTTAGGTGTTCAAGCTAGACGTGGTGGTGGTCGCGGAGTTGTGGCCGAGCAGTAAGACGAGCAGTAGAAGGCAAGAGAGGGACATGCTGCTGTTTTGGTTGTTTTGTAGTAGAGTCTTAGAGTCATCCATGTACTCTCAGGTCCTTGGGAGCATTTTGACATTGTTTCACAATGTATAGATGTTGATGCTTTGTATATCCTGTCGTTGGCCGGATGTGGGCCGTTATGTACATATAAACAGGTGATGAACTCATGTGATGACTAGACAGCTGATCTCCTAAGCTGTGGACATGTATCAAGGCTTGTAAATATTTATATCAGCTATTTTCTTGTAGGGCGAGGAACTAAATGTAATAGTTTCTCAGTTTATCTTCTTTCTACAATCAGTTTTAATTAACCCGTGTTTTTGGTAAATAGTGGTTTATGGGGTCTTCCGCACGTTTTCGCGTAACACTTCGCTGTCTGTGTGATAGTGGGATGTGTTGCCACAGGAAACATGCCACATGGGACTCTCCCAGACCTTCCTCTTATGGAAGGTATTCCTCAAGTTAATATGATGAGTAAAACATGGATCTTATGACAACATAACTGAAGAAGTATTTGAGAAGAATGAGATAGATCTTCATGTTGTTTCAAAAGAAGAACTTATTGATGTTATTATTACTTATCATGTCTCTTATTCTAAATGAAAGTAAAAAAAGAAATAATAAGGAAAAGTATTGATGGCTTGTATGTCAAAAATGAGAACCTGAGAAAAGTATAACTAATTTCATAGGTAGTATAGACGAATTAGAAGAGACTAACCTTTATATAGAATTTACATACAATGTTTTGGAGGTTAAGAATGCTAGATTACTTTACAAGATAAAAGATCTTGAATCAAGACCTATCTTACCTTCTAATTAAGAAGTTAATATTAATATTGAGAGATATTATTATTTCATTAAACCCCTTTGTTTAGTTACTAACCTTTTACTTTCTCAAGATTATCTTTCTAGTTTATCTACTATTTCTACTATTGTTTATGATTACTCTTTGCATAGATCATATCTACAAAAATTCCTTAAGGGAAAGAAAATATGGAATGAAATTATAGGCCATTATATCCTAAAATATGGGAGAAATGGAATTGAATTTGACGGTTCCCAATCAAATAAGAAAAATAAGGGAAAGGGACCTCAAATCTTTCATGGAGAATCCTATACCTCCAAGGCAAAGATGACTACACTCATTGTAAGAAGAATGGTAATTTTACTTCTCTTTGTCCTTACAATAAGAAGGTAATTAAATGAAAATGATTTGGCTTTTCAATCTAAAAATGGACCCAAAGGTTTAAATTTGGCACCATACTTTCTTATGATGGAGGTGAATGAAAAGTTGATAGTTGATAGTGGATGCTCCAAGTGTATCACTGATAAAGTCCACATCCACGCTCTTAAGGAGTTGTTGACTTTTGGGGATAGTGAAATGGTTAAGGTGATAGGTGAGGGTGATGTAGGTGATTCATTATGTATGAAGAATTTTCTTCTTGTGGTTGGCAAATCCCTTATTGTTTATAAAAATGGTATGACTTTATGGAAATGTAGAATTGGTCATGTGAACATCCATCAATAGAAGAAATGTAGTAAAAAGGATTTTGTCAAGGGAATTCCTTGATTTTATTTTGAAAAGGATGAAAACTTTCAACCTTCTAACTAAGTACATCAAACAAAATCCTCTTTCCAGTCTAAGGGAGACCTCGGTACAAAAGGAGCTCTGGAACTTCTTCACATTTATATTTTTTACAAACCCTTGGAGGTAGCTAGTATTTTATACTAATTTCTAGAAATTTCTCTCACTTTACTTGGATTTTCCTTTTTATTACTAAGATTGACACGCTAAATCTTTGTAAATATTTTGCAAATGGATTGTTAATAAGCTTCTTTTCATATTGTTTATATCAAGATAACCATGGGGGATAATTTGCAAAATAATTGTAGTGTGGTAGAACTCCCTCCATATATTTCTTACATATTTTTGGATGTCCATATTTCATGAAAAGTCTTATAAGAATTCTTTTTTGTTTATAGTCCTACTTGTTGATCTTATTGTGTTTACAATACATATTTGTCTAAAGATGAAGAATCTATTAATGTCAAATTTATTGAGACTAACCCCTTTGTGTGTAACAATGTTGATTGTGATGCTATGCTAGATGAGGCATCTTCCATACTAAACCAACTTGACATAAATAAGAATGAAAAAGGTACAGAGGGTTTTCAAGATGAATAAGGTCATAGCTCATATATTGAATAAGTTAAGGGTCATATCCCTTGCTTTGCAGTGGATCATCCTAAAGAGGTAATTGTGGGTAATTCATTTGATAGAGTGAAGATATAAGATGCATACAACGATCAAGTCAACATTACCTTCATCTCCCTATTTGGTCCAAGGAACATAAATGAATCACTTTGGGATGATTATTAGGATCCCAGAAATGCAAGAAGAACTAGAGCAATTTGGAAAGAAAAAGTGTGGACCCTTGTGCCAAGTAAAAAATATAGGAAGATCATTGGTAGTAATAATCTTTATCTTTTTGCTAGATACTGGATATGTAATTGAAAAAATTGATTCTAGTCCCTCACTGGCAAAAAACTTACTACAATTTTCTTGTCATTAAAATTTGCTTCGATGATAATATATTTGGTGCTAATAATCTTGATATTTTTAGAGAGTTTAGTTCTCTCATGCAAAGTGAATTTGAAATGAGCACAATGGTCTTGAGGACATGTTAGATCCAAACGGTCTTCATGATCCTGTGACCGCCCATACAGTCTAACAAGGATGATGCTCATGTGGTCTTGAGACCATGAGGCTTCACACGGTTTTGAGACTGTGTGGCCTCACATGGTCTTGAGACCGTATGAAGGGGAAAGCACTCAAAACCATTAGGGCAAACTGTTTAGGTGAAACTGGTTGGCCAAAACTGTTAGAGTCAAGACTGTTAGGGTCATCACCGTTGGTAATGGTGATCATGGTGGTAGAGTATGGAGAGGATAAATGGATGATGTTGGTGAAGATGGAGGTGTAATGAGCTCATGGTTCTGGGACCGAAGCGTCAAGACTTGGTTGGACAAACCGAAAGGGAAAACTGTTTGGTGCAAGACAGATTGATCAAACCGTTTTGTCAAAATCAATTGATCAGGACTGAGGCTGAGAGGCTTGAGTGAAGATGAGTTCCATTTGATTGTTGAACCTCATCATGACCTGCATAAAATCAACATAAACTCAGTTAATAATCTTGACAATTGAACTAATTAAACAATTTTGCATATTGTGATATTTAGGAGATGAAATCGGATGTATTGAGTCAAAAAGAGCCCGAGATGGCGACTGAATGTTGTGATGAATATGCATTCATCAACTGAAAACCATGGTAAAAAAATTTTGTTACGATATGTGAATAAACGTCAGTTGTATACCTAGGGTGCAATTGTTTTTTTAAATTTCACTTGGTTTTTGGTTTTTCAACTATGACTTATGCTTATTGGTATTAGGCGTCGGTTTTGGCAAACAACCAATGACGAAAGATAACTTCTTACCATCTGCATGAAACAAACTCTTCTTCTTCTCTATTTTGTCGTGATTTCATTAGGGTAATTCTGGTGATTTCATTTCTGCTGCTGTCGATCGTCTTCCTCGACTCCGTTGGGCTTCCTAACCCTCGCGTAATTGGCTCCCTCACCATTGTTACTACTGAGGAGCTGCTGATGTACCGTCACTGACGAGTTGTTGCAGAGCTGCGTGGATCTATGTGGAGCTTTTGTTGAACTATTGAGGAGCCATTGTCATTGTTCTGCCACCCCCACCGCTAGTGAGGAGCTGCTAGTGCTGCACTGTTGCCACCGTAGGGTCTACGAGGACGCCGCCATCAGTGAGGAGCTCTACACTCACTGCCGAACACCATGCCACCACCGGTTGCGGAGCTCTGTGCTCACTACCGCCGGAGCTCCAGCTTCACCTGAGGACACTGGAGCTCACTGGCCGCTTGAGGAGCTTCTGCTTCCCCTTGTTCTAGGTTGGTTTTATATCCCCAGCAACTCCCCCTGTATTGCAATAAACATTTATCCATGTTTGATCCATGAATCGAAGTTGATAAATATTTGAACTATATCTTAACTTGATAACAATGAAATGTGACATAATGTGCATGTTTTTGTATTTGAGACCTAATATTATACACATTTCACCCTAATCTTGTATTACCTATATTTCTCAAATCTTGTGATCAATCTAACTAAGATATTAAAACCCTAATGTTAGATCACTGACTTTATAGTGATGTGTCATCCTAACATCTACATGAATCCATATTGTATGATGTATATTGATGATGATAATGCATGAGCTAATTTGAAATTTTGAAATCAATTATGAATCTCTCCCTCCCTAGGTCATTACTAATTTATGTGTAATGAATATATTGATTATGAACATGCATGGACATTGGAGATGTTAAAATCAATGTTATAGAATATGGTACCTAGACTAGGGTATGATTGCTATCATAAATACATCCATGTATTTTGTTGTCTTAGAAACCCATCCGAGATTTACTCATTATGAGTAAATCTTGGATAGTCCCTGATTTATGATTGTTCTTGAACACTTAATCTCACTTAGGATGTAACTTTATAATGTATATTCAGTTTTCATGATGTTTCTTTAGCACTTCCTCGTTTGTTCTCTAAGTACATATGTTGGTGGGCATTTGCCCATGTACATCGGGGTACTTGGAGAACTCTGGTAAAATACTGCCAAAATTTTCTTGGAAAATGAATACACATTATACACTTACTAGTGAGATTAGGTGTTAAAGAATAGGATAAGTGGTACACACATTTATTTTATATAAGACCCTAAACCCTAATCTTTTTAACTGAAACCCTAATCTTTTAATGCTAAACCCTACTACATACTTGTTTTCTCTTTGATCATAGAATAGATAGATCATGGATGTCCATTCCAAATCATTGTACCCTAGAGTTTATTGATGGTCTTGATCAGTTTTTTAGATTTGTGGAAGAACATAGGAAACATGCAAGAGATACGGTCTATTATCCATGTAGGCATTGCAGTAACAACTTGAAAGTCAGCACTCGTAATGAAATCAAAAGTCATGCCATGTGCAACTGGGCTGTACAAGGCTATACAGAATGGTACTGGCATGGAGAGATTTCAAACTTAAAATCAGTAGATGTCAATAGCAATGCTTGTGTGGAAGAAGAAATTTCCTCCAATGATGTAGATGTGAATGAACCAGTTCCAATAGACATCATTGATGAGATACTGGATAGTTTTAGGGCAGAGCACATCGATCCACCTCTCATGTTTAGTAACATTGTCCATGATGCTGAGAGACTGCTATACATAGGTTGTACTATGTTTAAGAAGCTTGGTGTTGTGTTGAGATTGTATAAGCTGAAGGTTAACAATAGATGGAGTGACAAAAGCTTCACATCATTATTGTCTTTGTTGAAAGAAATTCTTCCTGAAGGAAATGAGCTTCCAATCTCAGCATACGAGTTAAAGAAATTATTGTGCCCAATTGGAAAGGAGGCTAATAAGATACATGCATGCCAAAATGATTGTGTATTACTTTAAAAGGACTATGTGGATTTGAAAGATTTTCCAAAATAAGGGGTGTTAAGGTATTAAATGACGACTTTAAGGAAGTCCAAAATAGGTTCTCCTTCCAAGGTGATGTGGTATCTAGCTATAATACCACAGTTTCAACGCTTGTTTTTCAATCTGATTGATGCAAAGAATTTGAGGTGGCATGTACATGTTAAGAAAAATAATGATGGGATCCTACGACATGCGTCTAATTCCACACAATGGAAGAAGATTGATTTATTGTACCCTGAGTTTGGTGAAGAAGTCCGAAATCTAAGACTTGGTCTTTGTGTCGATGGGATGAATCCATACAAGACTTTGAGCAGCCAACATAATACTTGGCCTGTTATGCTTATTATATACAATCTCCTCTCTGGTTGTGTATGAAAAATAAGTATGTTATGTTGGCGTTGCTGATATTGGGCCCTAAACAATTTGGAAATGATATTGACATTTATCTTGAATCTCTTATTGAATACCTAAATGACGTCTGGGGTGAAGGTGTGACGACCTATGATGCTTCACATAGAGATACATTTTATTTTCATGCTATGTTTTTTTGCACTACTAATGACTTTCCAGCATATGAGAATGTGTCTGGATATAGTGTAAAAGGATCTAAATTGTTTCCTATATGTGAAGAAAACACTGATTAAATACAACTAAAACATGGTGGCAACACTATATATCCTGATCATCGAAGGTTTCTTCCAAAATTTCATCTATATCGAAGGTTGCACTAAGCGTTCAATGGATGGAATGAGGAATGGAGTGTGCCTAAACTTATACTAGGGGAGGTTATTTATGATAGAGTAAAAAAATTTGTCAATAAATTTGGTAAGAGATCACAATGTATGATGCCCACAGAAAGTGACAAATCTTTATTCAAGAAGAAGTCAATATTTTGGGATCTTCCTTATTGGATTTCTTTGACAGTTAGGCATTACATGGATGGCATGTATGTTGAAAACAATGTATGTAATAGCGTCATTGATATTCTATTGCATATACAGGTAAGACTAAAGTTGGGATCAAATCTTGAATGGACCTACATGAAATGAGAATAAGGAAAAAATTAACAGAAGTAGTTAGCACTGATCGGAGAACATATTTACCTCTTGCTTGTTACACGTTGTCTAAAAAGGAGACAAAAGCTTTTTTGTGAGTTTTTGGTTAATGTTAAGGTACCACAGGGTTACTCTTCTAACATTCGTAGATTGGTATCAATGAAAGATATGAAGTTGATAGGTCTTAAATCTCATGATTGTCACACTCTAATGCAACAAATATTTCCCGTGGCCATTCAATCTATGCTGCCAAAGCATGTAAGGTTTGTAATCACCAGAGTTTGTTTCTTCTACAAGGGTCTATGAAACAAAGTTATTGATCCTAAGAATCTCGATAAGTTGCAAAGAGAAGTGGTTGTTACCCTATGTCATCTTGAGATGTATATTCATCCTTCATTCTTTTATATCATGGTACATCTTGTTGTCCACTTGACTATGGAACTGAAAAGACCATTGGAAAATATCAAAAAGATTGGTCAACCATTTAGATGACGCTCTATGGGCTTACATCACTACCCACAAAACACCTATAGGCACCACACCATATCGTCTGATTTATGGAAAGGTGTGGCATATTCCTGTTGAAATGAAACACAAAGCTTTATGGTCCATCAAACACCACAACATGGACCCTTCTATGGACGGAAAGAAAAAATTTCTTCAGATCCAGGAGATTGAGGAACTTATGCTCCGTGCCTACAAAATTCAAGAATCTATAAGCAAAAAAACAATGCCTTGCATGATTCCCATCAAAAGGAAAAGGAGGTCAAGGAAGGTGACACAGTTCTACTTTTTAAATCATCTATTCGACTCTTTCATGGAAAATTGTAGACCCATTTCCCATGACCATTCATAGTGGCTGAAATATACCCATCTTGTGGGATGGAGCTGTTTGATAAAGATGATCCACGAAGGTCTTATCGGTAAACATACACTACGTCAAAAGAGTCTATGAAGATGAGGTATTTACCAAATATGGTGGGATCACCCTTGATGAACCTGAAGTTGGACCTAAAGATGACTCCTGAGCTTATCCAAGTATGTCAAGCTAACGATGAGAAATATAGTGCTCTTTGGGAGACAACCCATATTTATTTTTCCTAGCATAGCATCGCTTATTTCTTTCTTAGAAAAAAGCAAACATTCAGAACTTCATTATTGTAATGAGGCCTCAGTCAATACGCACGCTATGTGAATTGACTGGGCAACCATTTTTCCTTCGTTGCCTTGATTTGCAATACTAACTGAGGTCGAGATTTAAGTCTTACGCCAATAATTTTTTACAAACAAGAAACTTTTATTTTGTTAGTTAGCTTATAGGCCACACCAACTTTTGAAAATCAACGAAAATGATGTATCACGTTTAAAAATACAAGTTTCTCAAAGCACCATGTTAGGTTGTGCCATGTCAGGTTTACAAATCTATGTTAGCTTGCTAAAAGACTTGTATCAGGTTGCACGATGATGGTTTATCTTATCATATCAGGATGCTACCTGTGTCAGGCCAATTCTAGCATCGATTTTAAGCATCCCAACTTTCTAAGTTTTCCTTAAAATGAAGCCCGACACGTTGTGAAAATCCTTGTGGGTCCGCGCCAACATCATTTAGTCTTTCAAATTGACTTGATTAGACTATTTTTGACTTCTTAAGGAAGACATTTTTCATGCATGAACGACACCTACCCAAGGCAACTATTACACCGCATATAGCGGACAAACTATAAATACCCCTGAGAGTTAACTATATTGGGCTACGAGTTTTTTCACTATCACGCTAGAAATTAGTTCTCGTATCGGCCAGCAAACTTGTGTCAGATTATGAACCCTATCGAGCTTTTAGAGTGTGTTGACTTTGTAAACTTCTTTCTAGAAAACATAAGGTATGAAATCAGTACCATCTTTCTTAGAAACCTTACACGCAATCGGCCTTGGTTTTCGTGTATCAGTTTAAGAATCGCATTGGGCTATCTCTCATGTCAGGTTTACAAACCCATGTCAGCCACTGTCGTATCGGGTTTACAAACCCGTGTCGTCCAGCGCCATATCGGGTTTACAAACCCATGTCGGCCAGCACCATATTGTCCTCAAATTTTCTCATATTAGGTTAAGCCATGTGTCGAGTAGGCCAAATGTATCAACCTCGACAGTTCTCCTCGTACTGGGTTTCACTCCCATATCGGGGTACGCCTATCGGGTTGATTACATTTTTCTCACGTATCGGGTTTCATACCATATCAGTTTTACTCATCGCATATCATCCTTGGCCCTCTCTCTCACACAAAAAATTTTCACTTTGAAACCATCAATATATATATATATATATATATATATATATATATATATATATATATATATATATATATATATATATATATATATCTGTGTGTGTGTGTGTGTGTGTGTGTGTGTGTGTTTGTGTGTGTGTGTGTGTCTATATATATATATATATATATATATATATCTGTGTGTGTGTGTGTGTATATGTATATTTATCTAAAGTTTTTTTTTATCATCATCCAACTAATTACATATCAAACCTTTGTTTTTCACGTATGGCACACACCAAGCAAACAAAGATCTTGGTGGGTCAGGCCAGATAAGGGCAGGGAAGCCCCACTAAAGGAGCATAGGAACAAGTTCATAGGCCTACCTCACGGAAGAAGAGGTAGAACCCATCTACAGGTGTGCCTTCCACATTAGTTAAGAGGCCCTATCATGAGAAAGAAACAATAGTTGATCAAGATTCAGAGGCAGGCCCTGAAGTCCTATCTTACTCTCTAGGCCATTTTAGGGCAAGGGACGAGGAGCACCAACGTAGATACACAGAACTATCAAAGAAGTTGTTCCGACCAATGAGGTTTTGTAATAAGCCTTCCTTCCATCAGATCATCATCTATGATAGACTGAAGGACAAGCTCACCACAACCAATTTGTACAAGATTTTCTTTGCCTTCTCACACTCCTACACAGATTCGATAAAGGAGTTCATTTATTCTCTCCAAAAGGTCCCTAACACCCATGAGGAAAGTAATGAGTTTGGTGGAGAAGACTGACTGACAACCCGTCTCTACAACTCCGATTATGAGATCTCTAGAAGGATAATCAACTAGATCTTTAGTGACAATGAAAAAGATCAGAAAGCATTGGATGAGGGGGTGAGGATGGGTGATCAGGAGGATTTTGTTCAAGTCCAATTGTGGAAGAAGCTGATAGGCAAGCCCAACTTCAACTGAGAATGTAAGGTCATTATTGTACACTCCTACATCTGGAGGATAATCCATAAGATCATCACCAACGTCCTCTTCACAAAGTATGAGACCAAAAATGTCTACACTAAAGAGTTGTAGGTCATGTGGAGCATCATGATCAGGAAGCTGATAAATCTGGGGTGTTTCTTGATGAACAGATTGCATCCGATTAGGGAGGCGACAAAAGAATATTGCAAGGGAGGGCTCTTCAACCTGATCATCGTAGGCCTTGGGTACCCAAGAGAACCCCACAACCTTTCACATACCCAAGGAGATGACATGATTGACATAATTTTTTTGACTCGAGTTGGCATTCTAAAGAAGAATAAACGACAATTGTTCTACAGGTTGAAAAAACTGACATACTTCTTCCTCTTCCAGAATGTGCCCCTTACGACACGAACAAATTGTTCTTCACAACAACTGAACTATAATCGTTGACCACCCAAAGTATCATTATGCCGCCTTCTACTGCTCACAAAAAGACAATTACTAAAAGGCGGGAGATACCCATGCCATCTCAACAACATGAGTCCCAATGCCTAGCATCGAATAAATCCCCGAAATGGAGGCCGCATAGGTTATGTCGGTCATACAAGTAGGTCAACCAAGAGCGCATAGAGGAACTCCTCAAGAAAGTGACGCAAGTTCTATTTAGATCCTAGATCAAACAAACATCTATCCAACCGGGCATCCAAAAGACCATGCCAGTAGTAATTGAAGCATAAATCAACATAGTAGATCTCCAACATGTTGTGTCTTCCTCTCCACATATTGATATAGAGGTGGGTGCCACAACAGATAACACACCCCTACCTCAAGAGGAAGGTGACAGGGAGCCAACTCTTATTCTGGACACCCCCTCATCAAAGTGACAGGTTGGCAAACCACATTCCTATGACCCCAACTAGGACTAGGACCACTAGCCACAGCCGCTCACCAACTCAACTTCTCCCTTTGCGGCACGCCTTTGGTGTTGAATTCAAGCATATCAGGGAGGTAAGCTACAAACACTATGATATCATTAACTCCCTAACTCATCAATTTCAAGCATTTCAAAGGTGGTTGGGAACATAAGAGCACGAGATCTTGAGCTTTATCAGCCTTCCTAATCAGCTGGAAGCACTCAACTACGTGATGCCAACTGTGCTCCAACGACTTGATGCAATCAAACAAAGACAAGAAGAAAGGAGCAAACACTATCATGCTTGTTGCTCAAAACATTTGTCTTCATCTTCCTATAGCTCAAGTGGCACGTACCATATCTCGTCCATGCCCCCAGATGAAGCAGCCAGAGACAATATTTTTGGTCCAGCAAAACTGTTGGTATGTATGCCCATAGAGAAAGTCATATGATGATTGTAATGGGATACTTTGTAAATGATTTGAATAATTATAAAGGCAATTATCTATATGTTTAAAATCTTTCTGAGATGATGGTGTAACATGATAGATGTCTAAAGAATTGGTTTACTCAATGATGTATGCTTTTGGGTTGAGGACCTAAATGATGACATCATACAAATGTTAAGAGTATACGTTCTTGTTTAGTCCCTAGTCGGTTGTTATTGTGGAAATAACCATAGACATCAATAACACTGAAGACTAGATTGTGTGTTGGTTGATGACAGAATCTCATTAGTCATGATATAGTGATATCAAACCAAGCACATAGGTACTTGTTAGAGAACAAGGTACCAGACAGACCCACCGTGAGAGTGACACATGGAACCATGACTTGGTAGTCACAGTCATCTCTAACAGTGATGGTGGTGAGTGTGCTTCTTAGACCTGAAATCACTACACTCAACACATGTCGTTGGGTACACTTTGACATCATCAAATACAATCCTGAAACATGGGTTGTTATAAAGGTGATGATTGGGTGGCTTTGACACATGGGGCTTTTGAGGGGTGAGTGATAGATATGGGATTTGTCCCTCCTGAGGGAGTTTGATATCCTTGGCCACTTGATGAGTAGGATTGAGAAAGGCATGCACATGGACGTGTGAATCAATATGTGATATTGATGTCACACACATCTCACCCAGTCTGCTCTGAGATCAAGGAAATGAATGAATATTGATAGGATGATTGTTCCATGCCTCGAGTTCATTCAGGATATCAATGACAAAGGAATTATACATTCACTGTAACACCATTCACGAATTGTAGGATTGAAAGTTGTTCTCCAACTTTCTATTTCACTTGGGTAGCACTGATGTGTGACTAGGCACCGCTCTTTGCTTGTAAAGTCATAAGTGTTATGGACTTTCACTACCAACGTGAAATGGACCTGCATGGTCACACACATAGGATTTAACCTAGAAGAGGAGTTTGTCCACAAACAATGTTTAGATTGATTACTAAAGGAGTTTAGTAGTTCAATTAAACACTCAATCAATTGATAGCTCAATATCATAGAGTTCTAGGTGTTGGACTGATTGATTAGAGTATCAGACTGATTGAAATCACAATTGACTGATTCTGCACGATCTGAACTCCCAACCGATCGGCTCATGAGATGAATCGATCGGTTGAGCTTGGTGAACCGGTCGGCTCAAGTGTTGAGTCGATCGGCTCATGCACATGGTGAAATGATTGCTTCAAGTGTTGAAATGATTGATTCAACTGGTGCAACCGAGCAAGTTGAGAAAGTAAGATTGGTGAGAATTTTCCTTGTGTTTCACTTGACCAATGTGATTGTAACAAGGATTGGTATTAGATACCAATTAGAAACAAAAGAAGGAAAGTCAATCGGGAACTGATCAGGACCACGAACCGACCAGTTCAAGAGTGAACTGATCAGCTCATGGGTCCCAACCGATCGGTTGAGGTGTCAACCGACCGGTTCAGGTCCCCAACTGTGGGCTCCGATCTCCAAACCACGATATAAACACGATTTAAACTTAAGCGGAAGCAATCGATTAACAGCGGAAGACAAAAATCACGGGAAATAAAAACTTTTTGAGATAAGAGCTTGAAACCACAAACCTTTTCTATAGAAAAAGGATTTAAACTGTTTACATCTCTGTCAAATTACTTCTTGAGTACTTATACACATCATGATTCAAAATCTCAAGATTCGTAACAAAATCTTAGACCAACAACTCCAAGACCTGAGAGTACAGAGGGCACATAGGAATGACTCTAACTACACCACAGAGCAGGCTGAATCTCCACCTGAGATTTACTGCTGCTCCTGGTGCTGCTGCTGCTGGGATTGGTCACCTGTAGACCGGTTTCTCCGTCTTTGACGACCACCTAAAAAGTTGAAGTCTACGGGGTGAGACAATTTTAAATAATTGTCCCAGCGAGAGTTATAACTCTCCACTAGAAGCTTTATCAGTGAAAAACAAAGAATAACTTTAGTAGTAAAAGCTTTCAAAGTATTCAACAACAGTTTTGGTAATAAGCAAGAGTTCAACATCTAGGAAATATGAAGAACATATGCACTATACAGTGTAACATCAATCAAGTAACACGTAGTTAACTCTAACAGATATACTACGTTGTTGATTATGTTTTTCAAACATTATTATTATGCCCTGCGGAGATGAGGTATACCGCTCATACTCCAATCGATCACTTTGTTAAGTTGCATCGATATCATACCTAGGTCATTAAAAGAGTCGGATTCTTATGACCTCATCTTCCTCAGTAAGAGTGAGGATGACTTGCAGGACATCTTGTGTCTCTGCTGCTATAGCTTACCAGGGTAATCTGGTCCTTCGCTATTTTTAGAGTTACAGTGGCATTCTGTACTCTCTTCGTCATCGAGAGATTTCTTGTTTACCTCTGATCGATGTGGTGTTTGTGTTTCCTTAGATGTTACAACATGTAGTGAAGGGTTGATGGATTAAGAAACATCTACATCAATTCCTACACTAGGATGTAAGGATTTACACATCCATATTCCCCCACATACTCAAAAGTATGTGCTCCAGGAATTCCCCTGGGAAAACCTGTTTCACCATCATATTGTTTTCTGACAATGATGGATCTATGATCAGGGCTTTGCATGGTATGATTATACTTGATTAGTTAGGTACATTTTAGTATTCTTATAACATCATACATGTTATCAAACAATAAACATTAGCATAGCAGCTCTGAAGAAAGAATACTAAATATAACAAGTCTAACTCACATCAATTATCATTTATCAATCATCTCATCACAAGTCATCTGTTAAGCATGACCTTGATGACACTCATGGCTCTCACAGCCCATAAATCTCATTAGATGCCACTAACAGGGCATCAGGATATTTCACTTATTCATAAAGCTAAAGCATGCTTTCAATGAATATAGTATCATAATCCATACCTGGATATGATCATCATCTCATGACAACCTGCATGGTTAATTCAACTGATAACAGTAAACAATTCATTCTACAGGTTATACTTTCAAACTCTTAGAAGAATCAAGTTCCCCAATTTTCATCAATCAGGGTTTACTATTCACATTACATGTCATCACCCTAGAATTAGGGTTTACTATTCACCTCATGGTGAATTGAACTCATAACATCATCATGTATGAGAAACATCATCATTAAAGCTCTTAGATAAGATTAAGATTCACTAAACATCATAATTAGGGTTTCCATGATCTCACATAGGTGGATCATACCCTAATCATGCACATTCATGTGTATTGAAGGTACTTTACTTGAATTTCCACCATAAAAGGGTACTTTCTCTCTCTTATGATACTTTCTCTCTCCTCTTACTAGTAGATGGTGATAACACCACTCTAGATCAGGTTGGTTTAAGTCCTCATTGACTAACATAAGTCAAAACATCACTATCATGTGATTAGGGTTTGATTAGAACAAGGTATTACTCAATTAAACCCCTCAAGGTATTTTGGTAATTTACCTCATGATCACCATCATGGGTCAATTCATTAATCACTTAGTCCCTTAATGTCCTAAGATACCATTAGGGTTTATATTAGATCACCATTGAACCAATTCCAACTTCAAGTGATTAAGTATAAACAACCTTGAAAACCTCCAAACGGTTTCAACCTTCAACCACCAAACGGTTTGAAACCGTTTGGGTGCGTTGACCGTTTGCTAGGTTTGACTCCAAGACCGCGTGACCTCAAGGTCATTTGCCCAAACCGTTTGGGTGTGTTGACCGTTTGGAAAGGTTGACTTTCCAAACCGTTTGAGTTTATGCGGTTTGAAACCGTTTGATCAACTTGTCTTGAGATCGATTGGTCCAAACGACCTTGAGATCGTTTGAGCCCAAACGGTCTTGAGACCATTTGGACCCAAATGATCTTGAGACCGTTTGGCCTCAAACGGTCTTGAGACCGTTTGGATCCAAACGGTCTTGAGACCGTTTGGTCCAAATGGGCTCAAACCATTTGGACCTCCAACATGGTTCAAAAGTTCCAAATGTTTATGATTAAGTATGTTGAAGCCCTCAATTGGCCAAAGCCATGTTAAACACTTATAAATTGAGTCAATTAAGATGAGTCTCAAACAATTGGACACCAAATTAACCCTCAATTGAAAGCCAATTAGGGTTAAGTCCATCTCAATTAGGGTTTCAAATCGGATGGTCATCAATATTCAACAATGTGAATCAATTCAAGGTTGAACCTATCAATTGACCTCCAATTGGGACCAAACTTGGCCCAAACGGTCTTGAGATCGTTTGGACATCATCCAAACGGTCTTGAGACCGTTTGCCCAAAGTTTGACTAAAAATCAAGTCGGTTGGATTAGGGTTGAACTCCAATTAGGTCTAAAATCAGCATTTTTATCAATTCATCAACTTATTGCAATTGGACCCTCAACCCATCAAAATACCTCAACATTAGACCTTCAAACGGTCTTGGGTTGTGCCCAAACTATCTTGAGATCATTTGGAGGAACCCCCAAACGGTCTTGAGACCGTTTGGGTCCTTCAACCCAAAACTCAACAAGATCTATACATGAAATCAGCAATTTCAGCCCGATTAGGGTTAGGATGTTGAAGTACCTTCAACTCTCAATTGGTTAAGAATTAAACTTTGATTATTTGCAGGAATGAAACTCAATATATTACCAACAGACCATCAAACGGTCGTCCCTTGGTCAACCCTATCAAACGGTCTTGAGACCGTTTCAATCCAAACGGTCTTGCAAGGTCGTTTGAGATCAAACGGTTTGAAACCGTTTGACCTTAAACGGTTTGCAACCGTTTGGACCAAAAGGGTCCAAGGTCATTTGATAAAGTAACCTATGAATCCATGCCCATCATCTTCAACCTCTTTCAAGGTCGGTTATTCCACCGTTTTGCTTGCAAAAGTGCAAGGAAGAAGGGAGGTAGAAGAAGAACTAATTGCTAAATTGCAAGAACAAAATATGCATATAAAGCAAGGAGTTTAGAGTTATAAAACCCGCCTTAGAACGTTGTTCCTAGAGCTCCAAGATTCAAGCCTCTAATGGTGTCTTGATCTCCACAACTCGGTCAGAGGTGATTCTCCAAGGAAAAGGTGGGGCTGATCAGCTAGAACAAAGAACCTAAGTGAGTTAACCATAGAACCAACCTTTTAAGAAGAATTCCTCCATGAATTTGAGCTAGAAGATGGTTCCTACTCACCTTGGAACTACTTGGTCGTCTCCCTGAGCTCCAAAGCTTTTCCTTAGCCGTTTTGAGAAAGAAGAGAAATGAAGAGAAGAAGTGATACGTTTGGTTGGTTTGCAAGGATTCTAGCTTATATACTTTAGGCTATTTTACACCATAAGGACCTCTAGAACTTGAAATTCTCATCCAAGTCCCTCCTTATTCAAGGGCACGTCCAAGCTCATCTAAACTTATGCAAATCTCATGTAAACTTAAGATCTAAGGGTAAAGAAAGCCAACTTTCAACTAGGGTAGATATATGAAAGATCTCCATACCTATATTAGGTGATTTTTACCACAAAGATCACTTTTCTTATCTGATTATTCATTGATGTGTCTCTTTCATCATTTCTACTATAAATGATGACAAGAGTTATAAAAGATGTTCTAGAAGGTGAAAATTACAAGTTGCACCCCTCAATTTGGGTAAATTGCACTTTACTCCAAATTAGGGTTTTTAAGCACAAGGATCATTCCACAAGCTGCATCTTGATGCCTAAGCTTGGAAAATCAATCATACCTCATCATATTCACTCATATGATGTCTCATTATAAAAAGAACATCTCAACCTGTGAAATTGCAAGCTAAACCCTCAAACTGGGTAATTTGCACATAGGTCCCTGCATAACAAAACAATACTACAACTTTGTTTAAAAGGAACCAAAATTGAAGTATATGTTCGTGAGGAACTTAATTACATTCCAGGGAGTATTCACAAGTATATAATTACATATTTAGGCAAAACTTCCATGGTTAGGTTATAAACCAGGCCAGGGATGTTACAAATTATCTTGTGAGAGCCATGAGTATCATCAAGGTCATGCTTAACAGATGACTTGTGATGAGATGATTGAGAAATGATATTTGATGTGAGTTAGACTTGTTACATTTAGTATTCTTTCTTCAGAGCTGATATGCTAATGTTTATTGTTTGAGAACATGTATGATGTTAAAAGAATACTGAAATGTACCTAACTAATCAAGTATAATCATACCATGCAAAGCCCTGATCATAGATCCATCATTGTCAGAAAGCAATATGATGGTGAAACAGGTTTTCCCAAGGGAATTCCTGGAGCACATACTTTTGAGTATGTGGGGGAATATGGATGTGTAAATCCTTACATCCTAGTGTAGGAATTGATGTAGATGTTTCTTAATCCATCAACCCTTCACTACATGCTGTAACATCCGAGGAAACACAAACACCGCATCGATCAGAGGTAAACAAGAAATCTCTCGATGACGAAGAGAGTACAGAATGCCACTGTAACTCTAAAAATAGCAAAGGACCAGATTACCCTGGTAAGCTATAGAAGCAGAGACACAAGATGTCCTGCAAGTCATCCTCACTCTGACTGAGGAAGATGAGGTCATAAGAATCCGGCTCTTTTAATGACCTAGGTATGATATCGATGTGACTTAACAAAGTGATCGATTGGAGTATGAGCGGTATACCTCATCTCCGCAGGGCATAATAATAATGTTTGAAAAACATAATCAACAACGTAGTATATCTGTTAGAGTTAACTACGAGTTACTTGATTGATGTTACACTGTATAGTGCATATTTTCTTCATATTTCCTAGATGTTGAACTCTTGCTTATTACCAAAACTGTTGTTGAATACTTTGAAAGCTTTTACTGCTAAAGTTGTTCTTTGTTTTGCACTGATAAAGCTTCTAGTGGAGAGTTATAACTCTCGCTGGGATAATTATTTAAAATTGTCTCACCCCATAGACTTCAACTTTTTAGGTGGTCATCGAAGACGGAGAAACCGGTCTACAGGTGACCAATCCCAGCAGCAGCAGCACCAGGAGCAGCAGTAAATCTCAGGTGGAGATTCAACCTACTATGTGGTGTAGTTAGAGTCAGTCCTATGTGTCCTCTGTACTCTCAGGTCTTGGAGTTGTTGGTCTGAGATTTTTTCACAAATCTTGAGATTTTGAATCATGATGTGTATAATTACTCAAGAAGTAATTTGACAGAGATGTAAATAGTTTAAATCCTTTTTCTATAGAAAAGGTTTGTGGTTTCCAGCTCTTATCTCAAAAAGTTTTTATTTCCCGTGATTTTTGTCTTCCGCTGTTAATCGATTGCTTCCTCTTAAGTTTAAATCGTGTTTATATCGTGGTTTGGAGATCGGAGCCCACATGATCGGCTGGTGGCACCCGAACAACCAACTTGATGGAGAGCCGATCAGTCATGGAGATGAGCTGATCACACCCAGAAAGGCTGGCACAGATTTCATCTTGTGCATGTTGCGTGTGATGTAGACCTAGATGACTGTGATTCCTCTTGCCTCGAGGAATCACAATAGGATGGCCATAATCATTGCTTTTATCGTTTTGTATGTTTTCTGTGGGATATAGCATGTATATGATACATATTATATATTGTGGTGATTGGATATGTATATGTATATAAAAACCAAATCCCTTATTAAATATTAAGTTTTAGATGCCTTCCAAATGCGACACACATGAAAATCTTGATCGACCAAGTGTGGGCACGCCCTAGCATGGTGCACCGTCTATCTCGTGGAAGCGTGAAGGATGAATGTGTGGGTCTGCCCTAGCAGGGTGCATGTTCATCGTGTTGGCTTTGGGTCAGACTTAACAAGGTGATCTAGATGAGATCTAGTACCTTGAGGCATGGAGATGATCATTGCAAAGAGTTGCATATGACATCTTTCAAGAGTTGCATATGATGCAATTGACAAGAGTTGCCTACCTGAGAGATCTGAGTTGTGGGTGACAGCCCTAGCTGGTCCATGGCTTATAGGATGTCAGGATCTTGACCCACTAGAATATTGTACACTGTAATCTTCCAAATTGATGGTGAGGGTTGTCAATTTGAGTCAAAATAGTGGGAGCGGTAATTAATTAAAGGCCTAATTAACTATCTTCAAATTTTATTCAAATGAAAAAGAGTTTTGACAAAATGCAATTTTCTCTTGTAGAATGGAAAAGGAATCATCTTTTAAAATGGGCAAATTAATTGAGAATAAATTCCATAACTAGTTGAGGACTGTGAGAAGTGTTCTGCACAATCCAGATAGACCAAGAGCCTTTGAATCCACTCTTTGTACGCTTAATGCGTTGGTGAAGAAGAAAGAAAGTTCATTGATAGAGATCAATGGAATGATAGATAAGGGAGAGAAGGGTTCTCTCGCCAAACCAATTTCTTCTACATGGAGAGGATGGAAGGAACAATGGAGGAAGAAGTCAGAGATAGAGATCTCTACTTCTGGTGTATACATGATAGAGATTAACTTTATTACTTCTTCGTCATGCGTAATTGATACCGGATGCGGATCTCACATTTGTTCAAATGTGAAGGATCTTAAGAGAAGTAGGCCTTTGGGGAAAGGTGAGGTTGAACTACGTGTTGCCAATGGGGCAAGAGTTTCCGCCAGTGCCGTAGGAACCTATGAGTTAACTCTACCAAGTGGGCTAATGATAGAGTTGAAGAACTGCTATTATGTACCTGCCATAAATAGGAATATCATTTCCGTCTCTTGTTTGGACAAAGATGGATTTGAATTTCTTATTAAGAATGGAAAATGTTCCATTTCTAAAGATGGGATCTTTTATGGCAGTGCCCCAATGTCTTATGGTCTATACTTGATAGATTTGGAGACAAATGTATACAACGTAAACACCAAAAGGCAAAAACTCAATGACTCAAACAAAACATATCTTTGGCATTGTCGTATAGGGCACATAAATGAGAAGCACATTTCTAGACTCCATAAAGATGGTTATCTAGACTCTTTTGATTATGAATCAATAGAGACATGTGAATCTTGTTTATTGGGCAAGATGACCAAGACTCCCTTTTCAGGTAAAGGTGAGAGAGCTAGTGATCTATTAGGACTCATACATACTGATGTATGTGGGCCTTTTAGAACTAATGCCAGAGGTGGGTATCAATACTTCATTACCTTTACTGATGACTTCAGTAGGTATGGCTATGTGTACCTGATGAAACATAAGTCAGAAACCCTTGAAAGGTTCAAGGGTTTCATGAATGAAGTACAGAACCAACTTGGTAAAAGTATTAAGGCACTTCGATCCGATCAAGGTGGAGAATAATTGAGCCAGGAGTTTGAGGACCTTATGCGAGCCCGTGGTATTGTATCACAATGGACTCCGCCTGGAACACCTCAGCATAATGGTGTGTCTGAAAGAAGGAATCACACATTGTTGGATATGGTGTGATCAATGATGAGTTTTGCTGATCTTCCAATTTCTTTCTGGGGTTATGCTCTTAAAACCACAACGTTTACACTTAACCGTGTGCCATCTAAATCGGTTCAAAAGACACCATATGAGATATGGTACGGGAAGCATCCCATTTTGTCTTTTATGAAGATTTGGGGTTGTGAAGCTTACGTCAAGAAAATGTTTCCTGATAAACTTGGACCCAAATCTGATAAATGTTATTTTTTTCGATATCCCAAGGAAACGAGGGGATATTAATTATACCACCCTACGGACAACAAAGTGTTTGTTGCCAGGGATGTTGTAATCCTAGAGAGGGAATTTATTTCCAAAGGAAGCAGTGGGATGAATATAGATCTTGAAAATGTTCAAGCCCAACAAGAAAACATTGAACCGGTAGATGTACCAGAGGAAAATGTAGATTCACAAGGTGTTGTGGAATCTCAGTCTCCTCAGGTAACACAAGGACCTCGTAGATCTAGTAGGACCCGCCTTGAACCTGAAAGGTTTGGATACCTTGTGACTCAGGAAGGTGGTGAGTTGATCATAGATGATGATCCAACTACCTACATAGAGGCTATGGAGGGACCATATTCTGAGAAATGGCTTGAAGCCATGAGATCCGAGATGGAATCCATGTACTCCAACAATGTATGGACTTTGGTGGAACCACCCAAAGGGGTAAAACCCATAGGGTGCAATTGGGTCTTTAAGAAAAAGACCGACATGGATGGCAATGTGCAAACTTATAAAGGCAGATTGGTTGCAAAGGGATTTCGACAAATTCAAGGTGTTGACTATGAAGAAACCTTTCTCCAGTTGCCAATTAAGTCCATCAGGATCATGCTTGCTATTGCATCTTATTATGACTATGAGATTTGGCAGATGGATGTTAAAACCACATTCCTTAACGGGAATATAAATGAGGATATGTACATGACACAACCTGAAGGTTTTGTAGATCCAAAGAATGCCAATAAAGTCTTTAAGCTGCAAAGGTCAATCTATGGATTGAAGCAAGCATCTCGGAGTTGGAATCTTCGATTTGATGAGGAAGTCAAAGTGTTTGGCTTTATTCAAAATAAAGATGAACCTTGTGTGTACAAGAAGGTTAGTGGGAGCTCGACCACATTCCTCATATTGTATGTGGATGACATACTTTTGATGGGGAATGATGTCTTAGCCTTAGAGAAGGTAAAGAATTGGCTTAGGAATACTTTCTCAATGAAGGACTTAGGAGAAGCATCCTACATTCTAGGAATTAAGATCTATAGAGATAGATCTAGAAGGCTTCTCGGACTAAGTCAGAGCACGTACATTGACAAAGTGCTGAAGTGATTCAGCATGGAGAACTCAAAGAGAGGCAAAATCCCCATCCTACATGGAGTCATCATCTCTAGAGCTCAATGTCCCCAATCTTGTGAAGAGAGGGAGCGTATGAATGGGATCCCATATGCATCAGCCATCGGATCCATCATGTACGCTATGTTGTGCAAATGCCCAGATGTCTCGTATGCTCTCAGCATGACGAGCAGGTACCAGTCAGATCCTAAAGATGCTCACTGGACAGCCGTAAAGAACATCCTCAAGTACTTGCGAAGGACTAAGGATCAGTTTCTTGTTTATGGCGGTGAGGAAGAGCTGGTTGTAAAGGGTCACACCGATGCAAGCTTCCAAACCGATAAAGATGATTACAGATCGCAGTCAGGATTTGTATTTTGCCTTAATAATGGAGCTGTGAGCGGGAAGAGTTCTAAGCAAGAAACAGTTGCCGATTCTACTACAGAGGCCAAGTATATTGCTGCTTCACATGCAACAAAGGAGGCTGTGTGGATCAGGAAGTTCATTTCCGAACTTGGTGTAGTTCCCAGAAGATGTGATGCAATTGAGCTTTATTGTGACAATAATGGAGCTATTGCACAAGCTAAGGAGCCCAGATCACATCAGTGGTCCAAGCACATACTACGGCGCTTCCATCTCATACGAGAGATCGTACATCGAGGAGATGTGAAGATTTGCAAAGTACCAACTGAAGACAACATAGTTGATCCACTAACTAATGCCCTTTCTCAGTAGAAGCATGATGGTCATGCTAGGTCACAAGGATTGAGGTTCCTTGGTGACTGGCTCTAAGTGCAAGTGGGAGACTGTTGGTATGTATGCCCATAGAGCAAGTCATATGATGATTGTAATGGGATACTTTATAAATGATTTGAATAATAACAAAGGCAATTTCTGATCTATATGTTTAAACTATTTCTGAGATGATGGTGTAACATGATAGATGTCTAAAGAATTGTTTTACTCAATGACGTATGCTTTTGGGTTGATGACCTAAACGATGAGATCATACAGATGTTAAGAGTATACATTCTTGTTTAGTCCCTAGTCGGTTGATATTGTGGAAATAACCATAGACATCAATAACACTGAAGACTAGATTGTGTGTTGGTTGATGAGAGAATCTCATTAGTCATGATATAGTGATATCAAACCAAGCACATAGGTACTTGTTAGAGAACAAGGTACCAGACAAACCCACTGTGAGAGTGACACATGGAACCATGACTTGGTAGTCATAGTCAGCTCTCACAGTGATGGTGGTGAGTGTGATTCTTAGACCTGAAATCACTACACTCAACACATGTCGTTGGGTACACTTTGACATCATCAAACGCAATCCTGAAACATGGGTTGTTATAAAGGTGATGATTGGATGGCTTTGACACATGGGGCTTTTGAGGGGTGAGTGATAGATATGGGATTTGTCCCTCCTGATGGAGTTTGATATCCTTGGCCACTTGATGAGTAGGATTGAGAAAGGCATGCACATGCACGTGTGAATCAATATGTGATATTGATGTCACACACATCTCACCTAGTCTGCTCTGAGATCAAGGAAATGAATGAATAATGACAGGATGACTGTTCCATGCCTCGTGTTCATTCAGGATATCAGTGACTAAGGAATTATACATTCACTGTAACACTATTCACAGATTGTAGGATTGAAAGTTGTTCTCCAACTTTCTATTTCACTTGGGTAGCACTGATGTGTGACTAGGCACCGCTCTTTGCTTGTGAAGTCATAAGTGTTATGGACTTTCACTGCCAACGTGAAATGGACCTGCAAGATCACACACATAGGATTTAACCTGGAAGAGGAGTTTGTCCACAAACAATGTTTAGATTGATTACTAAAGGAGTTTAGTAGTTCAATTAAACACTCAATGAATTGATAGCTCAGTATCATAGAGTTCAAGGTGTTGGACTGATTGATTAGAGTATCGGATTGATTGAAATCACAATTGACTGATTCTGCACGATCTGCACTCCCAACCGATCGGCTCATGAGATGAACCGATCGGCTGAGCTTGGTGAACCAGTCGGCTCAAGTGTTGAGTCGATCGGCTCATGCACAGGGTGAAACGATTGCTTCAAGTGTTGAAACGATTGATTCAACTGGTGCAACCGAGCAAGTTGGGAAAGTAAGATTGGTGAGAATTTTCCTTGTGTTTCACTTGCCCAATTTGATTGGAACAAGGATTGGTATTTGATACCAATTAGAAACAAAAGAAGGAAAGTCAATCGGGAATTGATCAGGACCACAAACTGACCGATTGAAGAGTGAACCGATCGGCTCATGGGTCCCAACCGATCGGTTGAGGTATCAACCGACCGGTTCAGGTCCCCAACCGACCGTTTCAGTTGTGAAACGATCGGTTCAGGTTGCGAGTTGGTTGTTTTTGTGGAAAATCTCAAACCCTTCTACTCCTGCTTTAGTCCCACATTGCCTGGGATAGAGAACCCTGTCCCATGACCCTCCTATATATAGGGGTATTGGGGGCTTCTCAGAGTACAACTCAGTGCAAGCCAGTTGCTCTGCCAAGTTGTCGTTATCTCTGGTTTTGGTAACCGAGCGAACCCAAGCAAGTGCTACCCGAAAAGGGAGGCACAACAAGGGAAAGACAACTGCAGTTGCAATTGGTAGCAGGAGAGTGTGTGGGTGACTAGTACACCGACAGGAGGGTGCGACTTCTTCCGATTCCTTGTGGGACAAGGAGATCGGAATTCCAGGCGGTCCGTGTGGATGACTATAGAGGCGGGAGATCTCTGTCACTCAGAGGACAACTGTCAATCCCGACAGTCCCGGTGAGACCAGGAGTCTTCAGTCTCGGTGCGACTAGGAGCTGCACAGACACCGTCCAAGACCGGAGGTGAAGACCGCACAAGGCGTGAGGTACTGTCTCCGAGCAAGCCTCAGGATAAGGTATGATTTGACAAACCATCTTTCCTATTGTATAGACGTTGACGCGATTCCTTTTGTTCTGGGTTTTGGGAGAAAATTTTTGTTTCCGCTGCTTCTCTGCCTCCTCAAAAACCCAACAAAAGCATCCCACGAGTGGCTATGGGGTCAGCAGTTTAACCCCCACCATTCAGGACTCTGTGATCTTGAGGATGCAGAGGAATACAATGCTTCAAAGTTGAGATAGGGTCTGACGTCACCCAAAAAAGAAAGCCAGCTAGAATGGGGTTTGAATGAATTTCCTGAAGTCCCCAAGGATCTTTGGAGGGATAGTGGCCCCCTCCTAGATTTAATAGGTTGGGTCAGTCTGATAGGGAGTTAGCCTGCAAATGTCGATACTACAACAACAATCTCTCCACTTATGAACAACAAAGAAATAGATGAACTCTTCACCAAAAATGTAGAAAACTTCTCTGAAGTAGAAGAGGATGACCTAAACACCATCATATATACACAACCCCCTTGATAGAACAACGTAGAGGAAGAATAGTTTGATGCGCCTTCAACAATCTCCAGATTCGACATGCCTGACTTTGACAGATTCACTATTGGTCACCACACCATTCGTGACCAACATCTCCTAAATAGGGTTCTAAACCCTGAGCGGAGTGAATAAACCATCATATGGGACAATTGATACTCCTATCTATGGCAATAATAATTGAAGGATATGTTCCTCCCTAAAGCCATAGATGACCAACTTCTTTTCCGAGTGGTAGAGAATGCTATTTTGGAAAATATAATTCTAAATACAAGCATGAGGACGATATACAATCCGACCACTATTCTGGTCAGATGACTACTTTCTAGGATGGACAAATAACCACCCGTGGAGGATATGTTGATACATATTGAAGACTACAATCCCATGCTAGTGCTAGTCCCACACAAGCACAAGCAACACTAGTTCCTTTGTATAGAAGATCTACTCGCTCACCACGTCTCCTCATACAACTGTTGTGGAGATGAAATTCCCCATCAAGACCATCATTTCCTCCACCATGGAGATAATTCTCTACGACTACTTCTGCTCAAGCTCCATCGGGTCATCAAAAGAAACATTTAACAATGTAGGAGTTGTTGGAACTTCTTCTCGATCTAAAATATTCCTACCAAACAAGACACGGGGAGCGACACAATGCTTTTATTATTCTGTATGCCATCGAGCTCCTCACCAACTCAAGATATATGTTGCAGCTCCTAGACACAAATTTCTTCTGGCTTAGGGCCAAGGACAAGCGTTTCTTCCGCGACCTAGAACTCCTAGATAACTCTTAGAGTTAGACAATAACTATCCTTCCATGCCACATCAGAACCAACCAAGGATGGAAGACCAACAATTGTGTTTCTAGCACTAAAACATATCCAGAAAGTAGCTAAGGGACATGCATAATCTACTCGATTAGGATGTCACAAACCCTTCAACAGCAGTTCCGGATGAACAATCAACTTCTTGCGTCTATGAATCTACAATCAACAACTTTAAATGTGTTGCTTGCAATACTTTCTCTCAAGACTAGGTAAATCATATTTTGATACATCTTGTTTATTCCAACAGTATGGATGTAATCAATGACAAAGACTCCGCAGTAGTTCCTATTGATGATCATAGAGACATGGTAAAGACTAATGGATGCTTGCCATGATAGTCGTAGTAGCTAACATCACTATCTTACAGCCAAACATTGGCTCATCCTGGATTTCACATCTAGTGCTATTCAATAATGTCTGCCTCGACGATGAATCTGGAGCATGCAAATTATTTCAACAATAGCTAGAAGTACATCTACCACCATACATTTTTCTACCTATGTTGTATGACAATCACTGGACACTTCCCGTCCTCTCTGCCAGTAACCGTTGTGGCATTTTCTATAAGAGTTCTGATTCTCAAGTGATTGAGGTTCTATCCTTCGACCCAGAACCGAAGACAACTCTTGAACGATTAGCACGAAAGTTCTATCATGAAGTGGTTGACATTGTGAAGCCATACACTAGAAACCTTACAACAGCTTGGCATGATCTTCATTTCTGTCACCGCAGTCCGCAATGAATTCCTTTATCCAACAATTGTAGCCTCTTCATGCTACAATTGGATATACTCTTCCACTACTTTGAACCAGCACTCTGAACACTTCCATGATGTCAATTATCATAGCTTGTGTGCAGAATATATCATGAAACTACTTTCTTCTGATGGGGAAAATGTAAAAAACCCTCGTTGATCTATGTTGACCTTTTGTCTTACCTCCACACCACTCTGAGATAGAGTTTGAGGTATGTTTGGGGAGTGGTTCCTATAGCATCAGTGAGGGAGGTACTCTTACCAGTTTGTCTTCCCCTTTTTCTTTACCATTCTACATGTCTAAAACTATACAAAAACAATGAATTGTAATTAAAAGAGATGTTTATCCCTTCTGCTACTCATAGTTGTTAAAATTGCACATTTATTTAAACTCATGGTATTTCTTTCGGTTTGTGTCTCTGCACTTAATGTAGTGAATATTTTGATTTTCTCTCTTGAAAATGAAGTGTTAAATTACAAGGACTATAACTTTGTCTTTATTGTAAAAAAAATAATCTTACAGTTTGAGATGTGCATCTATGAAGAAAAGAGCTACCTAAAAAGTGAATGTCTTACCTAATACCTGCCAAAAAATCCCATAAAAGAGGGAGAAACCTTATGAGAGGGAATAAAACATGAGAATTAAGACCAAAAATAACACACTTGTTTTCTCAATGGAAATTATTTTTAGGTATGGTAAATCTGAAGCAATGGTACATTGGATGTTAAATTACTGCTCTATATCCATCTGTCTTGGACCATTTACCTGTTTACAGACCCATACTTGAATGACCCAATGAACACAAGAAAAATTCAAAACGCCTTAAACCTTCCCAAAATCCCCACTTTTTTTCTTATCCATGATATAAAGTTTGGTGTGAGAGCTAGCTTCATATGACGTGCACAAAAGTCACGTGAAAAGATTAATTTTCCTCTATCAAAGCAAAAGAAAGGTCTGTACACTTGTTGTCTGACATGATTTTCTTTAAGACATTTCAAACATGACACATACCTTTTTGCACCAGTCTTTATGAAAAATTTCCAAAACTAGTTTTATAGCTTGAGGATAAGCAAATTGACAAGTTGGGGGCGGGGTTGATAACACCCATTTTATGTATGTTAGAGCTTCTATTTTATATCAAATATAGTCTCAAAATTCCATCTTCTCCTCAGTAAGCTCAGATAACTAGACAAAATATACTTTTTGTACTTTTGGATAACTTTTCTAATCTTTTGAAGTTTTTTTGTCCCTTTATGACAAAGAGTGTACCCATCCGACTAAAGATATTATATAAAAAAAATATATCATGCTCATCACCAGCCACCTGAGACACCTTCCTAATCACAGACCGACAAAAATCAAGTCAAAATCAGTATAAGCTCCCCGATACCCAAGCTTGGATGATTGCATCGGTTGTTGATTATAATGCGGGACACATTGAACCTGGCACATGACAACCTATCATGACTAAAATACTAGATGATTGCATCATGAGATGATCATAACATGAAAATAGTTGATGTCGGGGACAGGTTACTTCCCAATATGGTCATAGCCTGATATGGCTATGACCATGGTGGTTATTAAAGAAGAAGACGAGACCACCATATCAGTATTCAACCACATCAACAAAATAGAAAAAGGTCACAAAGTGATACAATCCAAGAACCAAGATTCACATCAGCCCATCACGAGCACCAAAATAGAGTCACAGGTCGTGGGACACATGGAGCAATAAAAGAGAACCTCAAAATTTGTGTTGTGTATAAATAGCTTGAACAGTGCATTGAGAAAGCTGTGTTGGATTACTGGAGATTTTTGCCTAAAAGCAGATACATTGTCAGTAAGGTTTCAAGGGTCCACCAAGTGATCATTAGGTGATCATTCTCATATTCTAAGAAGGATGGAGGCTCATTTAGGGATCATTTCCATAGTAGCAGGTGGACATCAAACTATTCTTGAGAGAGATGTCAGTTCTTTGCCTTGAAGATTCTCTGAGCATGTTAGGTTTCTAATTGACCTCTAACCTAGGATGGTTGGTCTAGATAGAGCAACCTGAAACGAAGATGACAAGAACTGGGATAGTGCTAGTCCAGTATGGTCAATGCCCGATATGGCTACAACCCATCACTGTCATGACCCGAAGCAGTCATAGCCCGACACGGCCATGAACCGACACAGATTGGTTGATTAGATAACTAAGAAAAAAAAGTAAATCTAAGTAAAGTTTTTTCTATCAAGAATGAATGAATTCATTTGGACTTTAGGTTTCACCATGGTGTATATTGTATTTGACATCATTTACTCCTATCCCTGGACTAAGAACCTGTATAAAGAATTACCCGCTCACATGGAAGGTGTTGTTGTAACATTCAATGACTCAACATGGTGATCAGAGATGTCATTTTGGTCCATGTTATCAGGAAATACATTGCTATTTTGGTTACTGGCGGCTCTATTCTCTACAATTCTTGAATGAATAGACACTGAAGCATTGACATTAGGCACATGGGGTAGCTGTGAAATTCTTGATCTTGTAACTTAATCGCCACTTTCTTTATTTTGCTGATTTTGGAACCTTGTTCCCATCTCCTTTTCAGTTGTGCATGTTTGAGAGGATTTCGAACCACCAAACATATTAGAGTCTTGGGGAGACGTGGCTGATTGGGCATTTTTTGTAGAGCTAGCAGAAGTTTTATTGAATTTGTTTGCTCTATCATTACAAATTTTAGTTGGAAGGGAAGCTAATTTTTTTCGAACGATTTGAGGATGACATGTTCAAAGATTGCCAACAACCATGTCGAGTAATGCTAGGTAAATGAGTCACCGTACATGAGTCATTGTTGTTGTTTTTATCATTTCTTGCGGCTGTCATGTTATGGCAGTTGTCACTGTACTGTTCTCTCATCCTGAGTAGATCAAGTCACATAAAAATGAAGACATTTAGGAAAATATTGAACAACATAATAACAATTTTATTAATAATATTTAAAAATGAAACACATATATTTAATCAAATATAATTGTAAACAACAATAGAGACAAGGATAAATATGAATAAGAATAATGTCATACATGTAAAATTGATACACCTAGCTAGAGCACAATGTGAGACAAAAATTTAAAGAGATACATTGAGCCAAAAAAGGCTTATTTAAGTCAAATATTAATGACAAACAAAAAGAAACGTTGTCTGCTATTTTTTAATATTCTCATTCAAAACAATCATCATCATCACTTTGAGATACACTTTCATCATCCTGCTGAATTCGGGTTTGGTCTTTTTCAGTTGTTGAACTAGCAACAGTAATTCCTTCCATATCCAATCTAACTATGTCACAATCAGTATCTTCATCCTCTGATGTCATCACAAGATAGGTTGAGTTTGAAGATCATTCAATTTTGCAAGTAGTTCAACCTATTCTTGAGATAGAAAACCATAATTTGTTTCTAGAGTAAGCATCTTTGTATTGCAGTCATTAAGAGATGATTTCAAGGTAGAATTTTTAGAAATAATACTTTCTTTTTCAGAAACAAGATCATTTTGTTGAGCATTCAACTCCTCATTAGTTTTAGTAACTCTTTTTAGTTTCTTTTTACAATCAATATATTTATCATGTAATTCATTAATGCTATCAACTAACTCTTCTTTAGATAAATCAAAAAGACTTTACCTCTTCTTCTTCATTTGTTGTAGCAATAAGGCACTCCACCTCTTCTTCTCCATCCTCACTATCATCACTTGAGTCATCCCATGAAACTTTGTAGGCTTTTTCCTTCTTCTTGTGAGGTGATTTCTTTCCTTTCTTGAGTTTAGGACAATCACATTTTAAATGTCCCCTTTTTCGCATTCAAAGCACCTAGAGGAAGAAGAAACACTAGAAGTTTTGTTAGTTTTAAATCTTCTATACTGCTTACCATTTACAGTAAGAGTTTCTTCTTCACTATCTTCTTCACTTTTGTCATGAATAATTTTGGTTGATGCCTTAAATGCAATGTCCTTTCTTTTCTCCGTCTTGTGTTTGGCCGCCAATCTTTCTTCTTCTTCATGGGTGACCTCATGAGTCTCCAAGTTGTGAATGAGTTGTTCCATCCTCAATCTTGTGAGATCATTTGCTTCTTCAATAGCCATCACCTTTGGTTTGTACTTTGGTGGAAAACACCTAAGAATCTTAGATACTTGATCTTCTTCACTTATGAATTTTCCTAATGCACTGAAACCATTAATAATAGTAGAAAATCTTACATACATTTCACTAATAGATTCATTTGGTTCCATATGAAATTGTTCAAACTTTTGTTTAAGCATACTAATCTTAGAATTTTTAACTTGTACGGTTCCT
This sequence comes from Alisma plantago-aquatica, assembly GCA_963693085.1. NCBI lineage: Eukaryota > Viridiplantae > Streptophyta > Magnoliopsida > Alismatales > Alismataceae > Alisma > Alisma plantago-aquatica. Next base: position 811,971,506 of record OY856411.1, read on the forward strand.
TCAAGTGTAATAGAAAGTCTATGCCATATGTCATATGCAGTTTCACATGTAGAAATTCTATTGAATTCACTTACCGATATATAACAATATAAAATACTTACAGCCTTGGCATTGATTTGAGCTTGATTTACTGTATTGGCATCCCATGTAACATACTCAGTTTCAAGAAGCATCGATGGAGTAGAAACCATCCTCCAAAGTTCTCAACTGATCCCTTGAAAATAGAATTGCATCCTTCTCTTCCAATAGTTGTAGTTACTTCCATTGAACGGTGGTGGACGAGCTACGTAGGTTCCCTCCAAGTTTAGATGGTTGAGCACACCATCCCCCATGCTTCAAGACTTGTTAAGGCTCCTTGAAGACCTAGGACCCCAACTAGGACCAGGACACTAGCCACAACCGCTCACCAACTCAACTTCTCCCTTTGGGGCACACCTTTGGTGTTGAATTCAAGCATCTCAGGGAGTTAAGCTACAAACACTATGATATCATTAACTCCCTAACTCATCAATTTCAAGAATTTCAAAGGTGGTTGGGAACGTAAGAGCACGAGATCTTGAGCTTGATCAACCTTCCTAATCAGCTGGAAGCACTCAACTACGTGATGCAAAATGTTCTCCAACGACTTGATGCAATCGAACAAAGACAAGAAGAAAGGAGCAAACACTATCATGCTTGTTGCTCAAAACATTTGTCTTCATCTTCCTATAGCTCAAGTGGCCCGTACAATATCTTGTCCATGCCCCCTGATGAAGCAGCCAGTGACAATATTTTTGGTCCAGCAAAACATCCCACAAGTGGCTATGGGGTCAGCAGTTTAACCCCCACCATTCCAGACTCTGTGATCTTGAGGATGCAGAGGAATACAATGCTTCAAAGTTGAGATAGGGTCTGACGTCACCCACAAAAGAAAGCCAACTAGAATGGGGTTTGAATGAATTTCCTGAAGTCCCCAAGGATCTCTGGAGGGATAGTGGCCCCCTCCTAGATTTAATAGGTTGGGTTAGTCTGATAGGGAGTTAGCCAGCAAATGTCGATACTACAACAACAATCTCTCCACTTATGAATCATAAAGAACTAGATGAACTCCTCACCAAAAATATAGAAAACTTCTCTGAAGTAGAAGAGGATGACCTAAACACCATCATATATACACAACCCCCTTGACAGAAGAACGTAGAGGAAGAATAGTTTGATGCGCCTTCAACAATCTCCAAATTCGACATGCCTGACTTCGACAGATGCACTATTGGTCACCACACCATTTGTGACCAACATCTCCTAAATAGGGTTCTAAACCCTGAGCTGAGTGAAGAAACCATCATATGGGACAATTGATACTCCTATCTATGGCAATAATGATTGAAGCATATGTTCCTCCCTGAAGGCATAGATGACAAACTTCTTTTCCGAGTGCTAGAGAATGCTATTTTGGAAAATATAATTCTAAATACAAGCATGAGGATGATATACCATCTGACCACTATTCTGGTCAGATGACTACTTTCTAGGATGGACAAATTACCACCCATGGAGGATATGTTGATACATATTGAAGACAACAATCCCATGCAAGTGCTAGTCCCACACAAGCACAAGCAACACTAGTTCCTTTGTATAGAAGATCTGCTCGCTCATCACGTATCCTCATACAATTGTTGTGGAGATGAAATTCCCCATCAAGACCATCATTTCCTCCACCTTGGAGATAGTTGTCTATGACTACTTCTGCTCAAGCTCCATTGGGTCATTAAAAGAAACATTTAATAGTATAGAAGTTGTTGGAACTTCTTCTCGATCTAAAATATTCCTACCAAACAAGACACGAGGAGCGACACAATGCTTTTATTATTTTGTATGCCATCGAGCTCCTCAACAACTCAAGATATATGTTGCAGCTCCTAGACACAAATTTCTTTTGGCTTAGGGCCAAGGACAAGCGTTTCTTCCGCGACCTAGAACTCCTAGATAACTCTTAGAGTTAGACAATAACTATCCTTCCATGCCGAATCAGAACCAACCAAGGATGGAAGACCAACAATTGTGTTTCTAGCATCAAAACATATCCAAAAAGCAGCTAAGGGACATCCATAATCTACTCGATTAGGATGTCACAAACCCTTCAACAATAGTTCCTGACGAACAATCAACTTCTTGCGTCTATGAATCTACAATCAACAACTTTAACTGTGTTTCTTGCAATACTTTCTCTCAAGACCAGGTAAATCATATTTTGATACGTCTTGTTTATTCCAACACTATGGATGTAATCTATGACAAAGACTCCACAATAGTTCTTATTGATGATCATAGAGACATGGTAAAGACCAATGGATTCCTTGCCATGATAGTCGTAGTAGCTAACATCACTATCTTATAGCCAAACATTGGCTCAGCCTGGATTTCACATCTAGTGCTATTCAATAATGTCTGCCTCGACGATGAATCTGGAGTATGCAAATTATTTCAACAATATCTAGAAGAACATCTACCACCATACATTTTTCTACCTATGTTGTATGACAATCACTGGACACTTCTCATCCTCTCTGCCAGTAACTGTTGTGGCATTTTCTATAAGAGTTCTGATTCTCATGTGATTGAAGTTCTAGCCTTCGACCCAGAACCGAAGACACCTCTTGAACGATTAGCACGAATGTTCTATCGTGAAGTGGCTGACATTGTGAAGCCATACACTGGAAACCTTACAACAACTTGGTATGATCTTCATTTCTATCACCGCAGTCTGTAATGAATTCCTTTATCCAACAAATGTAGCCTCTTCATGCTACAATTGGATATACTTTTCCACTACTTTGAACCAGCACTCTGAACACTTCCATGATGTCAATTATCATAGCTTGTGTGCAGAATATATCATGCAACTACTTTCTTCTGATGGGGCAAATGTAAAAAACTCTCATTGATCTATATTGACCTTTTGTATTACCTCCAAACCACTCTGAGATAGAGTTTGAGGTATGTTTGGGGAGTGGTTCCTATAACATCAGTGAGGGAGGTACTCTTACCAGTTTGTCTTCCCCTTTTTCTTTACCATTCTACATGTCTAAAACTATACAAAAAATTGAATAGTAATTAAAAGAGATGCTTATCCCTTCTGCTACTCATAGTTGTTAAAATTGCACATTTATTTAAACTCATGGTATTGCTTTCGGTTTGTGTCTCTGTACTTAATGTAGTGAATATTTTGATTTTCTCTCATGAAAATGAAGTGTTAAATTACAACGACTATAACTTTGTCTTTATTGTAAAAACAATAATCTTACAGTTTGAGATGTGCATCTATGAAGAAAAGAGCTACCTAAAAAGTGAATGTCTTACCTAATACTTGTCAAAAAAATCCCATAAAAGAGGGAGAAACCTTATGAGAGGGAATAAAACATGAGAATTAAGCCCAAAAATAACACACTTGTTTTCTCAATGGAAATTATTTTTAGGTATGGTAAATCTGAGGCAATGGTACATAGGATGTTAAATTACTGCTCTAAATCCATCTGTCTTGGCCCATTTACCTATTAATAGACCCATACTTGAATGACCCAGTGAAGAAAAGAAAAATTCAAAACGCCTTAAGCCTTCCCAAAATCCCCACATTTTTTTCTTATCCATGATATAAATTTTAGTGTGAGAGCTAGCTTCATATGACGTGCACAAAAGTCTCGTGAAAAGATTAATTTTCCTCTATCAAAGCAAAAGAAAGGTTCGTACACTTGTTGTCTGACATGATTTTCTTTAAGACATTTCAAAAATGACACATACCTTTTTGCACCAGTCTTTATGAAAAATTTCCAAAACTAGTTTTATAGCTTGAGGATAAGCAAATTGACAAGTTGGGGGGGTTGATAACACCCATTTTATGTATGTTAGAGCTTCTATTTTATATTAAATATAGTCTCAAACTTCCATTTTCTCCTCAGTAAGCTCAGATAACTAGACAAAATATACTTTTTCTACTTTTGGATAACTTTTCTAATCTTTTGAAGTTTTTTTTGTCCTTTTATGACCAAGAGTGCGCCCATCCGACTAAAGATATTATATACAGAAAATATATCAGGCTCATCACCAGCCACCTGATACACCTTCCTAATCACAGACCGGCATAAAGCAAGTCAAAATCAGTATAAGCTCCCTGATACCCAAGCCCTAATGATTGCATCGGTTGTTGATTATAATGCGGGACACATGGAACCTGGCACATGACAAACTATCATGACATCACTAGATGATTGCATCATGAGATGATAATAACATGACAATAGTTGATGTCGGGGACAAGTTACTGCCCAATATGGTCATAGCCTGATATGGCTACGACCATGGTGGTTATTAAAGAAGAAGACGAGACCACCATATCAGTATTCAACCACATCAACAAAATAGAAAAAGGTCACAAAGTGATACAATCCAAGAACCAAGATTCACATCAGCCCATCACGAGCACCAAAATAGAGTCACGGGTCATGGGACACATGGAGCATTAAAAGAGAACCTCAACATTTCTGTTGTGTATAAATAGCTTGAACAGTGCATAGAGAAAGGTGTGTTGGATTACTGGATATTTTTGCCTAAAAGCAGATACATTGTCAGTAAGGTTTTGAGGGTCCACCAAGTAATCATTAGGTGATCATTCTCATATTCTAAGAAGGATGGAGGGCTCATTTAGGGATCATTTCCATAGTAGTAGGTGGACATCAAACTATTCTTGAGAGAGATGTTAGTTCTTTGCCTTGAAGATTCTCTGAGCATGTTAGGTTTCTATTTGACCTCTAACCTAGGATGGTTGGTCCAGATAGAGAAACCTGAAACGAAGATGACAAGAACTGGGATAGTGCTAGTCTAGTATGGTCAATGCCCGATATGGCTACAACCCATCACGATCATGACCCGAAGCAGTCATAGCCCGACATGGCCATGACCTGACATGGCCATGACCCAACACAAATTGGTTGATTAGTTAACTTAGAATAAAAAGTAAATCTAACTAAAGTTTTTGTTATCAAGAATGAATGAATTCATTCAGACTTTAGGTTTCACCATGGTGTATATTGTATTTGACATCATTTACTCCTATCCTTGGACTAAGAACCTGTATAAAGAATTACCCGCTCACATGGAAGGTGTTGTTGTAACATTCAATGACTCAACATGGTGATCAGAGATGTCATTTTGGTCCATGTTATCAAGAAATACATTGCTATTTTGGTTACTGACAACTCTATTCTCTGCAATTCTTGAAAAAATAGACACTGAAGCATTGACATTAGGCACACGAGGTAGCTGTGAAATTTGTGATCTTGTAACTTTATCACCACTTTCTTTGTTTTGCTGATTTTGGAAACTTATTCCCATCTCCTTTTCAGTTGTGCATGTTTGAGAGGATTTTGAACCACCAACCATATTAGAGTCTTGGGGAGATGTGGCTGATTGGGCATTTTTTGCAGAGCTAGCAGTAGTTTTATTGAATTTGTTTGCTCGATGTTTTTGACCTAAGCATTCATTCATAAAGGATAAAATATTTATATGCAAAATTATATATGATTAAATTTAGCACTTTAAATACAAAGATATGAATGAAATGATTACCTAGCCCATCAGAAGGTGTTGTTGTAACATTCAATGACTCAACATGGTGATTAGAGATGTCATTTTGGTCCATGTTATCAGAAAATATATTGCTATTTTGGTTACTGGCAGCTCTATTCTCTACAATTCTTGAATGAATAGACACGGAAGCATTGACATTAGGCATATGGGGTAGCTGTGAAATTCATGATCTTGTAACTTTATCACCACTTTCTTTGTTTTGCTGATTTTGGAACCTTGTTCCCATCTCCTTTTCAGTTGTGCATGTTTGAGAGGATTTCGAACCACCAACCATATTACAGTCTTGGGGAGACGTGGCTGATTGGGCATTTTTTGTAGAGCTAGAAGTAGTTTTATTGAATTTGTTTTCTCTATCATTACAAATTTTAGTTGGAAGGGAAGATACATTTTTTTTTGAGAAAATTTGAGAATGACATGTTCAAAGATTGCCAACAACCATGTCGAGTAATGCTAGGTAAATGAGTCGCCGTACATGAGTCATTGTTTTTGTTCTTATCATTTCTTGCGGCTGTCATGTTATGGTAGTTGTCACTGTACTGTTCTCTCATCCTAAGTATATCAAGTCACATAAAAATGAAGACATTTAGGAAAATATTGAACAACCTAATAAAAATTTTATTAATAATATTTAAAAATGAAACACATATATTTAATCAAATATAATTGTAAATAACAATAGAGACAAGGATAAATATGAATAAGAATAATGTCAGACATGAAAAATTGATACACCTAGCTAGAGCACAATGTGAGACAAAAAATTAAAGAGATACATTGAGCCAAAAAAGGCTTACTTAAGTCAAATATTAATGACAAACAAAAAGAAACGTTGTCTGCTATTTTGTAATCTTCTCATTCAAAACAATCATCATCATCACTTTGAGATACACTTTCATCATCCTGCTGAATTTGGGATTGGTCTTTTTCAGTTGTTGAACTTGCAACAGTAATTCCTTCCATATCCAATCTAACTATGTCACAATCAGTATCTTCATCCTCTGATGTCATCACAAGATAGGTTGAGTTTGAAGATCATTCAATTTTGCAAGTAGTTCAACCTATTCTTGAGATAGAAAACCATAATTTGTTTCTAGAGTAAGCATCTTTGTATTGCAGTCATTAAGAGATGATTTCAAGGTAGAATTTTTAGAAATAATACTTTCTTTTTCAGAAACAAGATCATTTTGTTGAGCATTCAACTCCTCATTATTTTTAGTATCTCTTTTTAGTTTCTTTTTACAATCAATATATTTATCATGTAATTCATTAGTGCTATCAACTAACTCTTCATTAGATAAATCAAAAAGACTTTACCTCTTCTTCTTCATTTGTTGTAGCAATAAGGCACTCCACCTCTTCTTCTCCATCCTCACTATCATCACTTGAGTCATCCCATGCAACTTTGTAGGCTTTTTCCTTCTTCTTATGAGATGATTTATTTCCTTTCTTGAGTTTATGACAATCACTTTTTAAATGTCCCCTTTTTCCGCATTCAAAGCACCTAGAGGAAAAAGAAACACTAGAAGTTTTGTTAGTTTTAAATCTTCTATATTGCTTACCATTTACAATAAGAGTTTCTTCTTCACTATCTTCTTCACTTGTGTCATGAATAATTTTGGTTGATGCCTTAAATGCACTTTCCTTTCTTTTCTACGTCTTGTGTTTGGCCGCCAATCTTTCTTCTCCTTCATGGGTGACCTCATGAGTCTCCAAGTTGTGAATGAGTTGTTCCATCCTCAATCTTGTGAGATCATTTGCTTCTTCAATAGCCATCACCATTGGTTTGTACTTTGGTGGAAAACACCTAAGAATCTTAGATACTTGATCTTCTTCACTTATGAATTTTCCTGATGCACTCAAACCATTAATAATAGTAGAAAATCTTGCATACATTTCACTAATAGATTCATTTGGTTCCATATGAAATTGTTCAAACTTTTATTTAAGAAATACTAATCTTAGAATTTTTAATTTGTACGGTTCCTTCATGTGTAATAGAAAGTCTATGCCATATGTCATATGCAGTTTCACATGTAGAAATTCTATTGAATTCACTTACCGATATATAACAATATAAAATACTTACAGCCTTGGCATTGAGTTGAGCTTGCTTTACTGTATTGGCATCCCATGTAACATACTCAGTTTCCAGAAGAATCAATGGAGTAGAAACCATCCTCCGAGTTCTCAACTGATGCCTTGAAAATAGAATTGCATCCTTCTCTTCCAATAGTTTTAGTTGCTTCCATCGAACGGTGGTGGACGATCTACGTAGGTTTCCTCCAAGTTTAGGTGGTTGAGCACACCATCCCCCATGCTTCAAGACTTGTTAAGGCTCCTTGAAGACCTGCTCTAATACTAATTGAAAGATCTAGTGTGGGGTGAATAGATCTTTTTGGAGTTTTAAAGTTAATTAGAAATAATTAAAACACTTGGACCAGAAGTAGGAGGAAACAAGGAAGACACAAGGATGTAGAGTGGTTCCTACCTTAGCAATCTAAGGTAGTCAGTCCACTACTTAATTGTTTCCAACCGGGATTTTGAAAGTGATTTATTTTGTTACCTCGCGAGGATGTTACATAAATCAATCACCTTCCCACACCCTTGAAGTAGCCTCAATCCCCCTAGAAGTAGCCTTCTGAAGTAACTCCAAGCTCACCCTTGAAGTAGCCTTCACCTGAAGTAGCTTCACCTTGAGGTAGCCTTCTAAAGTAACTCCAAGTCACTGAGAGAAGCCTTCCCCACCTGAAGTAGCTCCACGAACCTCCTTTCAATAGCCTCCAACCTAAGAGTAGTCAAGGAGAACAAAATACAATAGAAAGAACAACATTGGAAGAAAGAAACAATGTTCCCAATGAGTACAACGCTTTGATCCTATATCAAGTGTATTGATCTCCTATCCACTATAGATGAAAATGGTAGTGTGGTGTTTAGGAGATACTAGGCTATAGGACACTAATGTAGAACTCAAGGAAAATAGATTGTAAGTGTAGCTCAGCTTGTTGCTTACAAAGAATGAATCTCAAGTGTAATTGTATGCAGAAGTGATGCTTTGGGTGTCCTAAGGCATGTCCTAATTATAGGAATGGTGTACTAGTGCTTAGGTACATTCTAGAAACGTTCTAGTTTGTTCTTAGTGCTCCACTAGCCATTAGGTGTCCACTAATTTCATTGCAATGGCTAGTTGTTTAATGCTGAAAAGTGCAGTCCAGAACCTTTCTCGGTTGAGAAGTTTGTCGACTGAGAGTCTCTCGGTCGAGGAATTTGTCGACTGAGGGAAGGTATGGAATGAGTGTATTGCAATGTTCATTTCCAACTACCAATTACTTTTCAACTCAGTCTAACGCCTATAGAATTTTTTAGAAGGACTATTCTCGGTCGAGAATAATGTCGACCGAGAGTGTCTCGGTCGAGGAATTTGTCGACCGAGAATGTCCCTGTTCCAATGTGTTGAGACATGTACTAAGTGTGTGTATCAATGTGTAATTGTACTTATATCTTAAGGGAGGGTCTTTCTAAGTGTTGTGAGTGGATAGGGAAGATCTAACGCTTGATTGAATTGATGTCTTAGTTATTGTACATTATATACTTGTACAAGTTTTTACATTGAGTACAACCATGAAAATAAAAACAATCTAAGCGTGTTGATCTTCCAATTTGTATAGATCTTCAACTATCCACTTCCTTATTTATTTATCTCTGAAACACTCAAATAACAAGTGAGATCTACAAGAATGAAATGTTTTTCATCATCAAAACAAAGGGTTTGATAATGCCAAATTTAGCCAATAATATATATATATATGCATGTATATATATATATATATGTGTGTGTGTGTGTGTGTATTGGAAAAGGTAAAACTGGGTAGAGTACCCAATAAAAATTATGGACAAAAGATGTAATTGTATATATGTAACAACCGTAACAACTATGTATGTAATGTTACTGTTTGGAAGGTAATGTAACCTTATAAGCATGTAAAGTAAAAAATTGCTGAAATAATAACTATTTCGGGAGCAGTTAGCTACCCGCACTGGCATTAAAGATAAACCCTATATATATTTATGTTTCCAATCACCATTACATATACATTATTATACACATCATATACTGTAAAGTCACCACATGCGACTAGTACAACTTTAACTAACAAGTATTACAGAAAATCAACTAAGAGATTCACATATAATGTAATTCTAAATCAGCCTTTTCTGGGTTTCTTCTTGTGGAATCAGGCAAGGTAGTTGGATGACTAATAGCTCCCGGTTTGGGTAATTCTTGTGTTGTGTATTTGTTGTCTAATATTGATCATGAACCCTTCAAGGACCATCTCCTTCAATGTGAAATTATGATAATATCCTCCTATCCACCATGGTTAATCAATGATGTCAACTAATCATCCTATTCAAATTGCATAATTAAAATTTACATGTAGAATGAATAGAGAAAGACATACCATGCAAGTCAAATACATGTTACATTATTTTTCATCAAAAATTTATTATTACATGTTTAAGAGCACACCACAATAATATAATTTCTATCTTTATATCCAACAAATAAAATGATAGGTAAATGTAATGCATATATATACCATATCATATATGATACTAGATGATTATTGTGGATACAAACTTTCACAAAAATTTGCCTGACGAATGTTTGCAGTTTAAAATTCTAACATGATTTAAGATCTTATGACGTTAGATATGATACCACTATTGGGTTTTCGGTAAGGCTTCACAAAAGAATAAAAAGAAAAATTCCCTACCCTAGCCGTTGGATCCGTCTTAGCTATAAAATTCACTAGTACATTTACGACCCTTGGTGTCACATTTCTTAACATTTATTTTGTAAATAAAGTGACACCAAATATCTGTGACATCGATTACTTAAACACAAACATCACAATTGTTATGTTCCAACTGGATTGTAACACTGGTTATGCTAAAAGTAGTGATATTGTATGTATGTGGTTCTTGGAGAAGGGTACATAGATGTGACATCAGTTTACTCAAGATTGACTAATAATAGAGAGTTACCTATGTCATTAGTTTTTGTATAGGAAACTGACTAGACAACCTATATCATTACCTTTCTACAAGAATTGATGGTGGAGTTGCTAGTAACAACACCTGCAAAAATTTCTTTCATCCCATTCTCTACATTCCCTAATAGCACCCACGTGCAACCTAGATCTAACGATGACAAACAAGAAGCCAGGAACCCTTCTGCTTCCAGCAAAGTGTTGTCAACTCCATTCTAGAAATCATTATTACCGCTTCTACTAGTGTGTGTTCTGCTTCTCTCCTCATTATTGTCAGTGAATTGCTACTTCTCCCTTGCCACCACCGAATGTTGTTGCTTCTTGCCTCACTATCATAGGTTGCTACTACTTCTCTCCTTTACATTGTCAATTGTTGTTGTTTCTCTCCTCACCACCGTTGAATGTTTCTTCTTATCTCCTCAATGACACCGGATGTTGTTCTCCATCCACCCCGCTAGTGGTGGTGGTGGTGCTACTTCCCTGCTCTGCTACTTCTTTGTGCCACCTGTTGCATCCCTTGTATGTACTGGTTTGTCCTTTATTGTCTTCCCTAACTATCCATTGATGCTTGATGCTTGCAATATTTGTTTTGTTATGATTTTAATTAATGATAATCAATTAAGGCTTGATAATAACAAATGCTTGATGATAATAGAGTGACCTAGTTTTAAGCATTTAAATATGCATGAAAGCTAGCTATGACATCTCAGATAAATTTTATTTCTTAATGCATATTTTGTTATGTATGGATGAATCTAATAACCAAATTAACTTAATTTAGACTAAAATGATATGCATTAAACCTAAACTAAATATGAATTTGATGATTGCACATGTGTTTTGTTGGCTTACAAACTCGTCCAAGAATTTTTCTCTAGGAGTAAATATGGAATATCCTTGGTTTGGGATTTTTTTGAACACTTAGTCTCACTTAGAATGTAAGTATATCAATGGGTATTTGATTTTCAAGATGTTTTATCAACACCTCTGTGTTTGTTCTCAAAGAACATATGTAAGCAGGTATTTGCACATCTACATCAGTCTATTTAAAGAGTTGGAGGAAAATGTTGCAAAATATAAACTAAATGCATATTATACACTTATTAGTTAAATTAAGTATTTAAGAATGGGACAGTTGGCAAACATTCATCACTAAACCCAAAATCCTAAATAGTAAACCATAATATTTAAACCTTAATCCCTATAGTCTATTACCTAGAAATTCATCCAAGACTTGCTCATTTGGAGTAAATATTGGATAGTCCCCAGTTTGGAACTGTTCTTGAATACTAAATCTCACTTAGTATGTAACTACATAATGTGTATTCAGTTTTCAAGTTGTTTCATCAACACACTACCTTTTATTCATGTTACATATGTAAGTGGGTATTTGCTCATCTACATCAGTGTACTTGGAGAGCTACAAGCATATGCTGCCAAAATATTCTTGAAATTTAAATAGACATTATATACTTACTAGTGAGATTAAGTGTTCAAGAATTGGATACATGATACACATTCATCAATATGTATCTAACACCTGATTTGATTCAAACATATTTTATTCTGCACTTGACGTAGCTAACACCTAATTCGATACTCCTTGTCCATTTGATCATAGAATGGATCGATTTTTAATATCCATTCCAAACGAATGCACTTCAGAGTTTATTACTAGTCTTGATAATTTTGTAATGTTTACATAGGAACATAGGAAATGACATGGACATAGGTTCTATTGACAATGTAGGAATTACATCAACAACTTGAAATTTGACATGCTGACAAAATCAAGAGTCATGTCATGTGCAACATGATTGTACAAGGATATACAAAATGGCATTGGCATGGAGAGATTCCTAGTATGAGGTCAATCATGGTACTTGTGTGGAAGAAGAAATTGCTGACGATGTTGATGTGAATGAACCAATTCCAATAGACATGACTAATGGGATGGTAGATAGTTGTGGGGTTAAATCTTACTAATCCACCTTCCTTGTTTAGAAACATTGCGCATGATGCTAACAAAATATTATACTTAGGTTTTACTATGTTTATAAAGTTGAGCATTGTGTTGAGATTGTCTATTCTGAAGGCTAACAATAGATGGAGCGACAACAACATCACATATTTATTATATTTCTTGATAGAATTCATGTTGAAGTCAACAAGATTCCACTCTCAACAAGTGAAACAAACAAACTATTGTGTCCAATGGGAATGTAGGCTAAGAAGTTACATGTGTGCTGAATAAATGTGTTATTTGAAAAGGACTGTATCGATTAGAAAGATTGTCCCAAATGTGAGATGTCAAGGTATAAAATGATGACTGCAAGTACGGTCAAAAGTAACTCTCCTACCAAGGTAATATGGTATCTCTCTATAACACCAAGATTTCAATGATTGTTTTCAAATATCATAGATGTACAAAAAATTTCTTGGCATGCAGATAAAAAATAAATAAAGAAAGGATTCTACAACATGCGTATGATTCTCACCAATGGAAGAAAATTGATTTATTGTACCCTAATTTTGGTGAAGATGTTGGGAATTTAAGTTGGGCGTTGTGCCGACGGGATGAATCTTAAGGAAAGAATTGATAAGAAAAGTTAGCAATGATCACCAAACTTATTTACCTCCTATTTGCTACACTTTATCTAGACAAAAGAAGAGATGTTTTTGTGAGTGCTTGCTTCATGTTAAGGTACCACAAGGATACTATGTCGATTGGTATTAATAAGGATGTGTTCCTGATATGACTTAAATCTCATGATTTTCACACTCTAATGCATCAAATATTTCCTTCGATTATTTGATCCATATTGCCAAAGAATGTAAGGTTTGCAATCACTAGGCTTTGTTTCTTCTTCAACACTCTGTTCAAAGAAGTTATTGATCCTAAAAATCTTGATAAGTTGCAAAGAGAATTGGTCTTTACCGTATTCTAGCTTGAGATATATTTTCCTCCTTCATTCTTTTATATCATGTTACATCTTGTTGTCACATTTGACTACATAGTGAAAACGTCGGGTCCAGTTTTCTTATGTTGGATGTATCTTCTTGAGTGTTACATGAGTGTTTTTAAAGGTGATGTTCAAAATTGTAATCAACCTGAAGGGAGTATTATTGAGTGTTCAGTGGGTAGGGAGGTTATGAACTTTTGCAATGATTTTATGAGTTGCAATGAAGCTTCGCCAACACAGAGAGTATTGAAGCTTATTTGGCCAAAGATACTTTAGGAGCATGAGTGGAAGTAGTTAGTCATGAACAGTGGGAACAAGCACACTTGTTTGTCTATGAACACACCAATTTTATCAAGACAAAATATCATCGAACTAGTTCAATGTGGCTTGCTAATAATTAAATATTTATTAGGTGGTTTGAAGATAATGTCTCCTGTTATCTATCTTGACACACTTATACTATGTGTAAAACACAAGTGCACACGTTGTGTAATATAGGCCTATGAGGTCTAAGTGTCAAACTTAGAAAAATGTTCACCAACAACTACTACTAGCTTAAACCTAATCAGATAGGCCTAGAAACTGGTTTATTAGTTGTTTTATAACTAAGAGTGAAGAATTAATCTACATTTAATGACTATGATTAGGAATGGATGGATTCCTTAGGATTGTGGTTTCACATTGACATGCATTGCAACAAAATTCCATTTCATTGATAATAATTAAATTGTAATCCCAGACTAAAGACCTCTAGTAAGTATTAACTTCTTGTGCAACATAATATAATATAATAAATAAAACAAATCCCACTCCTATAGCAATTTAGGAATTAGTTAGGTGAATTATTGAAATCTCTATGTTGTTCTTTCAAAGTCATAAGCCCTCTCCGGGGATGTGATATAGGCTACATAGATATACTATTTTCCCAACCCTTGATCTTTATCTCAAACAAATTAGCAGTCTGTTACTTTAATTATGGGGATCAAACATAAAAAAAATCGATAAGAGGTCACAAATTTACGTCCAAAATAAAGGACATATATTATCAATTCATAGAACTCAAGTACAGAGAAAAACTAGGATATGATTGGGTCCTAAGTAATGTTGTGTTTAGCCCTAAGTGATTACTACCATCATATAAATATAGGAAGAGGGAGAAAATAGGCTAAAAAATAGAAAAACAATGTAAGAATCCCTGGATAAGTCATCTTGGTGTTCCTCTCTACTGAACAACTTGATCTGTAATGTTCTGACTACAAATCTCCCATCAAAAAGTGCCTTGACCATCCAATCAATATCTGTCTCCGTTGTCTCCTCCTCCCCCAGATTCATGCTCTATTTGCAATCTAGTAGAACATGCCTCCCTTTTCATCTGCATTCCCCTTAGGTCATATGTAAGACTTTGGATGTCATTAAGTCACAATCATTGGATCTGACTTAATCTTAGATATACACTGATCACAAAGAGTGGGTACCACTGATAGATCCTTGGTGGCACCAAGTTTCAACTGACTTGTAACCATCGAATAATGTCGGTAATATTGATATGTGTGTCAATAGCATTGATTTATTATCTTAGAATTTTGATGTAACTAGAATGCTATAGTTGGTAACACTGACATGCTAGTCGCTGGCACCAAGATAATTATTCTTGGTTAATTCTCTCGCGATCTAGAATTGGTAGCACTGAATCCCGGTCTCGATAGCAATGTCTTCGCACTTGGTAGCTCCAAGAGTGCTCTCGATAGTACCGATATTTCTAAAATTCCCTATGGTGATTTTGTGCTCTTTTGGTACCACTTATACTGTTACAACCTCAATTTTGCATATGTTTTCAGAATTTAATTGTAAAGGTTTTGTGAATATGGACTTAATAGAAAAGGTTGTATGCTTTGCTTCAAAAGATGGATTTCTTTACAAATATCCCTTTGGATAGGAATTTCGTTATTCCTATTATTAGATTAATCCAATAATGGATATAAAAGGGAAGAAAAGTCCAAATATTAGAAAAAGATACAAGATAATAGATTTTAAACAAAGTAATTATGAGAAATACACAGAAAACTCTAGAAAGTGGAGTTAATGGCCACAATTAAGTAAATTTCGTTTCTATGTGATTTCTTATAGAAGAATTAGGAAAAGAGGAAAAAGGGAATAAAGGATAATGAGAAATCCTTGGAAAGAAATCTTTTAATAAAGAAATAAGTAAGATAATGAGAAAATAAAGAATGTAGATGCATCTAGAAGGATAATAAGTATCCTTAAAAAGGAATTTCAAAATCTTAGGATTTCTTGGGATCCAAGAAGTCCCAATGGAGAAGCAGAAAGAGAAAATGCTAATAATACAAAAATATGAAGATAATGTGATACATAATTAAGGAATTTTTGGTATTATAAAAAAGAAGTACTCTCTTCTATTAGGAAGTATAATTTCGTGGACAATGGATTAAAAGTGAAGCATAACGATGTTAAGAGAGATGATTTTCGAATTCCTATATATATAAATAATATAGATTATTAAGAAGATAATGAAGAGAGAGAAGATTGCTTCTTAATGAAGGAACTTGGTTTTCTTTTGGGAAAGGGGCTTGGATCTCGTGGATGGGTGTCCTAGGGATTTGCTACCCTCCCTATCTAAGGGGTAGAAACCTTGGCCGAATCCAAGAGGATTCCATACATCCTTCTCTCTTCCCCTCCTTCTTTTTCGTTCAAACCCTAAGCAAGAGTGGGTAGCACTTACCCTGAGGTAGCAAGAAGCTGGAGGGGGGGGGTTGTCATAGTTGAAGCCCGACGCTCCTACGATGCCAGAGAGAAGCTGCCTAACACCTGCACAACATAGCAGGTTGGCTGCAGGCCGACCTTGTTTGTAGGTCTGGCGGGCTTGCACTAGTCGTCTTGGCTGCGATCCGGAGGCACCCCAAGGTGCGCGGAGGCACGACGGAGGAAGAGGAACAAGCCATAGTGGCCTTTGGGTCCAGAAAAGGGAGGAGGAGCCACACCCATAGCAGCTACGGTGGAAGCGTTAGGGCAACACGAGGTGGAAGAAGGGTGGAGGCGCCGTTGGACAAAATTACCCTTCCAAGATATAAAGAAATGATGACTTACGCGGGGGTTCCGGTCTTTTCGTTATGTTTTCAAGCGGCCGAGCTGCACTGCATGGGAAGGGCTGACGTGTCAGCTACCCATTGGTTCAAGTAAGTGAATTCTTGCAAAATGTGTATCCTTTTATTGGTAGCTCTGATGGAAACATGTAAAATATGAAAGTTGATCAGGATAATGGGTAGAATCCAATAAAAATACTTTTAAAGCCTGATTTTGTTCCTAATAGATAAATTATGCTATGTTAATGAAAAGTGTTTTGAAATTAGTTTAGAAACCCTAATTGAAATTAATGGTTAAGTTCATGATGCTTAATTGGTGAAATTAAGTAATAGGAACCTGTTGAAATGTTAAATGATGAACTTGAACGTGATCTAGATGAATTAGTGCATGGTGGCCGTCGAGTCCTGTTGATATGTTAAATGATGAACTTGAACCTGATCTAGAGGAACAAGCCATGGTGGTCTTCAGGTCCTGTTGAAATGTTAAATGATGAACTTGAACCTGATCTAGAGGAACATGCCATGGTGGTCGTCAGGTCTAGAAAAGGGAGGAGGAGCCACACCCATAGCGGCTAGGGCGGCAACGTTAGGGCAGCACGAGGTGGAAGAAGGGTGGAGGCACCGTTGGACAAAATTACCCTTCCAAGATACAAAGAACCGATAACTTACGCGGGGGTAATCTGGTCTTTTCGTTATGTTTTCAAGCGGGCGAGCTGCATTGCATGGGAAGGGCTGATGTGGCAGCTTCCCATTGGTTTAAGTAATTGAATTCTAACAAAATTCGTATGTTTTTATTGATAGCTCCGATGGAAACAAGCAAAATATGAAAGTTGATCAGAAGAACCCGTAGAATCCAATAAAAATAATTTAAATCCTGATTTTGTTCCTAATAGAAAAGTTATGCTAAGTTGATGAAAAGTTCTTTGAAATTATGTTAGAAACCCTAATTGAAATTAAGGGTTAAGTTCATGATGCTTAATTGGTGAAATTAAGTAATAGTAACCTATTGAAATGTTAAATGATGAACTTGAACCTAATCTAGATGAATTAGTGCATGGTTTAGGGTTTTACACCAATTATGAATGACAAATCATTTAGAAATCTTAATTTAGGGTTCCATGTGCATTAATAAGCTTTAATGGGCCTAGAAACCCTAATGTTAGTAATTATGATTCTTAATGGATTTAATTGTTCAAATTTGTGTATAAAGCTGAGATTTGATGGTTCTAAGCTATTTTGAGTATAAAAGTTCCTAATTGTGGATGAATACCCTTAATTTGGTAATTATGATTTTAGTGTAATATTAGTGATAAATGGAGTTCATATGTGAATTAGACCATCACAAAATACGAGTTGTCAATTCGAAAAAAAACAAAGATGATATTTGGGCCTAATGATCTTGACATGACTTAAAAGGATAAAGATGGTAGTTTGGTGTAAAAGAGATGTATTAGGCTTAATTGACATTCAACTATGCTTATGATGTTGAAATTAGGGTTTGTGAACTAAAAGAGCATTAAACGTGATAAAATCATTATGGAGGATAATACCCTAATGAAACCCTAAAGGTGGCCTAGAAAGCTTAAGGTGGAATCCAAGTCTATCTTACGAATGTTTTAGATAAACTATAACACTTGGATGTATTGCATTAATTTTAGGATATTGTTGATTGATTGTTTGATTGTTCTTTATCATTATTGCTTGGACATCAAGTTGCTCTAGATCAGGTATGTGGTTACGCTTATGGTTAATCACTTTAGTTTCATGACAATTCGTGGATCTTTTATCGGTTTCTTGAAAATAACTGCTTGGATGACTTTTATTTCATACAACTATAGAGTGACTATGATCATCACAATTATAATATAAGTGTGTATTCTCGCACCTACATGCCACCCTGATGAATGATGCAAAAAGATCAACCCCAAGAGGGAAGACCCACGGGTACCATGAGTGGTGACCCCAGACACCAAGCTCGGGATTGAGAAGGTGTTCTTTGTTGCATGACTAATGGGCACAATGAGAGGTGACCCCAGGCACCAAGCTTGGGATTGAGAAGGTGGCCTTAAGTCAATGGCAAAAGAGAAACTCTAAAGAGGGTATTCTAGGGTTAGGGCAAAAGCGGTGGAGAATGTCACATCAAAAGAACAAATTGGCATGTTAATTAACTTGATTGTAATATTTAGATTCTTAGCCATATTTGTGAAATTTTGGTTGTTCCCACATACTGGCATATTCATATATGCTGATCGACATTTTGTTTGTCGGCATTTTAGGTACAACCTTGAAAAGAACAAATAGTAATTGACACATTGTGAAAATAAGAAATAAAGTTTGAGGATGATTAGATAGAATAGATTCAAGTTGTGGATAGTAGTAGATATCCAAAGTTTTTAAAAGGTATGCAAAGTTTTATTTTATACCAACTTTCAATATAGTTTGGTAGAATTTTATAATTATTACTGATTATTTGTCCAACCTTTGATCCAGTTAATTGGGATAACAGTTCTGACCTCTTGGTCTCCCTTAATTGGGGGTTACTAGGAGGCGAAGTCGTTACATTTGGTATCAGAGCATTGGTTCCTCATTTAATCTTTAGTAATTATTAAATTTTACAAACTCTGTAGTACCCAAGGGAGTTATTAGAGGATTTTCTGAAAGACAGAGGTGTCTTGAAAAGGATCACAGTCCGAGGGCTGGAAATATTTTCCTCCGCACCGCTAGTCAGAATACGAGGACTCCCGGATCTGTGTGACTGTGTAACGTCCCAGAAACCAATGACATTGCATATCAACTTGGTTTCTAAGGGTTATAGAATTATAGTATCAAGTCCAATTAAAGACGCAACCCAAAAACAACTATATTGATAACATAGTCATTTACACAAGCATTTCTTGAAAGAAAATTTGTACATATGTTTACATGACCCTTAGGTCTAGCAAAACTACAAAATGCAAAAACTAGATATAGTCTTGATATTACTTCTAGGATCTTTCAAGATAGTCTACTACAAGATACATACATACACCTGCATCCACATAATTAACCTATGGCAAGAATGATTTGCCATAGCCCAAAAGGGATAAAGAGAGTTAGACAATTATCCAAGTATGGTGACGTGTATTTTACTACGCGCTTAAACGCAAGTATACGCGTCGAGTAATATAGGCCTTGTGAGGCCCGAGTCGAACTCAGGGATACGTGAATTATTGGAGACTTCTACTAACTAATCGCAATCAGCTAGACTGATTAACAAAGTAGGGTTTTGTTGTTGAAATTAAAAGAAAATAAAAATCAAACAAAGAAAACAATCGATTAAAGGTTAATTTAATCAATTCAAAGGGATATCTTTAGGATGGCGGTTTCACCGCGGGTCAACATTGTATTACGTTTCATATAATTCCTCACACTTCTCTCTCTATCCGGGTAGTGGCCTGAATACAGAATTACCCACTGTCGTGGTGTAATTCACTACTTAGGTTTAGGTTGATTCCACCGTCGTAGTAATCATTCCCCTAAACTAAGTGCATTATAAACGGTCCCTCAGTTCCCACCATTAATTTTACAACTCCTTTGTCAAGGGTTTTATTGATTAATGTAGAATTCGTCTCTTTTCAACCGTTAATCCTTCTGTCGAAGTGATTAAGGGTGTTAAATTATTATTATGGTGATCAAGCATAACAATAGAAATGGAGAAAATGAATCTATACCACGGATTTGAGAGAGAAACTATGAATTATCAATATAAAAATGTCATACAATGTATTCCCGGGCTACTCCCGGTCCTAAAGATTGAAGGTTTTAGCCTCTCATGTTCATCTCACACGAATACATGGTAGAAATAGGGGATTTCATAAGAAAAACGTGAAACAAGTGGGAAAACCCCTGAACGGAGAAGAACCGGTAGATCCTTGGCGTAGAATACGAGCTTCCCCGCCTATCGGTGGTGGAAATCGTCTTCGGCAGCGTCCGAATCACCCGGGATGAGCTTCTGACCTCCGTTCTCCTTTTTCTCCCTTCTCGGCACTCGTGCAATCCAAAAATGATCCCTCCCCTCGTCTGGGCGGCCGTCATTAGGTATAAGTCCCTAATTAGGTCGTCAAATAACAACAGCCGTCCGATCGAGATCAAAATAGATCCAACGCATATCTGTCGGCGTCGATACCATCGACGCGGGTCTATGGTATCGACCCATCGGATTAGCGGTAGCTTTCTTTTCTTTTGATGTGAGCGCATGTGGTCATCTCGATACCATCGACTTTCTTTAGCGTCGGTTGTTGTCGTTTAGCGACGCTATAGCTCTCCATGTGTCGATGGCATCGACTTGGGTCGATGGTATCGACATTTTCCTCGCCAGCAACCTGAAGGGATGTCGATGGTATCGACTCTCGTCAATGGTATCGACGGAAGCAGATACTTGTTTTTCCTGAAATTTCACAACAAGCCCAAGTAAATCCACACAATTTATAATAAGATGATAAATAATGCTCAAAATAGTAAAACAAAGGGGATTTGATATAATATGATGGCAAAGACCAAATTAAGTGAATTATGCAATATTATCCATAAAAATGAGTAATTAGAGCACAAAACACATATGAAATAGGTCTATAAATGCGACTCAAAATCATCGCATCAAACTCCCCTAAGCTTAAACATTGCTCGCCCTCGAGCAACTAATCCTTAGAATAGGATTGCAGATGTCAACTAAAAATCAACACATCACCCCACATTCCACATGACTCCCACTGAACGTTCTCAAACCGGCCTTTCCTAATCACATAACAGTAATTACCCTACAGGCGACAATAATCATCAATAAGAAAAATTATCCTTCAAACCGATGAACACTATCACATAAGGCAGTTAACATAATAAGGTTCGTCGATTCAGCATTGGTGCATCTTGTGATCGCCTACACTACGTTGCTCGCCCTAACTACCATCTACATGGAAGCAGTTCTCCTGATAAACATGAGTGAGGAGAAAATCACAATGGCCTACCAATCCGAGCAACGGGTGGATGGAATGGGTGGCTCGTGAAAGAATCTTGGAAGTATTACACAGTTTCAACATGCACATAACAAAATGTCCTAAATGATGCAAATGCACATTGAAAATGCCCTAATGCTTAAAATTGGGTGGAATGATGCATGCACTAACCTTCCACCTCAAAATGAGATGGAAATCTAATTAAGCCACATCATGTACTCAATTTCCCTGTTATGCAAGTGATATCATGTTCCTTTCTCCCTCTTATTCCATTTCCTTCTAAATTCTTTTTTTTTTTCAAATTGTTTTTCAGATTTTCAGAATTTTTTTTCTTTCTTTTAGCCCACATATCCATAATTTCTTAGAGATACATGTATAAGGCCATTTTCTTCACGATTGGAAATCTTTGCATTATTTCGAGGGTATGGAAAAGTTTAGATCACTTTTTAGGAAAAACTGAGGTAGATGGTGTACTTAAGCATGAAAATCATTAAGTCATGAGTGCAACTACATGGCATGCACCTAAAGGTAGTGTGCATGAATCACTATATATATATTTTTTGTTTCATGCAAAAGTATGAAAAATTTCAATGCAAGTCCTATCTAAATGCTATGCACGCAAAAGGAATTAAAATTGTACTTTACTTCCCATTCTTAGGTGGGTTATAAAAAAAATGAAGTGGAATGATCACAAGATTAAGTGACTGAACCTTAGAAGAAAATTATGTGTCCCTCCTTACTGACCTGTGTATTAGTTCAAAGGGTTCTCTCTCTTATATCCAATTAAGGTCTCATTACCATTTGATTAGGTTAGGCTCAAACAACCGTTACTATCCACTTTTCGTGAGTCAGCGGGGGTATGGGTGTGACATATTGCTTTAGAGTTGACATAATCAATCATTTTCATAGGACAAGTTTCCCAAGGACAACCAAGTCAAGCTATCCAAAAGACACAAATTTTTTTTTAAATTCCCTTAGATTTCCCATGAAAACAGCGAGATGACAATTTTTAAGACATCCACGGTTACACTAGATAGATGTGGATCCTAACAAAAACTAAAATTGCAAGAACAAACAACAAAGCAAAAAGCAAAAACTAAGAAAACAACAAAAGAAAAGATAAAAGATAGAGCTGTTCCATCCACCCCCCTAAGCTTGAATTCGACTATGGCCTCATAGTCAAAAACCAACTTAAGGGTGGAACACTGATACCCTGATCAATCCTGTGGAGGCGGTGGTGGGTATTGTGGTGCCGTAGGATCCCAAGACGGGTACTCCCCCTGGAAGCTTGGAACATATTGGGTCCTCGGCAGAGGCTGTGGATAGCCTCCAAAGTAGTCTCGACTCCAGTAGTGGTCGAAGAAGGGCTCCTGTTGCGTCTCTATCTGCTGCAACCGGGTGTGCATTTGCTCTTGGTTGGCGAGGATGAGCCGCTCGTTCTCGAACATAGCCCGTTGGTTGTCAAGTACCCGGTTGGCTGCTCGAACATAGTCTGCTGGATGTCCTGCAGCATGGTGTACATCCCCTGCATGGAATAGGGATCCTCGGTTGGCTGCTCGTGCTGTGGTGATGGCGGCGGGGGCTGAGATGATGAAGATGCACCCGGATGCATCCTAGGACGCTTCCGTGGTGCCACACGTGCACGAAGAGGTGTGTAAGCCTCCTCTTCCTCCGCAGCCTCGCCTGCTTGCTCGTCACCTCCGCCTTCTTCTTCGGAGGACTCAATGGCTATGATTGGCCCCTGAAATGCTGCGCTCCTTGGATGTTGAAGACGTCGTCCGGCAGTGAGCACTCCTGATAAGCTTGGTTGACGTGGCAATGTGCGTACGCCAACCCGTCCCGGAAAAGGATGAGGTTTGAACGGTGCAAGTGTTGCACGTTCACCTTGCTCCTTGTGGAGATCGGAGTCATGGACTGAAAGTTCAGCCCCAAGTAAGACGCCAACTTGGTGACAAGCCCACCAAAGTGGATTGGAGCCTTCCTTGTACTCCTCTTCACCGCCAAGACGCGTTGTAGCCAAAACGCCCCCCAGTTGCACTCTTGACGTTTCAGGAGTGCGTAGAGGAAGAACATGTCACTCTCCTGAAACTTGCTTAAAGCAAGATCACTTCGAGTGAAGAAAGTCAAGCTCAACATCCTATGCAGAACCCGGACGAACGGGTGCTCAAAATCCGCTACCGCTGCATTATGGTAGCTCACAGTCTTCCCTGCCGGCACTGTCACTAGCTCGGCGAAGATTTTGTCGTAGTCGGTGCGGGCGTCGGGGCGTCGGTGATCGTTGCGGCCGTGGTTCCAGTTGAAGATGTCGTTGAACTGCTTCAACGTGATGTTGTAATTGTTGTTGAAGAGTCGGAAGGACACCCTTCCCTTGATCCACGCCTGGTCCGATGGTACCACGTCGTTTGGTACGATGCAGACGTCGAGAGACGCCATGAACTCCACCACCAGTTCCTTGTAGGTGGCCCATTCGCCGAAAAACGGCTGCCCATCCGCATGACATTCTATCTGCTCGTAAAGTCGACCGGTGTGCCGTGCTTGCCCGGCCAACACGTAGGCCAAGTTGGCCTCGAACCCCAGCTCCTGGAGCATACCCCGGTCCACATACCGGGTTGGCTTGAACTTTCACTTCATTATCTCCTCATAGACCTTCCTCACCTCCATGTGGGCATGAATCAGGTGTGGACGAGAGATGGAAGCGGTTGGGGGAGGAACGAACTCCTCGATCTCCATAGGGTGTGCGCTCGATGACGACGCTCCGGCGACATGCACCATGGTTGCGAGAAAAGATGGGATTAGAAGAAAAGAGCTCGGTGAAGATGGAGAAGAAATTCTCCGCTCGATGACGCTTCTCTTCAGTCTTGGAGGGCTCGGGGGAGTGCTCGGCGCAAAGGAGGATGCTTGCTCTGAAGGTGTGACGTCGAATGACGTTGCAAGTCCCCTTAAATAGACTGGATCGGCGCCCCTGTTGACCCGTCGATACCATCGACGCGGGTCGATGGTATCGACACATCTCGCGGGTATCCGCCTCCCTCGCGAGTATCGACGGCTGACGTTTGCTGGATCGAGAAACCTGGATTGCTGACGAGTCGATACCATCGACAGAAGTCGATGGTATCGACGCAGCACCCAGATCGCTGACGTGGATCGTGCGAGCGTCGTCGATGTCTGTGTGCGGATCGGTGACATGTCCGTCGATACCATTGACGAGTGTCGATGGTATCGACTTGCTTTTATTGCGACACTGCCGTTTTGTTGCATTCAACCTGAGATGATGTCGATACCATCGACGAGGCTGTCGATGGTATCGAGTTGACTGAGCAAAATTCGTCTGAACTTCTCCAGAGATCTCGATGGTATCGACTGGGGTGTCGATACCATCGACACATTTATTGCGACCTGCCTGTGACCATGTCGATACCATCGACGAGGGTGTCGATAGTATCGACGTAGTGCGATTTTTGCTGGTGTCAACCTGAACCCATGTCGATACCATCGACGAGGGTGTCGATGGTATCGACCCTACCTATTCCTGCACATTTAACAAACGGATCAAGGTATCTTTTTTTTTAAACTAAAATCTAAACAAAATAAAAGCAATCTATGACTCGAATTACACTATCCTAATGTACCAATGGTTGGGTTGCCTCCCAACAAGCGCCCTTGTTTAGCGTCTTAGGCTAGACGTCTTCCCATTATCTCATTTGTGCACAAGTGAAATGAGTTTAACCTCATTCACTTTCCTCTTGTAGTTCTCACCAAAATACAACTTCAAGCGTTTCCCGTTCACCAAGAACGTGGCATCTCCATCACGCACAAGAATCGCTCCGTACGGTTTCACCTCCTCCACAATGAAGGGTCCACTCCACCGGGATTTCAGCTTCCCGGGATGCAGTTTGAGACGGGAGTTGAACAATAGAACGCTGTCTCCCTTCTTGAACGTGCGCATCTCAATATGGCGATCGTGGATCAGCTTTGTGCGCTCTTTGTAGATGCGGGCATTCTCATATGCCGTCATGCGTAGCTCATCCAATTCATTCAATTCAAACATCCTTTTTCTCCCGGCCTCATCATAGCGCAAGTTCAGCCTTCGTAGCGCCCAATGGGCCTTGTGCTCCAGCTCCACCGGAAGATGGCAAGCCCGGCCGTACGCCAACCTAAAAGGCGTGGTGCCTATAGGTGTTTTGTACGCCGTTCTATACGCCCAAAGTGCGTCCGGTAGCAATGCACTCCAATTTTTCCTCGTGGATGCTACAGTCCTTTCTAAAATCTTCTTGATTTCCCTATTTGATACCTCCACTTGTCCTTGCGTCTGTGGATGATATGGGGTTCCAATGTTGTGCTTGACCCCATACTTCTTCAAAAGTATCGCGAATTTCTGATTTCGAAAATGTGTGCCTCCATCACTTATGATCATTCGGGGTATCCCGAACCTGCAGAAAATGTTCTCTTTGACAAACCTGCACACTACATTCGAATCATTAGTCCTTGTGGGGATTGCCTCCACCCACTTCGACACATAATCAACAGCAAGTAAGATATATAGATTTGAATTTGAGGACGCAAAGGGTCCCATGAAGTCAATGCCCTATAAGTCAAATACCTCAACTTCCTGAAATACATTCAGGGGCATTTCTTGTCTCCTTGAGATATTACCTGCGCACTGGCATGAGTCACATTGCCTAACAAAATTATAGGCATCCCGGAACAAAGTGGGCCAATAAAGGCCACTCTCCAACACCTTGGCTGCTGTCCGTGAGCTAGCATGGTGTCCTCCTATAGGCGACGCATGACAATGGTGGAGAACACTCTCGTACTCCACCTCCGGCACACACCTGCGAAGAATACCATCCCTGCACTGCTTCAAAAGAATTGGGTCATCCCAAAAATAATATCTCAGCGAATGAAAGAATTTCTTCTTCTCTTGATAAGACCAATCATCCGGGATGATCCCGCAAGCCAAATAGTTAACAATATTAGCAAACCACGGTTCCTTAAAGTTAATTTTTAAAAGTTGTTCATCGGGAAAGGTCTCGGTTATGGGTATGTGCAAACCTTGTTCATCAACCCTCTCTAACCTAGACAAGTGGTCAGCCACCACATTTTCAATTCCCGATTTGTCCTTGATTTCAATATCAAATTCTTGTAGGAGCAAAATCCACCTAATTAGTCTAGGCTTTGCATCTTTCTTCTCCATCAAATATTTTATTGCAGCGTGATCGGTCCACACAACTACCTTAGAACCCACTAAGTACTGCCGAAATTTTTCAAAAGCAAACACAACGGCAAGTAACTCTTTTTCCATAGTTGTGTAGTTCAATTGAGCATCATTAAGTGTTTTGGAGGCATAGAAAATCACAGCAGGTTTATTGTCTACCCTTTGCCCCAAAACAGCTCCCACAGCATAATCGAAAGCATCACACATCAACTCGAATGGCTTTGTCCAATCCGGCGTTTGAACAACCGGAGCCGAAATCAACTTTTCTTTCAAAACCTCGAATGCGTGAAGACATTTCTTATTGAAATCAAAAACTGCATCTTTTTCCAACAATTCCGATAAAGGTTTTGCGATTTTTGAAAAATCCTTGATGAATCGCCGATAAAACCCGGCGTGTACTAAAAAGCTTCTCACCCCTTTTACAGAATTTGGTGGGGGTAGCTTAGAGATCACCTCAATTTTTACGGGGTCTACCTCAAGACCCTTGCTAGACACCTTGTGTCCTAGCACAATTCCTTCCATCACCATCATGTGACATTTCTCCCAATTAAGGACCAAATGTGTGTCCTCGCACCGCTGCAACACCTTATCTAAGTTATAAAGGCATTCATCAAAAGACGCTCCATACACCGAGAAGTCGTCCATGAAAACTTCAAGACACCGCTCTACCATGTCAGAGAATATGGCGAGCATGCAGCGTTGAAAAGTCGCCGGCGCATTGCATAAACCGAACGGCATACGTTGATAGGCAAAAGTCCCATAGGGACATGTGAACGTAGACTTCTCTTGATCCAAAGGATCAATAGAAATCTGGTTGTACCCCGAATAGCCATCTAGAAAACAAAAATGTGACCGACCAGCTAGGCGTTCCAAAATCTGATCGATAAATGGCAATGGAAAATGATCTTTAAGCGTTGCGGCATTCAATCGGCGATAGTCAATGCAAACACGCCACCCGGTTACCAATCGGGTGGTGACAGGTTCATTCAGAAGATTTGTAGTGACAGTGATTCCCCCCTTTTTAGGGACTACCTGTGTGGGACTCACCCACGTCGAATCGGATATGGCATAAATGATCCCTGCAGCAAGAAGCTTTATGACTTCCTTCTTTACAACCTCCATCATGCTTGGATTTAGACGTCTTTGAGGCTGTATGACTGGCTTGGCTCCCTCCTCGAGCCGAATCTTGTGTTGGCAAAGTGTAGGGGAGATCCCCTTGATGTCCGCCACAGACCACCCAAAAGCTCCACGGTGGTTCTTGAGCACTATCAGTAGTTGCTCCTCCTCATCCGCACTCAAGTATGCAGAAACAATCACTGGTAACTTGTCCTCCTCAGCTAGAAAGACGTACTTTAGATGCGGGGGCAATGGCTTCAACTCCAGATCAGGTGGGCAAATAAGAGATGATTGTAGCGGTGGGGGAAGTGTACCCAAATCTTCATAGTGCCTCGTGTAGAAACATGGAAGCATTTGAAGCATCTTGGCGCACTCCTTGAGTGAAGTACTCCGCATCCAATCATAAGTGACATTTAGCAAGCACGCTTCCAAAGGCAATTCCAGATATGCGTCGGAAACAAGAGTAATAATCGCATCATCCTCCCATGAAGGTGGAATGTCCTCATTCTCATCATTTGGAAACCCAACAGCCTTGCATAAAGAGACAACTTTAGTTTGCTCCATAAGGTCCACTGCCAGGGTCCCATTATCTATCCTGCTCATCACATGAGCCATATCCAAAAATGGCTTCCCAAGACAAAGTGAGATATTTTGTTCCACATGCTTAACCATGTTGCACTGTGCTTTTTCTTTATTAGATGAATTGCCATTGGGCATGACCATCTCAAAGCGATCATCCGCAATGCCCAAGGTCAAGCGACCTCTCCCCATCTCCAAGATCATATCAGCTGTAGCTTGGAATGGGCGACCAAGTAGTAACTCATTGCCGTGCTCGTCCTGCATTTCCATAACGCCAAAATCAGCCGGAAAAACAAAGCGGTCTACCTTTACCAAAACATCCTCACAGATTCCATACGGTTTCACCACAGAATTATCGGCCAATTGGATGGTCATGTTGCTTGGCCTTGACTCTTTCAATCCAAGTTTCTTGAATGTAGAAAGGGGCATCAAATTTATGCTTTCCCCAGAATCACAAAGTGCCTCGCCAAATTTGAACTTCCCGATAAAGCAAGAAATATTGAAACAACCGGGATCCTGTCTCTTTGGCGGCAAAGTGCCCATAATAAAAGCACTCACTTTCTCCTTCAATACCACGACCTCAGTGTCGGGTATCTTCCTCTTCTTGGTGATTACATCTTTGAGAAACTTCCCATAAGACGGGATTTGCTCAATCGCCTCTAGCAAAGGAATATTCACTGATAACTTCCTAAAGCTGTCCAGAAATTTCTTAAACTGTGCATCCACCTTTCTTGCCTTTGCACTATTGGGATATGGGACCGGAACAGTATGTGCCCTTTGATGAGGTGGCACATAGGGAGTTAATTTTTGCGGTTCCTCCTCAGTGGCTTGTTCTTCCTTACCATCTTCAGCTATGTCCTCAGGCTGCTCTTTGACGGTTGCGTCTTCAACTGTGCCCTGCGGTGTGCTTGTGTCATCCGCCTTTGGATTTAGCACTTTCTTACCGCTCCTCAACAAGATGGCCTTGGCCTGTTGGTTTCCCCCGGGAACATTGGTGTTCCCCGGAAAACCCGGATGTGCCGGCTTTTTCAATCTTGCAATCTCGGCTGCCATTTGCGCCATGGAAGCCTCTATAGTTCTCATTTGAGCCCCGTGGCTCTGCAAAGTCTGCCCAAACTGGTTCATAAATTCACCCTGTTGCTTGATTTGTTGCCCAAAAGTGTTCATCAACTCTTGATTTTGCTTGATGACTTGATTGAGCAACTCCGTGCTCTTGTCCTCTGTGACCGGTGCGGGCTTGGCGTCTGGATCCTGCAGAAAGTTATTTGGATCCTTCCATGAAAATTTCTTGTCCTTCCGCCATGAATAATCATTGTTCCTGTACCCCTGCTGTTGCCTCATGTACTTGACTTGAGCCTCATCCTCGGACTCATTGTCTTCCTTCTGCAGCAACCTCTTTGCGAGAAGATCCATCTTCTCGTTCAGCTCTCTCATTGCCTTTGACTCACTGGCAACTCTTGCTTGCTCAACTGGGCCTCTTTCTCTTTCTCCCCAAGATTGCTTTCGTGCCATATTCTTCAGTATTTCCCAGCATCTTGTATCAGTGTTATTTAAGAAAAATCCGGAGCGAGCCGAGTCCAAATTGCTTCTATCATGCTCGGAGAGAGCAAAGTAGAAGATCTTCACTTAGGTTTCCTTGTCTAGTCCATGGTGTGGACATCTCCTCAACATGACTTGGAATCGCTCCCAAGTCTCAGAATAAGTTTCACCCGCCTGTTGGGTGAAATTGTGGATCTTCCGGATCATATCATTGGTCTTCTCAGGAGGGAAGAACCTCTCGAAGAAAACCTCCACCATGTGATCCCATGATTCAACAAACTCGTCGTCGAGGTTATGAAGTCACTCTCTTGCCACTCCAGCCAAGGAACTCGGGAATAACTTGAGGTAGAGCACATCCTGTGGAAATCGATCTATCTTCACCATATCACAGTTCTCCACGAACTGGCTGATGTGGGCCACTGGATCTTCATTTTTCAATCTGTGAAATGCGTTTGATTTAACCAGGTTAATCAATGCTGGATCGATCTTGTAGGTTGGAATGTTTAGCCCCTGTTTCTTTATAGGCCCCTTTGATGCCGAGGAAGAAGACGCCTTGATCTTCTCCCATATTGTTTGTGCTTCAGCCATTGCTTCTTCTTGTTCTTGCTCAGATTCAGAATTTATATCACTTTGGTGCTCCTGCTCATAGTAGTCCTCGTCCTCTGGTCCCGCAGATGGAACCTCAGGTGTGCGATTCGCGTAGTCGGTACTACGCGTATGCACCATGCAAAGTACCTGAAATATGAAAATCGGGGTTCAGTACAATGCTTTGAACGAGTAAACACAATTATAGAGAAATATAGGAATTTTTAAAATTGTTTTAAAATAAAATAAAAAAAATGTGGCCTAATGTGGCTGCTCTTAGCACTCAAAGTGCCAATAATTCGCCGGGTCCCCGGCAACGGCGCCAAAAACTTGACGTGTATTTTACTACGCGCTTAAACGCAAGTATACGCATCGAGTAATATAGGCCTTGTGAGGCCCGAGTCGAACTCATGGATACGTGAATTATTGGAGACTTCTACTAACTAATCGCAATCAGCTAGACCGATTAACAAAGTAGGGTTTTGTTGTTGAAATTAAAAGAAAATAAAAATCAAACAAAGAAAACAATCGATTAAAGGTTAATTTAATCAATTCAAAGGGATATCTTTAGGATGGCGGTTTCACCGCGGGTCAACATTGTATTAGGTTTCATATAATTCCTCACACTTCTTTCTCTATCCGGGTAGTGGCCTGAATACAGAATTACCCACTGTCGTGGTGTAATTCACTACTTAGGTTTAGGTTGATTCCACCGTCGTAGTAATCATTCCCCTAAACTAAGTGCATTATAAACGGTCCCTCAGTTC
Source organism: Alisma plantago-aquatica (assembly GCA_963693085.1). Lineage (NCBI taxonomy): Eukaryota > Viridiplantae > Streptophyta > Magnoliopsida > Alismatales > Alismataceae > Alisma > Alisma plantago-aquatica. The sequence goes on from OY856411.1 coordinate 812,003,035, forward strand.
CCACCATTAATTTTACAACTCCTTTGTCAAGGGTTTTATTGATTAATGTAGAATTCATCTCTTTTCAACCGTTAATCCTTCTGTCGAAGTGATTAAGGGTGTTAAATTATTATTATGGTGATCAAGCATAACAATAGGAATGGAGAAAACGAATCTATACCACAGATTTGAGAGAGAAACTATGAATTATCAATATAAAAATGTCATACAATGTATTCCCGGGCTACTCCCGGTCCTAAAGATTGAAGGTTTTAGCCTCTCATGTTCATCTCACACGAATACATGGTAGAAATAGGGGATTTCATAAGAAAAACGTGAAACAAGTGGGAAAACCCCTGAACGGAGAAGAACCAGTAGATCCTTGGTGTAGAACACGAGCTTCCCCGCCTATCGGTGGTGGAAATCATCTTCGGCAGCGTCCGAATCACCCGGGATGAGCTTCTGACCTCTGTTCTCCTTTTTCTCCTTTCTCGGCACTTGTGCAATCCAAAAATGATCCCTCCCCTCGTCTGGGCGGCCGTCATTAGGTATAAGTCCCTAATTAGGTCGTCAAATAACAACAGCCGTCCAATCGAGATCAAAATAGATCCAACACATATCTGCCGGCGTCGATACCATCGACGCGGGTCGATGGTATCGACCCAGCGGATTAGTGGCATCTTTCTTTTCTTTTGATGTGAGCGCCTGTGGTCATCTTGATACCATCGACTTGGGTCGATGGTATCGACTTTCTTTAGCGTCGGTTGTTGTCGTTTAGCGACGATGTAGCTCTCCATGTGTCGATGGCATCGACTTGGGTCGATGGTATCGACAGTTTCCTCGCCAGCAACCTGAAGGGATGCCGATGGTATCGACTCTCGTCGATGGTATCGATGGAAGCAGATACTTGTTTTTCCTGAAATTTCACAACAAGCCCAAGTAAATCCACACAATTTATAATAAGATGATAAATAATGCTCAAAATAGTAAAACAAAGGGGATTTGATATAATATGATGGCAAAGACCAAATTAAGTAAATTATGCAATATTATCCATAAAAATGAGTAATTAGAGCACAAAACACATATGAAATAGGTCTATAAATGCGACTCAAAATCATCGCATCATATGGCTAAATAAAAATATTGTAGCAAGACACTTTTAATATCTCACTAAGCTACATTCTTAATCATTTATTCGTATGACAACTATATCACTAGAAAATAGACTTGATATCGAACAATATAATGAAACATAATCCATAGATAGTGGTATTTGTGTATTTCTTTCATAATAAGTGGGAGACTTTATTCCATAAATGAGATTACCTACAACTCTCACAGAAGGTGTCGATTCACCTTGGGCAACTGGCCTGCAACCACAAAAACTTGCTTAGCCAAGACTTTAGGCCATCAGGGTTACCAAACCACCGATAAGTTCCCTGGTATACCCCCAGCCACTCGTGCACACTGCATGCTATACACAATCAATCAGATTACCACATGCAGCCACCAGTCACCTTTCCTAGACCGGAAGAGGGTGTTCCTTGCACAAAATGCCACGTGGAGTATCATTAGTTAGCATGCTTAATCTTTGCAGGAGATTATTCCTCATTACTAACATGATCATGCCTGACTCTACATGACCAACCCAAGTGTGGGCCTGTGTATGGTAGAGAATTATACTCATCCATCCCTGACTCCAAAGGACTTAGATCTGGATCCTAAATGTATCAATTCTCAACCCAGACATGTCGACTCTGTTACCAACACATCTCCCAATACGAGATGTTTTTTATAATCAAAAGGACATTATCAAAGATGTATACTTTCATATGTTTTCTAGTCAAAGTTCAAAAAGGTTAAAAGGTAGCAATGAAAAAATGAATCATTAGTTGAGTATTTCACTATAACACCTAAAATGTAAACTTGTGGGATTGTGGAATTGAATCAGACAACTCTATGGCCAGAAGTGTGCAAGAGGTTAGGGAGTCCCCCCGTACAAACACAGAACCAATTAAATAACCTTTCCTCTTTACTGGCTACATGCATCCGTGAAACAAGCTTCTAGTCACCATAGAAATGTCTGATGGAATTCCACTTTCCAACAATATTACATGACTCAAATAATAGGGAGAATTAATGGAAAGAAAAATAAAAGAGTATAGAAGAATTATCCACAAAGTCATTCTTAAGTATCATCTAAAATCTTAACTCAATTTTGAAGGAGGATAGGAACTAATATTTGTATGATCTTAGGGTAATGAAAGGAATTCTTTTCTAGCTTATAAATTCAATAATTGCATATAGTATATTATTTATCTATTCTTTACAAAGCATCAGCCAAACCATGCATATTATGCTTTTTATTTATGTTGATATCATTGTTCATTATCGAAACCATACTAAAAAATATTAAACAATGTTAAATCATACTTTTTATTAATGTTTATACTATCAATTATGATAAGGTGATTATACTTAACTATATTAAACTATAATAAATTGTACATTTCATAAGTGGTGATATAAGAGTTAAGTCCAGAAGTGAAGATTATATGAAATCATATAATAGATTAAGTCACAAAGTGAAGATCATACGAAATCATACTTCTCCTTAATGATTATATAAGAAACTATTACAAGGAGTGAGGACCATACCTTCCCCTGAAGCGTGATGTTGAAATAGATTAAAGATAGGGAGAGAAGGTCAATTTCCAAGAGTATTTTGACAGAATTTCGGCTTACAATGAATTCTTATCCAAAGAGAGATAGCCTAAGATCAAGGAGAGAGAGAATTAGCATTTCCAAATGATATTTATGAATCACATGTAGGGATCAAACCTCACGAGGGGATATACTATACTGCCAAAGTAACTCTCCTATTCAGCATCTTCTCCAAGCAGAACTTCTTTATAGTTGTAGAAGAGGGAAAGGTTTATGGTTTCTAAAGAGAGAAAGAGAGTTACTTGTATTTGAAGAATAGAAAGAAGCAAGGGGGACGTTTTCTTTCATGGAAGAACTTGAGCTTTGGAATAAGAATTAAGTTGAGTGGAGTTGGCTTCTATTTATAGGGATGTGGGAGGGTAGCATGGTCCTAATTGCAAAATGTATATGGATGATACTTGTGTATATGTGTGTCGTTAAAAGAGACATGATGTGTAGGTTTAGTGACAGATGGGTGTGTATGTGTCTTCAAAAGAGAGAGAATTCGTGGTTATATGACACAATGGTTGAATATGTGTCATTTGAAGATATCTATCAAGGATTAGTTGACACATGGTGGAATATGTGTCAAACATTAGGATGTGCTAGGTGTTTGAAAGAGGAGCATGACACTAAGCTTCTTGCTTTTCCAAGTAGTGTGTTTGATCAAGCTACCTTCTTGCTACCCAGCTACATGCTTGCCTCTATAAGCAACTTGCTTGCCACCCACCTACCTGCTTGTGTGCTTACCCACCAATATATATTTTTTTCCACAATTTGGCAAAAGTACCGCAATTATATTTTCAATATATAAAAGATTTTTATTTAATCAAAATGGATAATTTTAATATTATAATTGAATTTACTAACAAATCCTCAAAGAGCTTGTTTTTTTAACTTTCCCTAGAGAATATGTTTTATTTGCTCAAAATTCAGAATATTACATATACTACCCCAAAAAGAAATTTTCGTCCTCAAAAATTCTAAATATTACTGAAAAGATATGGATACTTCTTTCGTATTTCAGATTCAAGATCGCATGTTGCTTCTTCCATCCCGTGATATTTCCATTGAACTTTGACAATAGATATGCTTCAATTTCTGAGTTGTTGTTCCTTATGGTCTAAAATACGAACTGGGATTTCTTCATAGGTCAAATGTTTGTGTATTTCCAATGGTTCAATATGGATAACATGAGATTCATCATGTATGTATCTCTTAAGAAGGGATACATGAAACACATTATGAAGACTCTGATACAGAAAAGGAAGATTTAGTCGGTATGCCTGACATCCAATTTCTCCAATGATTTCAAATGGTCCAATATATGTTGGACTAAGCTTTCCTTTCTTTTCCCATCTGGAAACTCCTTTGTAGGTGATATCTTAACATATACCAAATCACCAGTCTTGAGTTTGACTTCTCTTCTTTTTGTGTCAGCATATTGTTTCTGTCTATTCTGGGCTATTTGTAGTCTTTTGCATATCAATCTTACTTTTTCAGCACATTGATGTACTAGATCATGTCCTAAGACCTTAGCTTCTCCCACATCATCCCAATAGATTGGTGACCTACATGGTCTTCCATATAATGCTTCATAAGGAGCCATTTGGATGCTAGCTTGGTAGCTATTTTTGTAAGAGAATTCTGTCAAAGGAATATGTTCTTCTCAACTTCCCTTCCAATCTAAAATGCAGGCTCTCAACATGTCTTCTAAAATTTGTATTGCTCTTTCAGACTGTCCATCAGTTTAAGGATGAAAAGATGTACTAAAGTTGAGTTTTGTTCCCAGAGCATCATGGAGTTGCCTCCAAAATTTGGAGGTAAAATGAGAATCTCGGTCAGAGGTTATAGAGATAGGTATACCATGTAATCTGACAATTTCATTCATGTATAGTTCAGCTAGACTATCCATTGAACTAGTTATCTTCATTGGTAAGAAATGGGCTGATTTTGTCAATTTGTCTACAATCACCCATACAGTATCACTTCTTTTCTTGGTTTTGGGTAGACCAGTGACAAAGTCCATAGTTATGTGCTCCCACTTCCATTCAGGTATTTCTAGTGGTTTCAAAAGACCCCTGGGCCTCTGATGTTCAACTTTTATTTGTTGGCAATTCAAACATCTAATTACATATTCAGCTATTTCTTTCTTCATGTAAGGCCATCAGAAATTCTTTTGTATACTCTTATACATTTTAGGTGTTCCTGGATGAATAGAATATCTTGATAAATGTGCTTCATCAAGAATCTTCTTCTTCAACTCTGGATAATTTGGTACCCAAATACTATTGTCAAACCATACCCCCCTTTTTTGTAAAGATTTAACCTGGACTTAGTCTTTTCTGTCTCCTTGATCGTGTTTTCATACTCACGATTACCCTTTTGTGCTTGTAAGATTTCATCTTTTAGTTGTGACTTCATTGAGAAGGTATTTATTCGAATAGTTTCTTTTTTTATGGTTGGTCCACATGTTGTCATTTCCTCTGTCATCCTCCATTCTTGGATCATTATAGCTGCTACTGATAATACTTTCTTTCTACTCAGAGCATCTGCTACCACATTTTCTTTTCCTGGGTGATACAAAATATTGAAGTCATAGTCTTCTAGGTATTCCATCCACCTTCTTTGCCTCAAATTCAGATCTTTCTGAGTCATGAGATATTTTAAACTCTTATGATCTGTAAATATCTCAACCGGTATTCCATAAAGGTAGTGACGCCATATCTTTAGGGCATGTATGATGACATCTAATTCTAAGTCATGTGTAGGATAATTCATCTCATGGGGCTTTAACTGTCTAGATGCATAAGCTATGACATGGTGATCTTGCATGAGTACACATCCTAGCCCAACTCTAGATGCATCAGAGTATATGACATATGACTTGCCATCTTGTGGTAAAGGAAAAATTGGAGTAGAAACTAGTCTATTTTTTATCTCTTAAAAACTCTTTTCACATTCTTCTATCCACTCAAAGGATACCCCTTGCTTTGTTAACTTGGTCGTAGGATTGGCAAGCTTAGAAAAATCCTTTATGAATCTTTTATAATATCCCGCTAGTCCAAGAAAACTTCGAATTTCAGTTACATACACATGATATTCCCAATTTACTATTGATTCAACTTTTTTTGGATCTACTGATATCCCTCCAGAAGATATGACATGTCCTAGAAAGTTAACTTTTGTCGTCCAGAATTCACATTAGAAAACTTTGCATAGAGTTGGTTTTTTTTCAAGGTTTCTAGAACAATCCTTAAGTGCTTTTTGTGATCCTCTTCACATTGAGAATATATCAGGATATCATCAATAAATACTATAACAAAAGTGTCAAGGATGTCATGGAAAACTCGATTCATTAGATCCATGAAAGTTGAACGGGCATTAGTCAACCCAAAAGGCATGACTAAATATTCATAGTGCCCATACCTGGACTGAAAAGTTGTCTTAGGTATATCAGACTCTTTCACTTTCAACTGATGATATCCAGATCGTAAGTCAATCTTAGAAAATATTGTTGTGGACTTAATTTGATCAAAAAGATCATCAATTCTAGGTAATGGGTATTTATTCCTAATTGTGACCTGATTCATTATTCTATAATATGTACATAGCCTCATAGATCCATCTTTTTTCTTGACAAAAAGAACAAGAGCTCGGAAAAACTAGGTCGGATGAATCCTTTTTCTAATAGTTCTACCAATTGTTTCTTTAGTTCAACTATTTCTATTGGGGACATGCGATAGGGTGATTTAGATATTGGTTGTGTTCCAGGTATCAGCTCAATGCAAAATTCTACCTCTCTTTCAGGTGGTAGTCTTGGTAATTCCTCAGGAAATACTTCTAGGAAATCCTTGACAATCTTAATTTCTTCTAGGGATTGTACTTTTTCATTTTCATTAACTAGGGTTGCCAAAAAGGCAGTGCAACCTTTACTAATCATCTTATGAGCCTTATGAGAAGATACTATACTCCATTTCTTTACTCCTTTCTTCTCGTGGACTAAGATTTCCCTTTCTCCAGGTTTTCGAATTGTGACAGTTTTATGGTGACAGTCTATGAGAGCTTTGTATGTATGGAGCCAATCCATTCCCAAAATGACATCTATCCAAGTCATATCTAATATTGTTAGATTAGATGGAAATGTTAACCCTTCTATTTCCAGGGGTACATTCTTTGCTATAGAATTGGCAATAGTTGAAGTGTTGAAAGGGGTTTGTACTTTTAAAGCATATTCCATAGCAATAGGTGACAAGGATAGATTTCTAGCATTAAGACTGGAAATGCATGAATGTGTAGCGCCAGAATCATATAGTATCCTCAAAGGAATCCCAAAACATAAAGCATTACCTTCCACCAGTTTGTCCGATGCTTCAACTTCCGCAGAATTTAGTGTCATTACTTTGCCAGTCCTATACTGTAGTTGTTTTCTTTCTTGATTCTGCCTAGAAGGTGTTGTTGTGTTAGGCTGTTTTGGATGAAATTGGCCATTGTTCCCCAGTCTAGGACAATAAAGTTTTGTGTGGCCAAATTGCTTGCAGAAATAGCATTGCACATCATTCATATTGCAAGATCCAGAGTGTATCTTTTTGCATCTAGTGCATTCAACTGACATCCTATTTACTGATAGTTTGACCCTTCTATTAGCAAACTTTCTTTTGGACAGATTTGATGGGTTTTGGTAAGAATTTTCCTTTTCTAACCGCCTATTGGATGCTTCAATATCTGATGCTACACTGATCATGGCATCCATTGTTTTCAACTGTAAGGGAACTAACTTACTTTCTATTTCAGAAGAAAGGCCTATTAGGAATCTTGAAGCCCTCATTTCACCACAAATCAATAGAGTACTTGCATATTTTTCTAGTCTTCTAAACCGAGTGATATACTCAGCTAGGCTCATATCTTGCTTTTGCTTCAGCTGCATAAACTCATCAAACTTCTGCCTTTTTATATGGTCAGGAAAATATTGTCTGTTGAATTTCTCCTTATAAATGTTCCAAGGAACAAAATCTAGATGTCTGAACTTGATGATCTTAATATTGTCCCACCACACTTTGGCATCATTTTGTAGTTTGAAGGTGGCAAATAGAGTTTTGTTTCAGGACAGGAAAGAACTTTAAAATCTCTTCAATTTCCATAATCCACACATCAGCCTTATCAGGATCATCTCTTCCTTGAAAAGAGCTTAGGTTCAAAGATAAGAAGTCCTTCATTCTTATACCCTTAGAGTTACTAGGTATAGTGTTTGTCGAGTCTCCATTTTCTCCATTTCATTGTTTCCACATGACATCAGTCAGTTGTGTATGTTTTTGAACTAATTCCATCACCCCAGGTGTTGGTTCTACTTGGTCACTTCCAACTTCTGACCCGATAACCATCTATACAAAAGAATAATTATGTTTTAGATATGGATTCACATATCCAACATAAAATAGTATTTTTTGAAACTACTTATTCTGGTGAAAAGAAATAATAATAACAAAAAAAATACTAGTATTTATTTCTATAATATATGACTTTTATATTTTTTTTGAGGTCCTTAAAAATTCTACTATATGCGTGATACCATAACTGTTCTAACTTATTGTCAAGACCTAATAGGTAAGGATATCAACAATATACATTTTAATTTGATAAGTTTTTAAAGTTTGTATCTTGTGTAGAGTCCATCTTGTTGCTCTGATACCATTTAAATATGTAACGTCCCAGAAACCAATGACATTGCATATCAACATGGTTTCTAAGGGTTATAGAATTGGAGTATCAAGGCCATTAAAGACGCAACGCAAAAACAACTATATTGATAACATAGTCATTTACACAAGCATTTCTTGAAAGAAAATTTGTACATATGCTTACATGACCCTTAGGTCTAGCAAAACTACAAAATAGAAAAACTAGATATAGTCTTGATATTATTTCCAGGATCTTTCAAGATAGTCTACTACAAGATACATACATACACCTGCATCCACATAATTAACCTATGGCAAGAATAATTTTCCATAGCCCAAAAGGGAGAAAGAGAGTTAGACAATTATCCAAGTATGGCTAAATAAAAATATTGTAGCAAGACACTTTAAATATCTCACTAAGCTACATTCTTAATCATTTATTCCTATGACAACTATATCACTAGAAAATAGACTTGATATCGAACAACATAATGAAACATAATCCATAGATAGTGGTATTTGTGTATTTCTTTCATAATAAGTGGGAGACTTTATTCCATAAATGAGCTTAACTACAACTCTCAGAGAAGGTGTCAATTCACCTTGGGCTACTGGCCTGCAACCACAAAAACTTGCTTAGCCAAGACTTTAGGCCATCAGGGTTACCAAACCACCGATAAGTACCCTAGCACACCCCCAGCCACTCATGCACACTGATTGCTATTACAATGAATCAGATTACCACATGCAGCCACCGGGCACCTTTCCTAGACCAGAAGAGGGTGTTCCTTGCACAAAATGCCACTTGGAGTATCATTAGTTAGCATGCTTAATCTTTGCAGGAGATTATTCCCCATTACTAACATGATCATGCTTGACTCTACATGACCAACCCATGTGTGGGCCTGAGTATGGTAGAGAATTGAACTCATCCATCCCTGACTGCAAAGGACTTAGATCCAGATCCTAAATGTATCAATCCTCGTCCCAGACATGCCGACTCTGTTACCAACACATCTCCTAATACGAGATTTTTTTTAATCAAAAGGACATTATCAAAGATGTATACTTCCATATGTTTTCTAGTCAAAGTTCAAAAAGGTTAAAAGGTAGCCACAAATAAATGAATCATTAGTTGAGTATTTCACTATAACACATAAAATGTAAACTTGTGGGATTGTGGAATTGAATCAAATAAATCTATGGCCAGAAGTGTGCAAGAGGTTAGGGAGTACCCCCGTGCGAACATAGAACCAATTAAATAACCCTTCCTCTTTACTTGCTACAGGCATCAGTGAAATAGGCTTCTAGTCACCATAGAAATGTCTGATGGAATTCCACTTTCCAACAATAGTACATGACTCAAATAATAGGGAAAATTAATGGAAAGGAAAATAAAAGAGTATAGAACTATTATCCACAAAGTGATGCTTAATTATCATCTAAAATCTTAACTCAATTTTGAAGGAGGATAGGAACTAATATTTGTATGATCTTAGGGTAATGAAAGGAATTCTATTCTAGCTTATAAATTCAATAATTGTATATAGTATATTATTTATCTATTCTTTACAAGCATCTGCCAAACCATGCATATTATGCTTTTTATTTATGTTGATATCATTGGTCATTATCGAAACCATACTAAAAAATATTAAACCATGTTAAATCATACTTTTTATTAATGTTTATACCATGGATTATGATAAGGTGATTATACTTAACTATACTAAACCCTAATAAATTGTACTTTTCATAAGTGGTGATATAAGAGTTAAGTCAAGAAGTGAAGACTATATGAAATCATATAATAGATTAAGTCACAAAGTGAAGATCATACAAAATCATACTTCTCCTTAATGATTATATAAGAAACTATTACAAGGAGTGAGGAACATACCTTGCCCTGAAGTGTGATGTTGAAATAGATTAAAGATAGGGAGAGAAGGTCAATTTCCAAGAGTATTGTGACAACATTTCGGCTTACAATAAATTCTTATCCAAAGAGGGATAGCCTAAGATCAAGCAGAGAGAGAATTAGCATTTCAAAATTATATTTAGGAATCACATGTAGGGATCAAACCTTAGGAGGGGATAGACTATACTGCCAAAGTAACTCTCCTACTCAACATCTTCTCCAAGCAGAACTTCTTTATAGTTGTAGAAGAGGGAAAGGTTTATGGTTTCTAAAGAGAGCAAGAGGGTTACTTGTATTTGAAGAATAGAAAGAAGTAAGGGGGACGTTTTCTTTCATGGAAGAACTTGAGCTTTGGAATAAGAATTAAGTTGAGTGGAGTTGGCTTCTATTTATAGGGATGTGGGAGGGTAGCATGGTCCTAATTGCAAAATGTATATGGATGACACTTGGGTATATGTGTGTCGTTAAAAGAGACATGATGTGTAGGTTTAGTGACACATGGGTGTGTATATGTCTTCAAAAGAGAGAGAACTCGTGGTTATATGACACAATGGTTGCAAATGTGTCATTTGAAGATATCTATAAAGGATTAGTTGACACATGGTGGGATATGTGTCAAAGATTAGGATGTTCTAGGTGTTTGAAAGAGGAGCATGACACTAAGCTTCTTTCTTTACGAAGTAGTGTGTTTGCTCAAGCTACCTACTTGCTACCCAACTACATGCTTGCCTCTATAAGCAACTTGCTTTCCACCCAGCTACCTGCTTGTGTTCTTACCCACCAATATATATATATTTTCTAAAATTTGGCAAAAGTACCGCAATTATATTTTCAATATATAAAAGCTTTTAAATTAATCAAAATGGATTGTTTTAATATTATAATTGAATTTACTAATAAATCCTCAAAGAGCTTTTTTTTAAAACTTACCCTAGAGAAGATGTTTTATTTTCTCAAAATTTAGATTATTACAAACTGTCTGGCCAATGTCTTAGGATCTGACTCGAAATAAGATACCTTTAGGACTCTCTCACCTTTTTTCATCCCTTCTCAACCCTAATTTTGTTAAGATCATAAGGTTTAGGGTTTTATCTCTCTTCCTCACCCTCTTGAGGTATGGGTAAAGTTGATAAGATTTAAGGAATCCTCCACCAAATTAATGAAAAGCATGTAAATAAGATGTCATGTGCATAAGCTTAATAGTTTAAGCGTAAACTAAAGAATAGTTGCATGCTTAGGTCGTATGACATATGTTGTCATGCCCTCAGGAGAGACCTAAGGTTAGACCCTCTGGTCAGGAGGATGAGTAGAGAGTTGGTTTTAGAGGCAGAGATTTCCATTAAAGATAGAGACCCGGTACATCCTCTGAGGATGATGCTAATCCTAACCCTAAGTGGTGGCTAGAGAGGGATGACACGATGAGTTAGATGTCATGGTAGACCATGTGTGTGAGTGGACATGATTTTGGTTTGGATACCCATGCCGATATGAGCCATGTGAGATTTGTTTAACTAGTACCTTTGGCAACCCAACCCTGGGAAGGGTCGTGCATGGTAGAGTGAAGGATAGCTCCTTCATTGATGAGGTTAGTGATGACCATATAGAAACCCTATGAACTTATTTGAGCATGGCAAAGTTGCACCCAAAGTACGTCAATCGGGTTGACAGTAGGCTAAAACCCTAGCCAGGAGAGTATGTTGGATAGCTTATTAGATAAGCATAAAGATTTATGGATAATCTTGAGTGAACATAGGTTTGAACATGGGTTTCACCCTTGTAGGAATACAGTTGTGTTCTTTATCCACCTTAGAGAGAGGACCTCCAGTAGTAAGGTTGTTGTAGGGTTAAGCTCTAGAGAGAGAGAGCAGGGCCCAAGCTAGAACGTTGGAAGTTTTGACTCCGGGGTAGGAGAAACCCTGAGAAGTTGAGGATTATGTAACCTAAAAGGATGGTTGTGGTTGCCTCATGCACGATCCCTGGAGGCTAATGGCATCTTGGTTGCCTTTAGAGGAACCAAACCCTAGAGATAGGATAAGGCTATTGGTACCTATGTGCCTATGGTATAGGTGTTTACCCTTTTAGGGTTAAGTAGAAGAGTTCCTTATACCATGAAGAGGTTTAGTAACATGTTGTGAGGCCTTATACCTTGTAGGTTGTCCTTGAGGAGGACTCCACTCTGAGGTGTTATTCAAGTGGAATGATAATAGGAAGTGCATGTCGTACCTTGTACATGCTTGGTACATGGTTGATCATGCAGTTGGACATTAGAAAGGTGAACCTAGGGTTCCTAGACCTAAGAGGGGAAGTAGTAGTGCTTGGTGTACCTGATGCTCATGACGAGATTTGAATTTCCATAGATCTGAGCATGGCACTCCTCATGTTTAGAGGAATGGGAACCCGTTGGTTAAGGTGTATGTTTGATGAATCCCTCGTCTATAAGTTGGTGACATGGGTAGGTATGATGATGGTCCAATGTGAAGGAATATAAACAAGTAGGACCTGCCATGGATACCTAGCATGGTTTAGAAGGTAATCTATTTTTTAGCTATGTGCCTTAGTAGCTTGCTAGGGCTAAGCATGCTCATGTGAAGATAAACCCTAGACATAGGGATGTTTGCGACCTTTGTTGCTATCAAGAGATAGTTTCACCCCCCGGGAGAGGACCCTTTTGTAGGGTATGAATCAACTTTTGTTGGGTTTGAGGAAACCCTAAGAGGTCTCATAGAATCTTGAGAAGCTAAGTGGAGAGTACATAGTGTCAGAGTGAACCTGTAGACCCATAGATGATCATCGCTGAGTGCAGGTGGATGTGTAACCATGGAGGTAACCGGTATGGGGCCTGACCGAGGTAGATAGGTCGCCATGACCCCTATGAAAGGACGTAAGTCAGACCACAAATACCATGAGAGATGATGGATACTTGGGTAAGGTTTCAATTTGGATATGTACTATGTTAGAATCCTAAGTCTATCCTAGGGTCAGGTAGGGATAAGACTGATGGAAGTAGGAGTTACCTAATTCCCTAGTTGCACATGACCATAGGGTCGGGAGGTAACAACTATCATAGTCTGAGGGCCATGGGTTAGAAGATTGATCACCTTCATGAACTCATGGGACCCAAAGGGCAGATGAAGAGGTCACTCTCTGATGCATAAGGGAAGAGGGATGACCTGAAAAGTTCCGGCACCCTATAGACCTAGAGCAAATGACCAATGATGTTGTGTGGACCCAAGTGGGTTCAAGACCAGTTTCTCATGGAAGTATCCTAGATATTGAGATGATCATGATGTAGATGCATGTGAGGCACGTTTCAGTTTAGATTTGTAGGTGTACTGGAAATGTGGGATGTACCATCTCTACTCTTGGAATGGGAAGAACTCTATATTTGGACTGCAGCCAAATGTTTATTTCCTCTTGTTATGGGAGTGAGAGATAGAATAGTTCGCATGCCATACACCAAGGATAAAGATAATGTGAGTGGAAACTTTGCTATGATGCATGAGGATGGAGATAATAACGTAGCCTTTTGGAGTGTAAGATGTGTGGATGTTGTACAAACACAAAGAGTACTAAGATAGTCATCTTGTAAGGATGTTTTTACCCTGAGCTATGTGGGATTTTCTAGCTATACAAGGTTGAGTTTGAAAACTAAGAGAATGAGCTCTGAGTTCCCTTCATGAAGATAGGCTTAGAGTCTGAGATGAGATGATAAGTGGAATACAGGGATATGTATGTCTTCACTATTACCTAGCACCTAAAGATGAAAGGTAGTAATGGATGCTCTGGTTGAGATGCAGCTGCCTAGTTTAGCTAGAGGCTAGAAGAGGTTGTTAGGTTAGCCTCAGTTAGAAAAAGGAGATATGTTTGGCTAACTCTCAGATGTAACGAGATCTATTGATCAAGTTAGTGGTTGTTTGGTTAGCCAGCATAGGCCTTGATGCGATAAAAGGATGGTTGTGGAACCTTAGATGCACTACTCTAGAAAAGAAGGTGATAAACCCTTACTAAAGTGATTTAGGGTTTTCGAGGAATCATCTTGAGGAATCATGACAT